>OY720267.1:4200000-4657500 GCA_963082995.1 Noctua comes
CTGAACAGAACTGTAATTGAACCTTTTCATTCCGTTCGTGTACAAGACCATACCGCCGTCTGTCTCCCTAGGGGATGTAGAGCGGGGTGCTGTATACGTACAAGGAGGCGGGCTTGGTCAGGTTGTGGTGCCGCCGGGGGGGGCGCGGGGACTCGGGCGGCGGGGGGGGGCGGCGCCCGCCCACCGGGGAGCCCAGCGCGACGGTGCCGCCCAGCGGCTGCAGACCTCTGCGGGGGGGGAGCAGGCTTAAATACAAGTCTTTATAAAAGTTACATTTGACAAGGTGTGAGGTGAGGCTGTACCTGAGGCTGCCGGGCGCGCTGGGTACGCGGCTGAGCGGGATGGGGCGCGGCGAGGTGGGCTCCACCATGGACTGCGTCATGGGGTCCTCCTCGCGACCGATCACGCCCAGGTCGCGCAGCCGTACTGAGCCGCGACGGGGGCTGAGGGACAAGGGGACGACGGTTAAACATACAATCGTACGAAAGATGCTCTTAAGCTTTTCATTTCGCCACTGCATAAAAAATAAATAATACATGTGTCGCAAAAAAAGACAAATTTGAAAAGCATTAGTTGCAATAACATGTAAAACGATTCCTAGTGTGAAAAAAAAAAATCATAATTCCTCCTTTTTGCTTTGCCGTAGTCGGGTAAAAAGGTAAGCTCAAATGGCCAACCCACACTGGGCGCGAGACGTAAATTACGGCCCAGTCCACGAGGCATGTCTCCGAGCTGTGGGAACCTTATATCCTGATTATGCTAAAACCAAATATTGTGTACTAACGTGTTCCTCTGGAAGGGCGAGCTGGTGTTGTCGTCGGGCGGCGACGTGGGCGCCGTGCTGGTCTCGCGCACGCCGTTAGGACGCGACTCATGCTGCGCACTGTGCCAATAACTGACGGTGTAATTACACTTGTATTAAGTATTTATATGTAGTCAGACTTTTTTGGAACATAGGCATATTTAAACTAGCTAGGGCGAATTTTACTAATCACACTGAACGTGATCAGTACATCTAAACGGCGTTCAAAAGCTACCACCA
Source organism: Noctua comes (assembly GCA_963082995.1). Classification (NCBI taxonomy): domain Eukaryota; kingdom Metazoa; phylum Arthropoda; class Insecta; order Lepidoptera; family Noctuidae; genus Noctua; species Noctua comes. The sequence goes on from OY720267.1 coordinate 4,201,043, forward strand.
TTAAAATTTCAAAGCAATTAACAACAACAACATTCATTTATTTTCAGGCAACTTTGGCCCATACATATACACCGTGACCTTTTAGTCGTCTTACAAAGGTGGTCCACTCAATGTACCCCACATAAAAGCTCTAGGTCTGGGCGCGATTTTTTTTTTACCTACCATAATAGGTACAAAGAAAAATAAATAATACATTAGAATAAAATTATGAAACATCCTGTTAATGATATTTACGTGTCAAACGGGAGAACATACCTACCCAACGCTCGAGTGCAGTAGATCATCGTTCGCAACAGGGTGTTTTAACTACGTCATGCGTCATAATACTGAATAATATTTTTATTTTTAAATTATTAAAATCTCAAAAATACCTATTTTTTTAAATTAATGTTTAGTGGTCATTGGGTACATGAAGTGGGCTGCCGTTGTAAGACGACTAAAAAGTCACGGTGTATACCTTACAGACTAACATACATATGCATAATTGTGTTAGTAAAAAGAACCTTAAAACTACGCTAATAACACTTCACTTGTGCACTATGTCACTGCGCGTTCTGCGCGTGCGTGTTGCGCGTCATTAACGCACTGACAACTTTCTGAACGCGATTTAGATGGGCTGATCGTGTTCAGTTCCATCAGTGAAATTCACCCTAAAGGATTACTGAAACACCAGCACCCAAGCGTCGTAGCGTTACGCTACGTTTCTAAAAAAGCGGAAACGAGTGGAGGGGAGAGGAGACGTGTAAGATTCGTCCAATCACAGGAGCACCGAGTGACGTAATGTTGATTTTAATCAGTTTGATTGGTCGATTCCCACAAGCCTCCTCTCTGTTCGCCCGTCTTAGTGGAAACCTTATCTGAGTGATGGTCGTTTAAGGCGCACAATCAAATTTTGTTTATTTTCTTTCATGTATGTCCGTCTGTCTGATCTGTTACCTGTCCACAGGCGACACGGAGCGAGTAGAGGTGCCGGAGGACACATGCGCCAGCAGAGCGTGCAGTGCGGCCGGCACAGCGCCCCATGGGTTCAGGTTCTGATCCTCTGTGCCCGCTATCCGGAGTGCACTCGCTGTACGCTCTGAGCTTTCTTCTAGCTGTAGGTGAAAAAGAAGAGATCAAATCACAAATCTATAAGTAATTTTTGAAAAATAGTTGCCGAACAATAATTTCCTCAACATCAAATGCACAACTTTTATTTATCGCTACTTTAAGGCTTTTACAAGTTAGTGGAAGTAATACAAACATTCAGTTTTGTAAACTACATATAACCCTCAAAAACATGTTGGTGACACACATCTCTTTATACTCATTGTTACCTCCTTGAGTTGCGCGCGCGTGTCCTGCAACATCTTGAGGTTCCTGGCGGCGTCCTGCGCGTGCTGCAGCGTCAGCACCGCCAGGCGCTCCAGGGAGTAGCGACCTGCCTCGGCCGAGTCGATGTGGTCCAGTAGGCGAGGGAGCATGTTCTCGTCGTTCTCCTCCTGGGAAAGTATAAAAGTAAATTGAATTGGCCTAAAACTACGCCATTTCTACAGCGTCGTCGGTGGCAGCGCAGAGGTCATGTTAAATGCATATAAGAATATTATTGAGGATTTTCAAAATAAACCACAAATTGTTTCTCTGAAAATACAAAGTTTTGTTTTATTTAACACATTCTTACAATATTACAACAGTAATCGTTTATCTATGATAATTACTCAATAATCTAACCTGAAAATACAAAGAAACGACATTTAAAGTTCACTAATATCGCCTCCTCAATTATATCCTTTTATTTTGTCTCTCCACACGTTTTCTTAAAACAATAAATCACACCGAATATTTTGACCATCATCCGCCATTCAATTCCACAGACAACTTATAAAGGCGCGAGGCGCGGCAAATTCGAATTAATGAAATGTCATTTCATTACATCTCCCCCCCCTAAGAGGGAAAATTCTAAATAATATATCTATAAGGTCGTCCTAGACGGCGAAACAAGGTTTGTAATGCGGCTCCATATCCACACCTTAGTATCGTCCCACTTCACGAGGTAGGCATTACATCTTCCCATTTGGCTTTAACATTGATATTGATATCGATGAAGTCGATGAAGTTTTGCCAGCTAATTTGTTAGCGAAACTTCACACGGTGAAACGTATATATTAATACCTCTATCTGCATGATCTGCGCCTGCGTATCAGCGATGGACTCTCTCAAGTAGCGCAGCAGATGCTTGGCGTCGGGGTCCAGGTCGGTGCTGCGCGCTCGCTCGCGCTGCTGCAGCAGGCGCTCGAGCGCGGCCTCCAGCTCGCCCAGCGTGCAGCGCGCGGCGCACGCGCGTGACACCCAGCACTCCAGGCGCGACCAGCCCTCGCGGTACGACGCGCTCTTGCGGGTGCGGTTACGGTCTGTTGGGACTCAAATATAAGATGATGTTATGTGGAAGGGGTAATCATGTCAATTATCAGGGCTTCACAGATGTTGTCAACTTTGTTCAAGTTATTTTTATAAGTATGGAGGTTACTTCAGAAATTCCTGACGTATTGTCGACGGTGGAAATTTGAAATTCCATAAAAGGACATTGAGGGAGATGTTGTATTTGAAATGTTTGGCTCAGCACAGAGTTGAAGTTGTAGTATCACGCTCAATATTGTTATCTTAATTCAATCTGCAGAATGATAGTTCGGGATCATTAGCTTCTTCCCCACCACAAGATGATTCTACGAACATGCGCGCATTGATGAACTGATTAGAATTAATATAATTATGTGCACTTACCATGTAACCTGCCCGCAGCGCGGCTGCTCAGCTTGTCGCGATGTCCTCGCCTTAGTAATGACACTTCTTCTTGTTTACGCTTTAACACCTACACAGAAACATTATTTAATAAGGAGGTCTATATTCAAATAATTTATCACATTTATATTATTATGCATTTGATTAAACTTACCGCTTCTTTCAACTTGGTCTCAGCTTCTAGTGATCGTATCAAGTTGGCGTTCTTACGAGATTCTTTGCGCAGTTGTGCCACCTAAGAAAATAAATTCGATTTAATTACCAAGTACAAAACTTGACGACTTGACCGCCAGAGCATAAATGCACGCGCGTGCCCTACACGCCAAGCCACAATTTTACCTACCATTTTGTCAGATATTTGTGTCGTTTTGCGTACAGGGCATGCACTTGCTTGTCACGTATATGTGACTATGGCGGCCAAAAGGTTATAGTACAGCAAGAAAGAATCAACAGCTTATGAATAAACAAATTATAAGCACGTCGTAGATTAAGTTTTAACGTATACATTTAATCTAAATATTGCCATAACAAGAAGTCGATATAGAACTAACCTCTTTAGCTCGAACAGCTTCGGCTTGAGCGTGTCGTTTAGCCTCCTCGCGCATGCGTTGTACTAACTTGACCTGTAAAGTAATAATTTATTTTAGTGTCAAGAGTTCACACGCCGTAAAACTCAATTACTAACTTTTTGTTAAGATATTACAACGATATATGGCAATAAACTCTGCGGCAAACAAGTTCGTGGTTGTACGAATATGTTTCTTAGGCGTAAAGTTGGTCATTTCGTCGAACGTCGCATGCGGCGTTTCATTATTTTAAAATACTAGTTGTCATTTTTTTTTTTCACGATCCAAGGTCTAATTTTTGTTGTCATTTCTTCAACACTAAAGGTGACACAGGCACTGCGAAGCGTATTGTTCAGTCTGAATTCGAATATTTACGGTGATTTAGGCTCGCTTGGACTCACTAAATAAGTATAGTGCTTAACGTATTCAAAAGAATCTTTTTGTTTTTGTCACTCATTTGAACAAAACAGAGAAAGAAGTCTAGCATTTAGATAGAATTATGTTTGGTAGCGCAAGAGTACCTTAAACTCTGTACTGTTTCTACTTTACCTTATCCCTCTTCATGTTCTGCAGCTCCGACCTCAACGTATTGATCTGTTGCGCTGTCTGCTGCTGCGAGCGCTGTAGCCGCGTGTGTTCCCGCTGCGCCGCTTGAAGCCGCTTCAGTTCCCGCGACATGCCCGCTACTCGACGCTCGTACTCGTCCTTAACGCGCTTTAGTTTCTCGCTCGGAGGGGATGCTTGTGTTGCTGGAGGGTAAAAGGAGGGTAGTTAATAAACAGTAAAGTCACTCAGATATCTTCGGAGTTTCTTTGAAGGAAAAGATCCGAAAGGAATTATCTGGAAAAGAACTGGTGTTATCTACATAGGTAGCAGAGTAAGCAAGCTGAAGTGGCAGTAGGACGGCCATGTTTGTCGAAGGAGTGATGGCTGATGCAAGGAACGGGTCCCAGAGTGGAGACCTTGTATCGGTAAGTGTACTGTTGGACACTTCCCAGGTGGATCGACAAACGACCTCAAAAAAAACAAACTTGGCGCCGCCAAGTGACCGCCAAGTTTTGCATAACAAGTGTCTACATATTTATTTTTATCATCAACAAGGCCAGTGTATGTCCTTCTAGAGCAGTCGTTCCTAACCTTTTCGATCTTGTCACCCCAAGAGGAGAGCGGGAGGGGTAAATCAGACTCTCTAGCTAAGCTAGAGAGTCTGATTTACCCCTCCCGCTCTCCCTCATGTTACCAATGAACACAAAACAAAACAACACACATAAATACAAATTGACTGTCTACGTAGAGCATCTGGATAAATGTTTTGTCTTTGACTTTTGAGTAAAACTCTGATTCTTTTTGTGTTCTCTGGTTTTCCAAAAACAATCCTATTTCTTCACAAAGTTCATAAACTCTGTTTATACATTACCATTATTTATTTATCTTTATATATTACCAGCTTATTACCCCGCAGGGGTAATTATCTCCAGGTTAGGAACCGTGGTTCTAGAGCATATCCTCCCGATGTTGCCATTTACATGTGCCGTTTAAATGTCTTTTGTGAAAATACACAAAATAACCAGTTTAACTTACCAAGCGAAGCCAGCACCTTATCCTTCTCATCATTAGTGGCCTTGATCTGGTGGTGTAACGTATCCAGCCGGGTCTCATAGTGCGACTTCAGCGCAGCGAGGCGGCGTTGGGACAGTTCCAGCTGTTCGATCAGACGGGCTTTAGTGTCGATGTCTTCGCTTAAAGCTGCTAGTTGCGCTGAGAGGACGCGTTGACCTGGGGATTGTAGATACATAGAGTATAATTTTATAGTACACCAAAAGTATTATACATCTCTTTTACAAAATTATTTCCTACTTATATATATATAAGATATATACTTATTTATATCTTTTGACTAAGAATTTGAATACCAGTATTTTACATTGACTGCCTATCTGGACTCCGGAACCCAGTTACTAGATAAATCACGATATTCCAAGGTAATTCTGGTTGTCAGACTTTCAGGCCACTGACTACCTGTAACGACTGTCAAAAATCTACAAATGACAGTCGGGATCAACGGCTTATGTGCTTTCCGAGATAGGGAGGTCCGAATGAAAGGTGACCCGGATCGGCACCTTGGCAAGCGTAGCTTAACCTTGAAGATCGACCCGTGCGGCTGTTATTTTATTGTTATTTATTCTCGAGCTTATTTGGTTACGTGGTCTTGTAAACTAATCATTCTCCTTACCTTTAGCCTCCGAGTCCTCTTCATCCGAGTCACTAGGCTCCACCTCCGCGTCGCCATCAGAGGGCTCGGAGTCCTCCGCACTCTCTCCCTCCGCGCGCTCCCTCTCGCCGATGTGCCCGTCGTCCACTGCACTTGTCATGCTCTCACTCATGTTCAGTTTGCGCTGGAACTCGAGCTCGCCCATACTGCGCGCGAGGAGTTCTTTTTCCTGTAAAACAATTGAATTTTATTACATGATTGTCGTTTTGTTTTCTACTAGCTGTTGCAGCTTCGCAAGCTTGCCAGTCGGGAATTATCCCACAGGACTGGGACTGTGTCGGGGATAAAAAGTATCCTTATGTCTCAACCCAGGTAATGATCTAGCCGTGTGACAAATTTCCGTCACACACATGCGAGGATTCAAAATCACGAAGAAGAAGAGATGGTGAGGAGAAATGCTGTCACACCTTATATGATGTTGTCATACCTTATACAGCTCCCGCTTAGCATCATCGATGATAAGCGAGGGGTCTTGCACGGAGTCGTGTCGTGTGCGCGCTACCGTCGCCTCGCGCTTGCGACTCGCTTCGTACATCGCGTTAGATTCCAGTAGTTGAGCTCTGAGGTCTTCTATCTCGCTGACGTAGCCCTGAGGAAATGATGGGATATTATGAGGATGTTTTATGGATTTGTCAAGAATACTGATGTCTGCACGCAATCAAAGTCTTGCAATGTATTCTTTTATTTAATTAATGTAAACATAATAATTATTTTCAGTTAATCTAATAATACCGGTTCAGCCGATTTGCTGAATGTGGCCTTAATGGTCCCTCAAGAGTTACCGTATCTTTATTTATTCGAGTAGGTAAGTTAGTTTTTAAGGGGACCAATTCTTAGCTTGAAGGCTTAACGGTAATTTGTTAGTTATCTGGCCACGAGTTACGAGTCTTGTGATTTATCTGACTTAAGGCTGATTTTTTCAACGATATCTTTATCTGAAGAGTACCTGGAAGGATATGGGCGAGGCCTTTGCCCAGCAGTGGGACATACAAGGCTAATAAAAAAATAAAAAACTTTATCTGAGGATTAACTTTGACACACTTTCCATACAAAAAATGTCTCACATCAAATTGATTTCACGGTGAATAAATAAATAAAGGCTTTAAAAATAGCTAGCTGGCTAGGTAATTTGGGCTTGAGAAAATCAGCCCTAAATCATGTTCAACATGCAATACCTATCAGTTATTATGTCCTCACCTGAACAAGTGACGTCAACGAACAATCATTGGCATCAGGACTGCCATCCTTCGGCCCCCAGTTCCCGAGCGCCTTCTCCGCGATGAGCTCACTGTTCCTCGCAGACAGCTGCTCTATGGTGCCCTGCATGGCCTTCACTCTCCGCCGCAGGGACTCCGCCTCGCCGGTGAGGATGGCGTTCTCCTGGACCACGTCGCTCCAGCCCTCTTCGCCGTTTTCTGATATTACGCGTTTGCCCTGGAAAGTTTGGAAAAAATAATTTAGACCAGTGTGTGTCCGTTGGAGTCTTTTGGGCTACTTTATAAAATTTAACTCCTTTAACACCATATGGCTTACTGCAAGGCCATGGTAGCAATTACACAGCAAACATTACATTCTCATAAGGAGTGAAATAGAGCTCACAATATTTAGCTTCCCCCAAGTAAGCTTTGGCGATAAAGTTACACAAAGGGTTTAAAAATTATAGCTATTATGGGCTATTCCAAATACAGACGGAGAAACCCTGATTGGATTCGAAGGAAGTAAAGAACAGTGATATGCCAAATACTGCCATAAATGTTGAGTAATTAAGGGCTAGTTCTGTAATTTAATAAAATCTCACCTGCTTATACTCAGCAAGCTCAAGCTGCAACCTCGCAACCTCCTGCCTCAACTGATGAATAGTCCTCGAAGTCAGATCCTGGTTCACCACACACCTGTTCTTGATATTCCTCGCCCGATTCGCATACTTCAGCGTATTCAGGGTCTCCATGAAGTCTCTATCACTGGGTGATACGCAGGCTATCATGACTGTATTACTGTTTCCTCCGAGAGAGTCTTGGAGTAACCTGGTGAGCTTCGAATCCCGGTATGGGACGTGTAGAACTTTGCGGGATCGATCTCCTAGGGCTGATATCACGTTGCCTAATGCTAGGAGTCCGCAGTTTATTGAAATGCCTTCTTTTGCACGTTCGCCAGTTGCACCTGGGTGACATATAAAAAGGGTAGAATAGAATAGTGGTTAATGGAAGAAATAGGAAACCGGTAAAGCCAGTGCAATTGAGAAGGCTAAATTCGCTGATGATGATTTTAAGGTATTGCAGTAAAAAAATGATTTCTTTTAATGTGACTTTCATAATGTAAAAGCTCGATGGTCTATAATAAAATACGCGATTGATTTGAAACAAATGAAACAGTTCGAAAACAAAAATTTAATTCATTAAAAAAAGTTCTCGCGCCTCACCTGTTCGTTTTAACCTCTCCGATCCAGCCAAATCAACAAAATGGAACTTCGCAGTAAGAGTTTCATACTGTTCAGGCGATTCTGATTCGGCGTCCCTTTCTACCGTAGCGTCTTGGTCTGGTGCTAGCCTTCTCTGTCGGAGTAGTAAGGTGAATACTGCATGTGATCGGGAGGAGGACGAGTTCATGTTGGTAGCTGCCGTGGTTCTGGCTAAGGCACCCGCTCGTAAGGCTCCTAGGGCTTCGGGGGCACCTCTGACTGCTCGCATTGATGCTCCTACTATTCTGACGCCGCCGCAGCCGTCTTCTGTTATCCTGAGGGCGCCCTAAAAAATAACACAGTTGAAAATATGAACGTTAATCAGAGGATCACTCAAGCTAGTACGGATTTTGGGACACTGACAGATAGGTCAGTCAATAGTTGAATAAAATTATGTCCGGAGTTGCGTCAGCAATTTGTCCGTACTGGTTTAACCGAAACATTAGTGGATTAAGAATACCTTTAGTCGGTTTCAACTTTAAATTGCTTCTTAGCTAGAATTTTTATTCTCGAGGAATATGTCAATGCAAAATTGAATCCATCAGAGTTTACTCAATTACAATGGTTATTCTACCGCACCAATATTAATAACCATTTGGATTGGGTAGTTGTAATATAAAAATGGTAATATTACGCATCAGTAGGACAAGGGTTGCGGTTATCATCCCTGATCCCGGAAAATTAAACTATTACACGCCAGTAGAGAGACAGTTTCCCAATAACCAATTTCCCGCACTTTCTATTTCCACACGTTCGTAGAGTTAAGTGCCCACGTGCCCGATAAATGAATATGAAACACATGCGGGCGTGTACAGATAGCACGCTTGAGTGCGCTTCTGGGAAACAATTAGATTATGCCTTTATTGGTTCTGCGAGGCACTGATTTGTCACTCGATGGGTACGGTTCAGTGGTTTGGCAGCTTTACAAATGTATGTAAGGTTCGTTAGATGTCTTATCCAGAATGATAAATAGCGAAACGTATAGTAGAACGACAGAAAGGGGTCTTCTTGTGTAGAGCTTTCGTTAATGAAGTGTACTCGGATCGGGATTCGTTTCGCTGATGTCAGGAAGAAAGGTATATGCAAGGACAGATTCTTAATTTTTTTTACATAAAATGTTGCCATTAATTACTTTGCGCTTCATCATCCGCATAGCTTTTTTCCAACTATGTTGGAGGCTTTTAGTCTAACCGACTGCAGCTGATACCAGTATTTTACATGGGGCGACTGCTTATCTGACCTCCACAACCCATTTAGTGCTGGGTAATACGATACCCCTTGGTAAGACTGGTTGTCACACTTTCGCACCACTGACTACTAGTAACTACTGTCTACTAGTATCTACAAATGACAGCCGGGACCAACGGCTTAACTTGCTTTTCCGAGGCAACTCGGTTAGTAATGGGTGGTCACCCAACCACGGACCAACCTAGGCAAGCGCGGCTTTACCTGCAGTTCAAACGAAATTTAGTCACGAGCCCCTCATTTACTTCACACTTATCTTTCCATAAAATAAAACAAAGTCGCTCGCGCTGTTTGTACGCTTAAATCTTTTAGACTATGCAACGGATTTTAATGCAGGTTTCAGCAATACAAGAGGAAGGCTTATTTGTTAATATTGCACCCGTGCGAAGCCTGGGCGGGTCGCTAGTATCCGATAAAATAAAAGAGGAGAATCCTCATCTTGTTAGCCTTTTTCCAACCAAGCTAGGGCCGGCTTTTAGTTTAACGGGATGCAGCCGAATAGAGAGTAAAATATAGTCAAGGGGAAGGCGTGACTTTATGTATGTGCGTATGTACTGAGCAAGGTCATTATTATCAACAATACTAATACCTACATATATTTCATTTATCTTTTAATTGAATGTCGTCAAAATAATGCAAACGAAAATTTCGTAAAACATAACCTTTCATAACAGCTGCTGCCAAATGCTAATATTAGGACAGCTCAATGTTACCGAACAAGTGCGAGCAAATAAAGTGTGTTTCTGTAATATTTTTCACAAATGACCAAACGCTTCCGTAATCGCGGTGACACGGCAAGTGTGGAGCCATCGACTGTCCTGACTTGCAACATTTACGCTAAAAATTCAGTAGCACTTTTTGTTGTTGGATTTTCTACTCTTAGCGTAACGCCGAAAGTTGAACGTACAACAGCGGTCTTTTATTTAGGCATTCATTTAAGTGTCGCTTAGTGTTAGTGGAAGCAGGCATTAGGTAAGTATTTGTATTTCGTACTTCTTGGCAATAAATCAGGGGCCGGTTTACCAACAGCTGTTAATCTTTTCTAGTTTTGAAGTGTTTGTGTTTAAATGAGCCTTAAAATTTAATAGCATTGCATATTGCTAAAAGGTGTGTCTGATTCCGTCGTCATCAAACGAATGGCTGTCAATTTCTTTCTTAATAATTGCTACAACAAACCTCAGCGATTAAGCAAATGTAGAATTTTTAGCAAATGACTATCTTTACTATGAATATTTGTAGTAGGTACTAGGTACCTACTGCAAGGCAAATTCATTTCAGATGCTATCTTTGCCTTAAAACTGTGTGAAATGGTTTAAAAGAATTGAGAGCAACAATGTTTTATCAGCTAAGACTGACCGTCAAAGAAGCATGGTGCTCGTGACGTGACACCTTTTTTTATTTTTCGAAGCCTATTCCATGAACAAACGTACCGCTCTGTTAAAAAGTTCAAGGTAGTAAGCAAATTCGTTGCAACAGGTAATGCAAATGTGCGTTCTTTAAGAACTCAATCAACTTATTGCATTGTTTTCGTGTGGGATGGATCTTAAGCCAAAATTGGTATGCTTAGCTCAGTTTTGTGGAAAATACTCAGTATTCAGGAGTTTAAGTTACTCTGGTCATAGTGGTCATCTAGACGCGCACATAGTTGACCGGCTGATATTTATATCACGCCTGAATTATTCGCATATTGGTGCACAGAGGTACGAAAGAAGTTGCCCGTATCCAATACGAGCAGAATCTAGATACTAATATTCTTAATGTTTAAAATGACAACAAACCTTAGCAAAAGGATCTTTAGCAGGATCGAGCAGGTCCACAATATCTTCATTGTACAGCTCTATGAACTGCGCCTGCACAGAGAACTCGGGCGGCAACTGGCCTTGCGCCCGCGCGTACTCCGCGCGCGCCTCCGCGCCTGCGAATAGGTCGCGGATTGCGCGCGGTATGATCCCGCGGCGTTCCTCGTCACCGTCCCCCTCGCCTTCCCAGCCGCTGCCCATTGTATACGTCTTGCCGGAGCCAGTCTGGAAAAAAAAAAAGAAATAAGTTAATTAAAATCCACAGAAAACTTTTGATTTTTATTTATTTATTTATGAAATATGGAAGACTTATAGCTTAACAAAACAGAATAAAAACAGACTGGCAAAGATGGTGTGAACAATAACAGCATTGCTCACACAAAAAAAAAACAGAATAACATCAAATGCTTAAATTTTGATATGATAAAATATGTAGAAGACATGCTGCGCCGACCTCCAATAAATTGGAATAAACGCAGGATCATTCTCCTGCGTTTGATGATGATGCTCAAAATATTTAAGTCTACCGCAGTGTTAAAGAAGTGAATGAAGGCCGATTCAGTTGTTTGCTTTTAGGAGTGGATCTTAAAAATTAGTAACCCTCAAATTAAGACGTTGCTTTTTTAATGAGGTTTTCAATTCAAGAGAAAGAGGGATGAATAAATACAAGAGGGGATTGGCATGGGTATGTAGGTACAGGATGCATGACTCTGTTTACGGAACTAAAGCGGTAGTTACGTAGTAGGTGTTGATAAAGTTATGAAGCGTTATCATCAAACAGCGGATTTCGCTATGGCCGGAAACAACCTGACCTCGAACGCTAATAAATCTTTAATAGGCTTTAAAGGCCACAGAATGAACGACACAGCTTTGAGATGAATGAACAGATAACATATATCAAGATTGCGTAATAAAGATGTTCCTTCTATAAATTGAATCTTGCAAGTTATTCTATAAGATGTAAGGTGCACTTTCGAAAGCTTATTGAGCCCATTAGCTATATCAGACCGCAGCGTCATGCCTGGTTTCTATGATAAAGTGCATGAAAACGCTTCCGTAAACGGGACTGCAAGACGTAAGTATTTTTACAAGCTTTTATTTAACTTGCACTGTTCATATGTAAGTTGTCCGCTTCATTTGCAGACCATTTTTCGACCACTTGTTGGTATCCGATTGAGCTAAAATTTTGCACACACCTTTGGTTCTGGTGGAGATATATTTACAGTCAAGGATCGCCTCCTCACGAGAACACCTCAGCGTTAATAGCACGGACACGAAACTTTGCACACGCATTCATTTTTGGTAGATCTCCTAATTTTCTTATTTCATTTTAAAAGTTTTTTTTTTTATAAATATTAAACCCTCGAACGTTATGGTAACGTTTTAAAAAGATGTCAAGGACCAGATGCGTCTACAGCTGTCTATTTAAACTGTACCGGAAATGTAAACGGACGGAACCGTTGCCGTTGGGTACATTAATTTACTTTATAAACGGATGAGCGTACGTATCAAGTTCCCACGGTCACGCAGTGCGACCACCAAATTCACTTTCTAAACTCTTGACTTAGAAGTGCTCTTGTGAATTTTGCGTTTACAAAACGAGGATGTGGTCTATGAGAGTAGATTGCCAAAGATCAGCTGTTACCTACCCAAACTGAGAGAATTTTGACTAAAATGGTGCTAGATTTATTATTGGCCCTGGACTGCCTGGACACCTGTATATTTTGGCGGATTGACCAGCATCATGAACTACTAGCTGTTCGTTTATGTGTAAATTTCGATGTGTTTTTGCCGGGATAAAAAGAAGGCTATGTGCTTTTCTAGACTATAGACCTATCTCTGTGCCAAATTTCATCCAGATCCGTTCTCGCGTGATTGAGTAACAAACATCCATCCATCCTAAGTTTCGCATTTATAATAGTAGTAAGATAAAGCCACACGACAAAAGTGAGTGACTTTCCACATAGGACGAGGTCAACATTAGTTGTGGCAACAGTCGGTGTGATTACTGCCGAATAATGAAATTTCTGCTTGTTCAGATTGATCAAATGCTTCAATCAATAAATCGCCAAATGTGTCTATGTTTACAGCTCAGGGTGCGCAAATGGACGTGTATCATCGACCATTACTTATGGCAGTGGTAGAAACCACGGGGTTTTACTCTTTAAAGACACGAGATAACCGTTCTCCTCAGAAAAAGTTGAGTTGCCACATCTCTAAATTTTAGCGCAAGTTCCAAATTAAACAAGGAAAAAAAAAAATTGTGTCCAGTAGACAATTTTTTTTTTTTTTTACAAAACTTACAGTAAAGTAAATAACTTATTCATTACGAGTACACAACATTGGCAAGTGTATGAGAGTTAATAAAACAGAAATCGAAAGTATGATTATCGCTGCGATTTGATTATTCATTCATGGAAAGTCGGATAAGGTAAACTCAATTTCCTTTCAACAGACGCAAGTCTGTTAGCTATACTTTATTTGCTAGATTGAACAGTTATTGTAGGATTTGTTTAAAAAGGAAACGCAGGCGTCATAACACCCAGGGGGTGACCACCCCCCACCATGTAATAATATCGCTTCTTTTTCACAGCTTGAGCTATTTTAGCAATGTGATTGGTTAGTTTCACACATCCCTCGCTACGAAACCTCGCTCATCTCTGGTGGGAACACCCCCTTAAGGGTGACCCGCAGAAATGAGGCAAATTACCGTCTTTTTACACGACTGCCCAAAAACAGTATTATGATTTCAGCGCTTATGTATATATGTGTGTGGTGTGTGTGAGTATTTAATTTTTTTGCATGAGCATAAATCTCATTTTCTTATAGGCTCAAGCCGATTTCTTCGCAATAAGTGTGGTCACTGACTTAGGCGAATGTTAGTACAAACTATTGAATTAAACAGAGATGCCAATCAAATCATTGATAGACATATAAGTAATAAATTAATAGCCATTGTTACACATGTTTTGCGCTTCGCACGAGGCGTCTACATGTCTGCCGCGGTCCGCGACAGACGTGTGACTGGAATACAGAGGTCTTGGCACGAACGCGAGGAATAAACGCGTGACGCAAATTCGAACGGTTTTTAACCGACGAGAAAAAGGTGAAGGTTCTCAAGTCGACGCGTTTAGAAGGTGTAAACGGACTCTTCACGAACCGTCGCACTCTGTACATCAAACTAAGTAACTCTACGCAAAAATTATTGCTGGGAAACGACTTTTCTTTTGGGGTGAAAACTCGCGTTTTACGGTAGGACCCAATGTAGCGCACTCAAAACATTGTGCTGACTGCTGATGCATGCATTGAATAGTACATAATATTCAAAGAGCAAAATTATGGCTTTAGTTCCGATTTTGAGAACGCGGTAAAATATTCTAATACATTCTTGGATGTAGTGGCGTTTACATGAGCTGATGACTTAGAATCACTTTAGATTTTGAATTAGGAAAATATCATGTGCGAAACGACAATTTCAAATTTAGAGTCGTCTGAATTCACGTTTCGTTTACTCCGCACGTTTGCGATAGTCCCACAGATCCGATGCCGTGACTCCGAGAGACACTATAGCTTTACAATTATATAATTTATCGAAAAAATCTCTTGACGTGTCAGAGAATAGTTAAGCCAATCAGATAAGTGGAGGATGAGGTGTAACAAAGAGAGAAAGTGCGCAGTGATGCGTCTCTAATCACATATGCTGATAATTGTGAGATAAAACTTGGTAAACGGACACCGGTTAATTAGAGATTGAGACGATTTCTTGGCAGGCATTCGGTAAGTGGCAGACAATGGACATGCTAGTCCCAGGCGGCCAAGAATTTCCTTTCCTATGACATTGTGTTCGCGATATCTATCGGTAGCACATTTCTTCCTTGTTATTGCTTTTGTCGGAAGTTATGATACTTTCTGTCTACCCCCATGGGAAAATGGCGTAATGTATGTATGTTTTGATTAGGTATAAGAAAGACGTTCTCATCGAAATCATCTTTTATTTCTCCTCTGAAACGAAAGTCTTATAATCCAGCAGAACTCTTAATTGCCCAAAGTAAAGGCACTCATTATACGTCCAATTTCAAAGGGCGAAGGAGCTCTGGTGCATGAATGTGGGTCTTATGCCCGTGTTCGCTAAAACTAAGCGATACTTAAATGGATGCATGAGCAAAGCAAACAGTGCAATAATATCCAGGTATTCATTTGGGATCCATTTGATGTAAGTGAAAACGGGCGTTAGGCCCTAACAATGCATAGGTTCAAGCATACTCATTGGTTTGCAGTAAGTCTTAGGCATTGTTCAGACCAAACGTATTGTCGGTCGCTGACTGTGAGCGCCAGTTACGCAGTTTATCGCTTTTCCATATAATATAACTTCTCGTTCACACCGAATCAGAAACCAGTGAGCATACTCACAGTCGGCGGCGGATAATACGTTTGGTGTGAACGATGCCTTATTGTTTCTTGTCTTGGATATAGGTCTCCACTCAGTTGCGTCATACCACCAGGTAAGGATAGGGCATTGTCGTGACGCAATCCTAAATCGGAACCGATCAACTACCAACAAGGTTCGATGGAAAAGGTTTTTCAATTTTATCCAGACGGCTTTTTTTAGCATTGACCTTTTTAGCAGAATAACTCGGGTTGTAGACTGGCAGACATTAGGTAATACTATAAAATAAAATATCCAACGTGCGTTCGAAGGTGACTTTAAAGGAGCGACCAAACTTTACGACGCGCAATTGGCTTGAGTCGATCATGTATCTTCGCATTTAGTTCAGCATAGAAACGAGGCGAATGACGTCTTTTTCGCGTTTATTACACTGACGCGAAGCTCTTACTGACCAGCTCATTGCGCTTATTATAGCTGGTATAAGCAACAATATTGTATCTGCATCGGCAATCATAGAACTGCCAGCGGAATGAGCTTGAAGCGAAATCTAGCCACCTTTCCCTTTCACCGGTTCTTTGTACCGATCTGTAGGGAAACTCGGTAGAACGGGAAATTAACTAACCTCGGCTTGTTATGCCACTTCTTTTCACAGCTAAGGTGGGTAGGCATTCTGAGGGGCTGTCGTATTGGCGGCGAATGCTGATAAATCAAAAACTAATATAAATTTTGTTTAAAAAACTAGAACGGTCTTTAAATATGACGTCAGACTGGACCAGCCGATTACGTAAGCAAAAATCGATGAACATAGAACAGGACCAAGACAGGCCATTTTTTCAGCGAGTATCAGATTGCACCATCGTTTAGTTGGCCTCAAGTTATCCAAAAAGTATGTCATATAAAGCATGTCATCTAAACCTAAAGTGATGTTTTTGTCATCACTTTGCAGAAACTAGCAACACCATTCATAGCGAAGTTAAGTAACTCTATTGTGTCGGTTTAACGACTTGAACAAACGGATCCCGTACGTATGCTTGCTAAACAATTATCAAATGTATGTGAATACACGTCAAACTAACGTTTACAAGGACGCATGAGATAATGTCGGTTATGTCTAAATAATAACAGTCGCACGGGTTGATCCGTTGATGGGTGACCACCCTTTACATATTATCTAGACGCCTCGGAATGAGCAGGTTAAGCCGTTGGTCCAGGTCTGGGTAGATTGGAGCCCGAAAGTCTGACAATCAGTCTGAGGTATCGTATCACCCATCAGCTGGGTTGTGAGGTCTATATCTTCTTTCGGTTTTTATGCCGCCCATGGGCCTCTGAGTTGGCTTTACATGCCGTTGAGAAATATCTCTCAGGCATGCTGGTTTCCTTAATCGAAGCAAGTGAAAATTATACAATACGCCCATGAATCCGAGTTCTCAGAAGTGCGTGTAAAATACTGGTAATCAGCTGCTTCCGGTTAGACTGGAAGCAGACTTTAACATTGTCGGGGCAAGGCTAGGCAGGTGATGATGATGTTGCATTTGTTCAAAGGGCACAAATAATAATTGAAACGGTTGTCCAACTATGAGTTTGGTCATGGTTGGGTATTGATATTTTTACTATAGCTATTATAATTTTAAATATTTCTTTTTAATGTAATTTTAATTCTGTGTTGTAGCATCGTATTGAACTTGGTCTGTAATGTTGCTATGGTTGGTGGTAAATAAATAAAATGTTGGATAAACATAGGTCATGGTGCGCTTGCCGTTTTGAAAACAAGGCGCGGTTGTATGTAGGCGGAGGAGCGTTTGGTTATGGCCATAAGTACGCCTTTTACGTCAAAATTTGTATTAAACTTGTAACATTTTCATAGAGCTATGTTTATGAAGCGCCTACAGCCCATTTATAGGTCAAATGGTTTTTGCAAGCGTCGTTTTTGGCACAGCTTGAAAGTGTTGTATAAACAAGCAAGTAAGCTGATGGCCTGTATTAAACAATACAATATGTTATGTATTCATAAAGTACAATAAATTATAGTCAATAACAGTACAATAAATTATAGTCAATAACATATAATAACATTCATATTTTATGTAACGAAATTGCCATGCCTATGATTGCCAAATAGTTAAAGGGGCCAACCAAATTTTTGTCGATGTTCCCAATTCATCTCTGTCTTTTTAAATAAACTAACTAATTTGTCACGCAAAACACGTAAATCGTAGGTGCGGATTTAATTGATTGGTATATCACTTAAGGTATAAATCAACATTTTTAATAACCCGTTTCTATCATTTCCTTTTGAGGTGCTCTTACATAATTTGCTCTACTGTGCAAGTTATAAACTTCCAGCAAGTATTTTTTGTTATTTTCTTTGTGAATATAAAACAGAAGCTTTGTTTGGTAATGATGAAATTCATTTAGCCTAAAGATGTGAAGTATGTAGACTTTTTTGTATCATGCTGGATGAAGTTCCCCTTAACAGGTAAAACAAGAACCTAGTAAGACATAGAATACATTAGTTTTGGATCGTACCAACTAGAACACATATTCTGAGCACAGGATGACACAGGCCGATGGTAATCGATAATAAGCGATACTAAATCGCTGTCGCTTATGCCTTGTACCAAAGTCTTTAATAAATCGAACGGTTCGCTCACGAGCGGTCTGTTTACTCTGATGTCACCTGCGCGAAACAAGACTGTATGATGCGGAAACATGTTTGTATAACTATATGTCCTATACTTATACTTACCTTAATTATACGGGGTAACGCGTGCTTAAATATACAATTATACATATTGACTAGGCACACGACTTACAACAATATGGACATAGCGAATGTCCATATAGTTGGAGCTGTTTAATATGATAATTACATTTATATTCTAGCTAGTACTTGGAACTTGGGTTTAAATAGTTTACATATAAATAGTTTGTTATGATCAGTCGTTGTGATCTCTGTTGGAGGTGTTGCATGCACGAATAGGACTCAAAACTCTCGCGAATGAATGGTTCGGTACCATCGTAGTAGGGGAGCCCCCCTTTTATTTTTATTGTGTTGTTATAGCTGCAACAAAAATACACATTCTGTTTAAATTTCAACTGTCTACCTGTTACGGATCATGAGCTTACAGCCCGCTGACAGACGGTCGGACAGCGGAGGCTTAGGTCCCGTTGGTTACCTTTCGGGTACTGAAAAAGGTTTTACTGACTGTAAAATAATGTTAGAATGACTTATGCCCGACTCGTTACCAAATTTTTTTTCATACAAGAAGTTCCGATTCGTCATCATAAGAAAACAAATGAATTTTTATTTAATACTAGCTTTTGCCCGCGGCTTCGCCCGCGTAGATGTCGAAAAATATCCGACGGGAACGTACCGAGCAAACATAGTTACTTACCTTCATCCCCCTTTTTAACCCTCCGGGGGTAGAATTATCAAAGACGCCGAGACACGTATAAATTAATTTTCAATCGTCAGCCTAAACACAAAATTTGAAGATCCTAACTTCAAAACAGACAGACTTTCATACAAACATCCATCCCCTTTTTTACTCCTTTAGGGGTGGAATTCCCAAAAATCCTTTCTTAGTGGAGACCTTCTCTTCACAAAGAACACACCCTCCAAGTTTCATGTCTCTAGGGCCAGCGGTTTGGGCTGTGTGTTGATATATCACCCAGTCAGTCAGTCAGTTTACTATTTTATATATATAGATTGATGATCCCGATTCTTCAAGAGGGGGGCCTATAGACAAGCGGAAATGCGTTTCATTAGGTTTCGGATAGTTAGAAAAACGAATAAGGTGTTGGTGCTCGGTAGCTACTTACGTTTCTCTGTTTTACAGTGTTTCCAAAACGTTATCTTACCATTTTTTTTTTTTTTTTTTTTTATCGTGGTAAAATCATCAAATGAGCCACCCAGGGCAGAGTGGGAGGAACTGTCAGACTTGTACTGACTAAAATCCACGGTGTCCTTCAATAGCCCTTTATGATCCAGGGTCACGGTAATTCTATAAGTCCCGCGACCCCGGCAGGCTTTGACCCTCTAGAGGGGGGCCCCGTCATAATGCTGACACTCTTTGAGGCGCGCGTGGAACACAACGCGCCGTCGACCCGGGCATGGTCCATGGTCGGACAGCGAGTCGCCCATTACTCGCCGCCCGCAAGCCCGCGCCTACGGTGGCCGGAGATCGTCTGCCGACGTCCGGCGCCGTGGGCGTCTACCACTGCGGCTGGGGTGGAGGGAGGACGCTGTCCTCTCCCTCACGCGGCCCGCCTCCTCCTTCGCGAGCATGACTGCTTCGCAGAAGGAGGCGACCGCTTCCCACTCCGTCTCGCCCTGCAGCATGGCCTCGACCAATGCACGTTATCTTACCATTGGGTAAACTTATACAGTTTCCATTCCAGTTGAATTTTCCCTATGACTATTCGATGGACAGGCCTCTCATATCGGCTTTCAAATTTAAATCATTGCATTCAAGTGTTTCAAGTATGTTCTTAGAGCAGTCTGTAATCGCCGTATCTGAGTTTCCAAGATTGTATTGATAACGTAAAGTAAGACGATATTCAATCGGCTACCGTTGACATTGCACTTAGATAATTTTCTAGAGTTAAGTTACAATATGCGTATTAAATGTAATAAACCTTGATAAAAGATATTTATGCAGGCTGTGTATTAGCGATATCTATGTAAATTCTGATTGGTAGGTCCTTCTCGATCATGATTGGACAAATTCTCAGCAGAATAAACATACAAACATCTAGAGTTTCCTCAATTTTGCCATTTGGCCGACCCTAATGGCCTCAAAGAGTTCTGACTAAAAGCCTCATCAACAAACAAGCATGAAACCAACAATTAAGCACTAACTTAAAACCCAAGGTTCCGCAAAGCAAATACATTACTAACAAGTATTTGGTCAGGTGCAGCCCATCCACGAGTCTCGGGACCATAATTGTCCTTGAGAAACGAACACGGAAATGTGGACTTTATCACCTTGGGCTAAAAGCTATAGTTGTTATCGTTATCTTGGTCTTATCTGGCAGGATTACAGGCTGTGCTGACGAAAATTTGATGTTATCTATTTGGCGCCTACAGTGAGTCATGTAGTCAAGTTGTTTTGATTATGATTGTGGACCTAGTGTGTTTGTGTTCGTTAATACTTATGCAAACTGTTATGATGTCTAGTCCCGAGTTAAGAATAGACGACCTACTCTCCAGCTCGTGACGTAATGGAGGATTTGATGAATATGTCAGGTGGATGGAGAAGTCAGTTGGAGATTGGCAGTATCATAACCTTGCCTGTTTTTCCGAAGTGCTATGTTTAAACGTTGAACAGAAAATTTCCTTTAACTTTTCTGTTTTTGTAACGAGAAGTTAAAGTTCTGTCTTATGTTTTTACGCCTGGACCTACTGTTCTATTCCCGGAAACTTTATTTTGAGCTATCACATACACTACGATGCAAATATTTATCAGGGTGATATTAGATCGATCTTCCGAGTAATTGATAACCGATAACATCGAATCATAAATTGGCATACATTATCTTTATGACACTTTAATAATGCACGAATTATAGTAGCCATCGCTTCCTGTTTATAATTATATCACACTGCAGAACGTTAAGACCAGAAGCGGTAAGTTTCGAGTAAAGATGGCTGTCTCTAAAAACGGACCGACGAAAATGGACGAAATAAAGTTGTTTGTCTTGATTTATGTACAGCCAACGCAGGAAAGTAACCGACCTGTCGTTTGGTCTTCTCTAAAACGTGTGCTTTCATGATAGATGGGAATACATGTAACGCGGTGCATCCGATACGGCAAGATAGTAAATGCCCAGCGTGACAAATGGAAATGGCATTACCATTCGTTGCCCTTTCAGGCCGCTTATACACGTCCGGTTTTATCTCAAACGCTGTGATGCGATGTAAAACGAAGCTCAGATTTACACGTAGTTTATAGGTATCGAACAAGGCACGATACTGCATTTTTGAATTCTAAGGCCATACTCAATACGATAATCATTTGAATTACGAATGTATGGTTTTCGTCACTAACGTTTTTCTCGGTAGCACCCACAAAAAAAACTCAAGACAATGCCACATTTCTATGCAATGACAGCTCACTTCAAGGTCAACATCTTTTCAATCATTTCTCAATTTGTACTGATTACTGAATACATTGAGCTATAAGTGGCGTTAACTAGCCCATTATGCTAACTGCCGGAGCATTTTTCTCCCTATTACGTGCAATACTCGACAAAGAGCGTGCTACTCTAAAAGGCATGAAATGGGACCACCACGGCATTTACATATTTAGAGAATGAATCAACATAAACAATAAGGTAGACCACACACACAGCATTACACGTCGTATATAAAGATATACATGAGCAATGAATTGTAATGAGCGTAATTTATGTGAGAGGAAAGAGTCTATCAAACGTCAACAATGCTAAAACTACTGCTGAAGAAGACCAGCGTGCGGTGTTAGCCGGCAGTAATACGGCTTTGAGAATTTTAGACAAGACAAGGAAATTATAGAAACCGCTAATTACACAACATACTTATTGAAGAGTAGTGTCAGAGATACGTTACTGGGTTATCGTTTTTCTGTATGGTAGGAGTGTACTTAATCCCTTTTGAAGTATCTAGCAACAAGTGTGTGGTCGTCCTAACGCTTTATATGTAGGAAACGGCACGGTATGCGCGGACGCACAGATATAGATCACAGGCGCGCGCCGCCCGCCCATTTACGGCACAGGCGCTAATGTCGTCACCCGCTGCCCTTAAACGTTTGATACTGTTTTCAATAGGCCGTGTTTCTAACCACACAAAGGGAACAAGAAATATACATGTAAGTCTTTGTAGGGAATAGAAATAACTGAAACTGTAGCGTGGTAAGGCTTTCCACACCGTAATAGACTCGGGATGATTCTTTTTGCAGATTACTTAGTGAGGAATTTTCAAGGCGGAATACTTTGCCCTCGACTGAACTGCAATATTATAAGCTAAGTGGAAGTGATGATTAATTGCGAATAATATTGTTGATAATAATTGGGAATTTATTTGCAATTAAACACGACGTAAAGTTCGAAATATAAATTATGTAGCTTCTTTATCAGTCTGTATAATTAAATGAGCCATACGTTATTATCATAAATCAGACTCCTAGTGGCTTAATGAGTTGTTTGAACTGTTTCAAAAGTTTTAATAAATCATACTTTATAACCGTTTAAAGAACAACTTTGAGGCATGAATCTTTTTAGACTTCTTCATAAAAACTTACAAGCGCGGGTAACTGTTTAAACTTGGTCTTAGCTTTTGAATATTTAAATATAATTTGCTCTGCTGCTAGGTTATCTGGCTTTCCACACTTCTGATTAATGTGGATTCTTTAATCTACTTAGTTTATAGTTTAAACTTTGCCGAGGGTTCGGCTATTTTTTGGTGTCTTGTAGTTTATAAACTTCTTTGTTTTTACCCTGTATGTTCAAACCTTTTTGGAATGGAACATCGATTACAAAATCCGCGAATATAAGCGTAGATTTATTTTTGTCAATATCCTTTTACATCAATAAATCATATTAACCATTTTCCGAATGAATCCAAGGATAACAAATGGCTTTGCGAAACGCCTAACCCAAAAATAATCCAAATTCGGAAAGCAGTAGGCGAAAAACCGCAAGCAGCAGTCGTAAAACGGAAATTGTTTCACCAACACCCGTCTCCTCCATTCATATTTCAAGTTACCAAATTGAGAACGCCTTGAAATCAAAATTCTTATACTACGCCGTCCATCGATTAGATAATAGCTTGAACTCCGAACTGGTTTGTCATTTCTATGGTCGTTTGGAGGCCAGTATCATATTCGACCTTCCTAGGCATATGGCTGCAGGTCAATAGCACCACGCATTTTATGGTCCATTAGGAAAAAATGCGTGATCGACGGTTATATCTTTCGACGGTTTATATCTTTATTTTGGATGGAGCGGTATTGCGTCGTTATATTCGGGTTTTCCGGACATGTTTATCATCAGAAGGATGTTTTTTATGTAATTAATATTCATCTAAGTAGCTACTTTGAACGACATTCCGACGACTTAATAGATCAGGTTATTAGAAGTTAATTATAACTAATTAATAAATAAGCTCAACTTATTACGTTTAAATTTTTTTGCTAATTCTATTTGCTTGAACTATTTAATCCTTTGGGTGTTACTGAGCAAAATTGTAACCAGTGAAGCCCACATTTATCTACTGTACTATTATTAAATCTGGGTCACTACCCACGGTTGAATATCATTTCTGCTTTGCGCCACCTTTTCATCCTGATTTAGTCTATGTATATTATTTTATGATTGGACACATAAATGGTAGTATATTCAGTCTCATGCTCAACTTGTTGTTGCTATATTGTTGATTCAAGCGATTAAACCAACTTACTTTATCTGTGCTTTCACCCAAAAATCCTTCATTGCCTTTAGCCCTTTCATTCATAGATTAGATATTACATTCAATAGCTAATTTAGTAAGTGTGTCAGCCCTTTATCAGTATAAAAGGGCCCTGTCAAAGGCCCGGATATCCGTCGATAACAGCTAGACAAAGACAACAAGGAACCGATGTTCTATTTGAAGAAATCATTCATCCAACTTGTTTGTGGAAAATCGTTTTGCCGTCATCGTTGTTTGGAATTGTGAAATCATCGTACGTTGTATTTGTTAAATTATTATCATTAGCAATTTGTGTTTGTTTTTGGGAAGGTACTACGGTATAATTGGTTTTGTAATCTTGAGAATAATCACGATTTTTTGTTTCGAAGATCTTGACCCAAGATTGTAATTGGTTTTATTTTGTTATCATTGTTGCCAGCTGCCAATGAAAGACCTATGATTTCCAAGCGAACAACAACTGTATAGTTATACCACAGTTATGCCTCATCATCATTTCAGCCGAAAGACGTCCACTGCTGGACATAGGCCTCCCCCAAGTGTGGCCACATTGATCGGTCCCGTGCGTCTCGCATCCAGCGGATCCCTGCAACCTTTACGAGGTCATCGGTCCACCTAGTGGGAGGCCTTCCAACGCAGCGTCTTCCGGTTCGCGGTCGCCACTCCAGAACTTTTCGGCCCCATCGGCCATCCGTTCTGCGAGCAATGTGCCCTGCCCACTGCCACTTAAGTTATGCCTATGTCTATAAAATAGACACTATCTCCAGTATCTGATTCCTCATCAATTTAGCACATCACCTCAATTACCATAACTTCGCCACCTGCTAACACCAATTCGTCACCTAACGGTTCAATAACGCCTAAAAACCTTCGCCACTGCCAATAAATTAAAGGAAACAGGTTTATAATAGCATTTACAAACAGTTTAACGTCAAGATAAGATAACCCAGTTGTTACATCTCTATCCAAGTTCACGTACAAGGTCGGCGCTCTCGTGTGCGAGGTAATTGCTAATCCGCTCAATTGACGCTCAGTCTGACTTCACTCATGACTAGTGTTACCATATAGAAATTTGAAAAGTCCTGACAAAAAGGCGGACATTTGTAAAAGGTGCTGACATTTTACAATTTGATCTTTCTTTTTCAGAACGGATTGCGCTTTAAAGATTTAGTTAAACCAAGTCCGGTATCCGGAGCCTGTCCAGTGTTGTGTCCGCTCGGTTTGATCGCACCTTTATTTTTTATAAGAAAATCCCCAAAGTCGAAAAGTTCAGACAAATGATAAAGCCGGAGAATTCAGGATGGAATGATGAGTAGAGACTCATGAGTAATAATCAAGTATCTACGGTTTGGTCATGGATATTTCAGGTACAGCTGAGCGAAAATTGTTTCGGAAATGCATGTTTACGAATTGTAAGTAGGTTAAGTGACAATTCACGTGAAGTGAAGCTGAATCTACTGTGTATTTTTCATGTTATTTCTGGAATAAATGAACTGAGTAACGAGCGACTCTTTAGAAGTCTACAGTTACCTTTCTTTGATCTGTCTGCCTCGATGCTTTTGAAGATAAAAACAGGACGAGTAGATTATAAGTAGAGTTGCCAAAGGTCTTGCTGAAAATATATTGCTATAATTTCATCCCCAGCTTCAGTATATATATTTTTAGACAAATCATCAAAAGATTTAAAGGACATGACGACAAATCAGAAAGACTAAGAGCCAGTAGCGAAGGGTCAATTTTGTAAGAGGTAAGCCGTGTGATTATATTATTTATCTATACTTCTAAAGAATACTGACTGTGTGACATTTTTCAAAGGGAAGCCGGTAGGAATCAAGTTGTATGGAACCTTCGCCACTGCTAAGAGCTAAGAGTAACACTAACAATACACTGGGTGCCAATGCAAGTGGCTAAGACAAAAACTATTCTAAACCAGAATAAATATTTGTTCCGGCAGACGATGGGCACCCGAGATCAAAAGGGAAACCGTACTAACGACCATACTGTCTAAACAAATCAATACCAGAGCTGATTGGTTTAATGCACTTCAAAGGGAATTAAAACACTTTTACTTTTTTTACTTCAGGTAAAGACAAATAACAGTTTCCACGTGAGACACTAATGAAAGTTAAACAGTCGAGTATAAACAAGACACATTATTGACACAGCCATTATACAGCGACAAAACGTCCAATTAATTCTGAACAGTGAAAGATATAATCTGTACTGTAAATTGGACAATTATGAATTACCTTATTCAAACATTCTTTATCGGATAAGTGCTTAATATAAAGCAATGATATTTTTCTCAGGCACATAATTAGCGGTGTGGCTCATTGCTGTACAGCAAGGAGGTCGCCGTGGGCGGGCTGAGGCGGCAAGGACCGCCGCCTGCGCAACGTCGCGGTAGTGATGCACCATCCAATCCGATACGATACCTGATGCGATACTCCAATATTTTCGTAGAACAAACGAATACGATGCTTGGATAGATTCAACGGTACTGGTGTCGGAATAAACTGATCGTATCGTGCCACATTATCCTATTTTGCATAATCCGTCAATTCAAAAGAACAGACAAGGATTATAAAGGGATTCCTGGAATTTTGCCTAGACTTTAAACTAGAGGGATAAAAATGTACGATGCAATACTTGCATTTATATCATCTCAATGGACGATACTATACAATTCGATATTTGGAGAATCAGATCGAAGCCATTCTGTTGACAGTGGAAAATGGAGAAAAACGTGTTGCCCACGCGCATATGTAACATGGGGCAAGGGCAGCAACATGATGAGGATCATGATGATGGATGAAAGCCATTCGGTACGGTCCTAGTTCTTGTAATCGCATAGTTGCGATCCGTATCGATCAAAAGTATCGATACAAATGTGCATCCCTACTCCGCGTTAAACTTTTATTGTTAACACGGCATGCAAATCATAAATATGTTCTGTCATTGAGTTTTTGTAACGTAACATAATTAGTGGACGCACGTGGGCTGCCAGTCGAGGAGCCGAGTTACTACGAGCCTATATGGTGAGACCACTTTACACGCTAGATAAAGACCACATTGAACGTAGATTGCTTGATCGTGAGTGTGACATCATTAGTTGAGAATCTTAATCAGAACGTGTCGCAGATTTACGGCAGAAGGATTTTGTTTGTGAAAATATTTTCTGAAGTGAGGAAAGTCGAACTGGTGAGAAATCGTCAATCAGGGCCTAATCACTAAATATTCTGGCCGTCAATGCAGATTGCAGGGTCGTCACGGTCACCATAACTTTTGCTGACACCGACGCTTTCGTGACCACTGCTGCGGCACAGGCCTCCGCTCTGTAAGGTAGTGCGCTGTAATCCACCACGCGGATTGCTAGATGTCCATGTCTTCGAATATTTGTTCTAATTAGGACAAGCGGGTTTCCACTCGCTGTTGAAAGTAACTCAGGGCAAATATCCGATGAATAGATAATTCTCACAAAACGTTATCGCGACAATATTTCCTAACAGGCTGAAGTAATAAATAAGCGAAGCCCTTTCCCCTCGGCACTTTTACGCAAACTTCCTGTCAATTTATCCCTATGAATGTTGGCATTACACGTAATATATTGAAAGGGGCGAGCGTAATTTATGTGGTCCAAGTGTGGGTGTACAACCGGGTGATGGTTTAACACCGCCAGTGTTTGAGCTAAATGGGTCGGAACGGGTACAAATTGACCGTGGTGCAGCGATAGGCCTGCTAACTCGATTTGAAGTGATTCTGCAAATCTCAGCCGTGTAATTTGAATCATCTGGAGAACTTGTTCCAATACTTGATTGATAATAAAGCGGCTGAATTCTCCAAGATGGTTCTCTTTATCGGGTACTAGCTGTTGCCCGCGGCTCCGCTCACGTTATGGTTGGAAATTATTCCATGGAAACGCTAAAAATATAGCCTATGGCACTCAGGGATAACGTAGCTTTCCAATAGTGAAAGAATTTTCGGAATCGGATCAATAGTTCCGGAGATTACCCCCTACATACAAACAAATTTTACCTCTTTATAATATTATTAGTATATTAGTATAGATTGGTACTAGGATGTTTTGGCGCTTGAATGATAGGAGCGTGTTGTTGGTTTCGTGATATTTTTGAAAAAAACAAAATGGCATCTTAGTTTTGCTTTTGGCCACGCGCCAAAAATATCTGTGTACAGCTTTACCTTGCTTGGACGGTTATTTATAAATACTACCAAACAAACCTAAACATCTACGGCCTACCGATTAGTGCCTAGTAGGCATGACAAAAAAAAGTTTCCTAACAAAAAGTGCGAGAAAAAGTTCAGCTAAAATTAAGTTTTCACGGTTCGTCGACTTCTATAGACTGCGCGACTGTGTGCCGACTAATATCTAGGCGGTATAGTTTTCGATTTTATTCCTTGATGGCACTGTAGTTATAACTTTATCAATATCATCAGCAGTTTGGAACGGCTTTAAAATAAATATAAAAGTATCATGAAAATCTGGGTTTGAGTCAAGGAACTCCACTAGTGCCCGAAATTGTCAATCTCTGATAAAGTTTAAGTATCAGTTTTACAAAAAGCTTTTGTTATCATTAACACTAGAACGGGATATTAACTCAAAGAAAGTAAACATGGTAAATATCCCGTTTCTAATGATAATGTTAGTGACCATCATCTGCCTAGCCTTTTCCCAACTAGTGGGGTCGGCTTCCAGTCTAACCGGATGCAGCTGAATACCAGTATTTTACATGAAGCGACTGCCTATCTGACCTCCACAACCCAGTTAGTACTGGGTAATACGATACCACTTGGTAAGACTGGTTGTCAGACTTTTTGGGCCACTGATTGCCTAACGACTGTCAAAGATCTACAAATGACAGCCGGGACCAACGGCTTAACGTGCTTCCCGAGGCACGGAGGAAACTCGGTATGTAATGGGCGGTCACCCATCCACAGACCAACCTAGGCAAGCACGGCTTACCCTAAAGATCGACCCGAGCGGCTGTTATTATTTAGCCACGAGCTCCTCATGATATGATGATAATGTGAGTGACCATGATAGTTTAAAATCTTTTAAAGCTTTTGTTGTAAACTTTTCGATCCTTGTCACTGCGAATGTAGATGATCCCATAGATTTAGATCGCCGGTATATTGTACAAGTTTTAATGTGCAATTCGGCTACTGTAGCTCAGCAAATTGGAGCTACACACGCAATATAAGGTGGGTTTTTTGCGATCGTACCTACACGGTTTTTCAGGTTAGATTACACACTAACATTAGATTCAGCGTGGTTTTTGTATACTAATTTTAGTTGTATTCTCGAGAAGCTAAATAAAATGAGGTATTAGCGAAAGAAGATAAACATTAAGCAGTAACATTGTTTAATCACCAGGCGGAGAGCATAAAATGGTCTGCGAAGTAAGGAAATTCGTGACATATTGAACTCTTGTGTTGTATTTCAGAAGCTTACAGCTCTACAGACGAGGTACTGCTAGATTAGAATAGGAATATTCCACGGGCTTCAGTTCAGATACGAGTATAGTAATCTCTAATGAGGTTAACTGATTAGCAAAACTATAGTTTGATGGACAGTCTGCGTTTGAAATGAATGGTGAACAGAAAACACAGTGAGTTTCGAATACAACAGAGGAATGACAGGTTGGCAAGGCATTGTCTGTCTACTTTCAAGGAAGAAACAAAGTACATTTGTACCCTGTATTTCTTAGCTGATGGCAAAATAGAACGAATTCATACTGGGTTTGTCATATCTTGAAATTTCATCATCAACATCATCACCCCAAAGAAGCTGGTTCCATTAAAACATTACCTACAATTAAAATAAAATAAGCCTTTATTGCTGTTCTACAATTTACAGTACACACACTTTTCTTAATAATATTCATTTATTAACAGTTGTGTGTATCTACAATTAACGCGACTTAAATACGTCTAGCACCCTATACCAGCCCTGGTACTGGATACAACATAAGCTTCGCACAAATCTCGTAGCAACATGACAAGAGTAAAGAAACTGGAAATTCGTCAACTGTTGGACATTCTCATCCATCACCACAACACAGCAGAGTTGGTCATGGAGCATTAGACAAAACTTGGACACCTGATCAATGAATATTATAATGAACTTTCTGAACAATATGTACAGCCCACGTTGTCCTCAATTTTCACGTAACATAACCTTTCAGTAGGTATTTACGTACTTGACCTAAAAGTCTCTAATTAGAATATTGATTGCGTAAGAATGTTAGCCTAAATTATGTCACCGTGCAATTAATGATGGCCTTACTAGGGCAAATATTTATATAATTGTAGGTCAATCGGTTTTATAATGAGCAAGCAAAAATAAGAAGAATTGAAAGCACTAAAACAAGATGAATGGTTTCGGGCTGCATAAGTTTCGTGGATGTCGGAAATTCTTTCGCGGGTAAGTACTCACCATCTGCGTTTTTTTTTTTTTTCAGCCTTTTGGCTAAGGTCAGTAAATGCCTGCGGCTTGTTCTGCCTTGTTGGGGTCTGCATAACACGTTTTCTTCTACCATTCTACTTGGGGCCTGCATAACGTTTTCTTTCTTCTTCTATTCTCCCCTGTCAGACGCCACGGCATCATTTACTTCTTTCTCTTTCATATCATTCCTCGCACAATCCACCCATCATTTCGCCGTCCTCTCCCTCTCTTCTACTGGAAAGTACTACTGGGATAAATAAACGAGTCCTAACCCAGGTCACAGTCAATCTGTGTGCCAAATCCTTTCAGATGTTAGGACGTGAAGATGTAACTGACAGGCAGAGTTACTGGTGCATTTTTAATATGACTTAGTATGGGTGTATGTGCAACATAATATTTGCACTTTTGACCCGAGGATTCCTCAGTTACTCCACACTACAGTTTTTGTTTACATAACAAAGGTTCTAGCTTACCACTCGATCGCTTCAAATCGAACTTACTTCGGTCGAGTATGGCTTCTCCTGGTGTTCACTCCAAGCTCGGTGTGGTCATTAAATACAAGTCTATTAAAGTTTATTATCGCTCTATGAGTACCTATACGGAGTCATAGTTTATTATGCCATTAAATAATAGGTTACAGTGCAGGTACGGCTAAGTACTGGAGTCTGTGACTCTGTGATACTCGATCTGAGGGGTAATTGTGCCCGATGCTATTTATTTTGTAAAAAAAAAAAATTGTCAATTCAACAATATACGAGTACATTGTATATATGAGTACATTGTATTGTTTAAGTTATAAGGCTATAAACGCACTATAGAGTGCCAGCAAACTTCTCTCCAAAACAGTCGTAAATATTACTCTAGGTGGTATTTGTAAATGCGCGTGTAATCTATTTCCACAAAACTTCTAATAGTTGTAACCAAAATAACAGACTTGTTTACTGTTTTCTAGGAGAAAAGCTTAACTAATAGAGACCCTTTACACTTTTTTGTCGGAACGTAACAAAACATGACGCGAGTAATCCCCGAACGGTTACGCAGAGATGTACTTGTAGTACAATCATATTTCGCCAGTTATGATTCAACCCCGTGTAATAGAGAGCGAAACTGTTGCCTTCAACGCCTGGGCTTTTACTGAGTGAACCCTTGGTCATTCAGGAAATCTAGTCCCAAGACTCTGCGACCAGTATACCAACGAGGCAACTGTCTCCGAAAACTAAAGCAAACAAACGTTTTACAATTGCAGGTATAAAATGATAAGTTTAAACCATAGTGTTCTGTATGTGTGTCGAGTAATTAATGTCAGGAGTCGCGGCCTTCACGGTGTTTTAATTGAATTGTGTTGGACTGGTGGTAACTCTATATGGGCATGGGCTGCGCGGCCTACTTAGCTAGCTAAGACCCAAGTTGTAAGGATAAGTGACCAAGATAGTACAAGGATGCTAATGATATTAATTTGCTTGTTTACCTACTATTGACATAAAACTAGAATCGACTGTTGGTCTAGTAGTCGCAAGCGCGCCTGCTAGGCATGAGGTTCGGTTCCCTGGAAGGGCAAAGTGCCATTGGGTTTTTTCATCAGGAATTTCTCAGCAGCCACGGAGTCCGTATTTGTGCCCGGTTGATAGTAATAGGCTCGCCTCCTATTACTCCCTTACTTGTACAATCAGTACCCTGCAATACTACAGTTCCTCTTTTCTTTGTAAGTTGGGTCAGGTAATGCAGGGCGCTGACTCATCATCATCATTCTACCCTTGTCACATGTTACTTGGGGTCGACACTACAATTTTTTTACACCTTTTTATTTCATATTCTCACACAATCCATCCATAGTTTTCTTGGTCTTCCTCTCCCTCTCCATCCATCAACATTTATTCATCACTCTTTTGGTCATATGCGATTCGATGTAGGGCGCTGACTGTACCTAAGAATTGTTCTACCGACCTTCTCTAGTACAATGTGGTCAAGGTGCGTGACTGCGACTTCCCACGTGTTCCCAAGTAGTGTTTGCATTTGGCGCAGTTAAAAGTATGTGGCACTGGTCTTAAGATATGTGCCATAGCTCTAATTAAGATTACTCTGTTTGTGGGCGACGCAAAAGTGACAAAGGTATTCCGTGGGTGGATTGACTAGCAATGTAGATAACCTGCTCAGCTAGTGACTTAACATGTTAAGTATCTTCAACCAGTAGTATCTAACATTCTTCTAAAGGGTATAAATAGACCCTTAACATATCCGAAAGGCACTTGTTCTTCCCGTCTTTGTGATCATTTTTTTGTTCTAGACCATACCTGGGAGCTTTCTAGTTACGGAGATATTGGGGGTCAAAGTTCCAAGTTTTTCCACACGTTTTTTTTTTTAAATACATGTTTTTAATGTAAGATTTTTACTTCACACACCTCCACGACCCCCGTACTATTCATCAATCCATCCATCAGCACAATGCTTTGAGTGCTTTCCTTCGAGTCCTACCGTAAAACGTGATTTTTCAGCACAAAAAAAAGTCGATTCCCAGCAATAATTTTTGCGTCAAGTTACTTAGTTTGATGTACAGAATGCTTGGTTGACGGCTATGTGAAGGGTCTGTTTACACCCTGTATATCATTTCTTATATTTCTATTTCATAACTGTTATTTAGTATGGTTCTGGTGAAGATCGAATTATCACTGTCTCCAAAGTTTTCAGACAACTAACTAACCTTTAACTGATATTAACAATAATGGCAGATGTCCAAGTAAAAGCCATGTTAATTAACAGCTGTTTAGTTACAGATAGACATCGGATAGTTCTCATTACTAATTGCATTCTACAAATATGTTCCAGACGGTTAATTGAATGAAATGTCAAATGCCTACAGAGCAGGAGACAGCATTAATAAGACTCAATTTTAGCACCTCTGTGGTCGAGTCCTGTCACCTTGCCAAGCCCACTGCCAGTGATTCATGGGGTTAGCCCATGGTACTTTAAATGAGTGGAATTACTACCGGAGTAGGCTGTAGGAGTGTAGGCATTTTAATGGAGTTTGGCATTTTCATTGAAATTATTTGCTTAATGGAATATTTATGAGATACCAGGCAGTGTAGCGCTGATAACACGCGTAGGACAAGTTTTCACTTTTATGACATTTCGGCCTTAATGATTTTCCTACAATAGTTAGAACCAAAGGTTAGGTTGATTTAAAATACTGAAAGGCTCTCAAAAGCAGTGATAGAAAAAATCTGATCACATAACTCAGTGACACTAAGTAAAATGACATAATTATTGTTAAATATCACACGTTACACTTGTACCGATAGCACCCAGTTGGTTCTTGCACGTTATTATTATTATTATTATAAGCCTATATTGTCCCACTGCAGGGCAAAGGCCTCCCTTCCCTCCTTCCACATTTCGCGGTCTAGTGCGATTGTAGGCCAATCCTTTGCGAAATAGTCCAGCTCATCCCGTAGTTTATTTAAATGTCTTTGAATGGACCAAAATCAAGAGCATCAAAAAGTGCATGACCATAGTCAACAACGAACAATCTCCATCTGCACAGGTACTTGAAACTCTTCAGTAACCTTAACCTAGCCGTAGCCACTAGACAACACAATGCTCCCACTTCAGAAGCGGAACCGACGACGCGCCAACACATTCGTGAAATGCAAACAATTGCACTACACACTGCAGTGTTCTTCGCCATATTTTTAGCTAAACTAGGTCAACAGTCGACCGTGGATGAGTTTCACGAAACAAAGAACTTGCAGACTGAAAGTTCGCATGATTCTATCCATTTTTGAAAGACACGAACAAATAAAATGCACGAAACGATAACTTTCTTTTGCGGTTAGATTTCAGGTCGTCGCACTTTTGGAATTGAATTTTATTTCATTGAATACTGTCGTTTTATATTGAAAAATCTATCTTTAATATTATATTTTGCGTTCTCAGAAGATTTATAGAAATCGTCAGTTTAATGCTGGAAATCTTAGAAGGTTATACGAGTACAGACCAAATTGATTTCAGGGTAGACAGCAACATTGTAAACGATAGACATCGGCGCAATGCCCTTTCACCGAAAGGTTAATGGATACCATTTGCCCAGGTATTATAGACTTTCTCTACAAATATCTGTACGATGATTGTTAGTATGTTTTAATCTAAGAGGGAATGGAAAACTTTATAGCGAAATAAGGACCCGTGGTTGTCTGGAAGACATCGCCGTCTGCTTCGATTGTACCCTTAATTATCAATATTGTAAAAGAATGATGTAACAATTTTTTTTTTGTAATTTTTTATATTCGAACAGTGAACCCTACAAGTTAAGTAGGTAAGAAAGCAGAAGGTATCATTTATTGGTGAACCAATAAATAGGTAACACCGTCCAGGCGTTTTTGATAATGATGCACTAACCTGTCCATATGCAAGCACGGTAGCATTATATCCATCCAAGGCCGCCTCCACCAGCTTTCTGACGCAGGTATCATATACGATCTGCTGGCACGAAGACGGTTCGAAGGCGTAGTTGAAGGTAAACGCGCGCTCTGACCCCAGGGCCACCCCACCTTCGCCCGCCGCGCCACCAGCGCGGGCGCAGATGCCGCATCCTTCTACCACCTCGCTTGGTGTCTGCGGACGGATTCTGAAAGATGTGAGGGCATATTAGAAGGTAGCAAGTAATGCATTAGAAAAGGAGTTTTAATAAAGAAAAAAAAGTATTGCACCGACCGGAAGTAAAATGGGGCAAGGGCAGGAATATGATGGTGGGGTTACAGTGAGGAAGCCACATAACAATATAGAGCAAGACGGCCATCCCCAGCTGCCAGATCTTGCTTGTTTTCTTATTCTTGGACTATTTTTTTTTTTTTTTTTTTTTGATTAACAGAGAATCTATTACAGAAGTGAACCCTCTAATGTTCGTTATCTTGGCAGATTTCAGCAACATCATCATTTTAGCCGAATGACGTACAATGCTGGACAAAAGTCTCCCACAAGCGTTGCTAAATCAAAACATTTTCTAAGATAAATCGGTCTAATTGGAAGCGGGAAACGAATGATCTTATTTTAACAGATCATGGGGCCTTAAATGGCCGCTTTAGCAGAAACATAATAGGATAATAATATGGATCACGTTAAAATTCTTAAAAGGGTCATTGACGCTGTTAACGTTTTGAATTGTCACTTTGTGACCATTTTACGAATTGTTACGTAAGTAATTCATATTATTATCTTATTATGATTCTGCTGAAGCGGCCATGTTAGGCCCCCTGATGATATCAATGGCGGGAAATGAATAAACGCATTTCTCAAATTATAAGAGCAACCCAGAAATAACTCATGTAGATAACGATACCCCACCAATGTGAAAGCAAAAACTAGAACCGTCTTGATGAAAAGAGAATACTATAAAATTAAACTGTTCGGACTGAATTTAGAAAACAACTATCTTTACGATCGCGTGAGAACTAAAGTGGCGCACTCATTTGGGTTTTCGCACTTGATACTCAAAACGTGATGTTTATTCCACTTAAAGATAACAGACGCTTGCTATCGAAGGCTGACATTTTAATAAAGGTGAATAAGATCATTTTAAAAGGGTTATTTCGAAACCTCAGATGCATGACAGAATTCGTGATGTATCCAAGGATGTCCAACGTATGTCATGTGATAAATTAAGAGAACATTGCAGAGGAATAAAGCCGTTGGTTCCGGCTGTTTCATAGATCTTTGGCAGTCGTTGCGGATTTTCAGAAACCCAAAAATTTTACAACCAGTTTTATCAAGGGGGACCCAGGACCCTGTAACAGAGTTGTCTAAGATGCTGCCAGCGCTACGGGACTGTTCGAAAGAGATACCGCGGCCCTGGAACACAAAGGGCTAAGAAGGAACATGGATGGGTTCTAGTCAGTAGAAGTCTGACACTCCCTTCCGCGCCGCCCAGAGCGGGAGGGGGGGGGGGGGGGTTCCGAACCGAAAAAAAAAAACTAGGCTGATGATGCTAGAAGCATATTTCGGAAAATGTAGGTTATATTATAAGTCATCGTGTATTTTTTGCCTAGATAGGCTCATGATCGCATGTGAAATAAAAGAAGCGCACTTGTTTAGACACTTGACACTCCGAACGTGCAGTTTGCACTTAACATCGAGACAAGTGGCGCTTCTTATCGAAGGCGGCTATTACATTGATTGACCCATTGTTTTCCTTGGCCTTTAATAGCTAGTGCGCATGACAACATGGCTTGTGAAATGTCCTTTTTAGACCAATACATAACATAACGCCTTTAGTCCCCGAAAAGTTTGAGCAGAGGAGTAAATACCAGTAGCGAAGGGTCAATTTTTGTAAGAGGTAAGCCGGATCTTTAATGTGATTATATTATTTGTCTATAGAATAGTGACTGTGCCATTTTCCAAAGGGAAGCCAGTAGCAACCGAGTTGTATGGAACCTTCGCCACTGGTAAATATCTATAGTACACCCGCATTTCGAATTTTGTTTGAACCCCATGTAAAAGGGAGCGAGCCTGTTGTTTTCAAACCAGGCACAACTCCGAACTCCGGGTTAAAGCTGCGATTCCACGACAGATGAGCAAGGATGCGTAGCGTGGGATGTGTGTGGAACTAACCAATCACATAGCTAGAATAGCTCAAGCAGTAAAAAGAAGCGATATTATTGGCTAGTTTCAACATATCCTCGCTCATCTCTGGTGGTGGCAGCCTTATACTAAGAAACGTGTGCTGTTTTTATTGAGTTCTTGAAATTACGAGATTTGAGGGCATTTGGACACTAGATCGATCAAAATAAGGTTGAAAATTTATTGGCAGAAGTCTTCTCTGGAGCTGTTTCTAAGCAAAAGGGTAGCCATCAAAACCTTCTCGATAAGTAGTGGACCTTATGCAATATATTGGCAGTCATAAAACCGCTCTTGCTATACCCATCAATTCCGAAACGTCCTCTATTTTAACATATCGGTCACGTACAGTTTATTGCTTTACATGGACAAATAAACGTGAACAAATTTACAATATTTCATTAAGAATTATGTGTGTATCTTCTAGTATCAACTTATTACTAGTAGCTAATACCGGACTCAAATCCGTACTCTCAATTTCCACGAATAAAACGTGACATCATGTAGAAGAAAAACAAACTCAGTGTGAAATCCAATAAAACTTATAAGTATAATACATTCGCGATTTCGTTTTCTAACCTGTAAACAAATACGTAATACGAACCACTCATAAAATTGAGTTTGTAACTTCAAACGTTCTTATGACTTTCTCAATTGTAAGTACTAATAGTCATTCCGATATTAACTTAATT
Organism: Noctua comes; assembly: GCA_963082995.1. Classification (NCBI taxonomy): domain Eukaryota; kingdom Metazoa; phylum Arthropoda; class Insecta; order Lepidoptera; family Noctuidae; genus Noctua; species Noctua comes. Next base: position 4,238,752 of record OY720267.1, read on the forward strand.
TACACTACCACGGCACCACAAATATCAATGGAAACAGGGATTTTGAATAATCTTGACAAATCTTACTCATATTATGAATGCGAAAGTTACTGAGGATGAATGGATGTTTGTTACTCTTTCACGCGAAAACTACTGAACGGATTTGGATGAAATTTGGCACGTAGATAGTTTATAACCTGGATCAACACATAGGATACATTTTTATCCCAGTAGTATAATCCTGTGGGACAACACGCGGGCGAAGCCGTGGGCATAAGCTAGTGACCAATAAATTTTAAACTAGCCTATGTGAATAAACGGAATCTGCATAAAACCTCAAAGAACATAACAGAATGCTAATTCATAAACGCAACTACATCACGCTAAGGCGCGTCTCATCAAGGCTAGTCATAGTATAAGAAACAAACTGGATCTTGCGAAGGTCTAGTTATATCTTCCAAGGTTATCTTTGTGTATGTTTGTGCTCCTCAGCTGATCGATGGCGGAGATAAGAATTATGTAAGTTTTAAGGATAATAGTAAGAATGCGAGATTAGATTTTGGAATCTGTAGTTGCCATACTGTGAGGAAGTCGTGGCTAAATAATAACAGCCGCACAGGTCGGCCTTCAAGGTAAGGCAACGCTTGTCGAAGCACATTAAGTTGTTGGTCTTATGCTATCGTTTGTAGGTCTTGGACAGTTTTAACGGGTAACATGAAGCCCGAAAGCCAGACATCCAGTCTTTCCTAGGTATATCGTATTACCGAGTGACTGGGTTGTGGAAGTCAGACAGGCAATCTCTCTATGAAAAATAACGGTATTCAGCTTCATTCGGTTAGACTGGAACGACTCCAACATAGTTGAGAATAGGCCAGACAAAGGATGTTATGGATGACAGGCGCTAAAGGAAAAAACAGTAATATTCAGCTGCATGCTGCATGCAACATTGACTGGAAGCGGACTCAAACATTGTACTAAAAAGGCTAGTTAGTGATGATGAGTGATCTGGTTTTGTATTCTGTAGTTGCCATGCAGGATTCTATATGGCATTGACTCATAAATAGGTTGTCTGTTTACACCTTGTTTACTGTTGTGTTCATTAGCAAGCCGCTTCAATCCAGAGCATTTTCTTCATTAGTAAGTCAGAGCCTTTCATTTCAAGATTTCTGTTGCTACGTGAATTGATGGTCTTCAACAAGATTTGCTCATCCAAAGCAATTAACTATGACACAATATGCCAGTTATTTCTTAAAGACACCATTAACTACACACTTTATAGACGTCGTCGCATCATTACTCAGAGCCATAAAGTCGAATGAACTAACTGCAGTTCCCATTATTTCACAATGTCCGTAGAGAATACAGTGTAATATCAATTCGACAGCTTATTATGCCCTGTTATTGCACCGCTGCATTGCAGCTAGACCACCACTATTCAATGAGGGACGGAAGTACCAATTAACAGTTCAAAAGGGAGCATTACCGACCGTCGACCGAACGGACGTTGAACGCGTGCGCAATGTGACAGTTATACCATAAAAATGGAAGCGTTATTATATTCATATTTCGAACATGATTCACTTTTTTTTCGCTCGGCGTGTTGTTTGCCAAGATTATTACGATGATGAGTCGTAATTAGGATCAAGTCGGTTTTGCTGCTATTTTCATTGTAATCGCCGCCACTTTCCATCGAATTCAGGACACGAGACATCCTGGGAAGTACTTTCATCTTTGTCTTTGTTCCTAATTCTGCTTAATTTAGATTTCTTTTGAAGATTAATAATTTTATGACGTATTTGTTTTCCTACTTTGGCTTTGGCCTGTGTAAGGTTTAAAAGACAGAGCTTCTTTCTCAGAAGATCTAAACCCTGAAGTCGTTTAACGAATCGAAAGTGTACATTAACTTCTTGAACTTGAGTAGAATGCTCTAGACTTTAATTTACATTTACAGTAGCGTCTATTTACAGAGTTCCTTACACATCCATTTCAAATGCGCCTTCTAATTCAGTACCTATACCTCCCAGTGCAAAATTCCGTGCACTTATATTGTGTGTGCAGCACACAGGGGCTATTGTACTGCGTTACACAATGGGGCACGCGAGCGTCCGAGTGGAACACCGACGTCGCCGCTCGCGGCACGCCATCTTCCTAATACCTTTGTTGCTAGACTTTCAACACCTTTTTCTTTTGTATTATAGGCTTGCCCCTTATTACAGGGAACTTTAACATAACTGGTGAAATTTGGGGGTACTATACGTATGTACAATTCTGCCTGACGCGTTAGGATTTTCAGGAATTTCAACACCTACGTCTTCATATTTAGCCTAACTGGCGAAATGTGGGTGTGCTTTAGACACCTCTGGCGAACACTTCAGGGATTTCAGGCGTGGTATTAGGTTCTACATGAGGTGTATGCCCCTTAATAAACTTGTCCTTAGTATTGCGTAAAGTTGCAGTTTTGTTTATCCTGTTTTAAGTGTTGCAGGTGTTATGCGGTGTTTCTTGAGTTTAGTATTTCGTTTTTGTTTGAAGAACGTTTACGTGTCGTTGTTGACTAAAGCGTTTTGCTTTTGTTGCTATTCAGCGTTGATTGAGTCAGTCGTAAAGCTTTTCTTAGAGGTCTAAGGACGCGATAAATAGAAATTGAAGAGAGTAGAACAAATAAGGTAGACAAAATTAGTCCGTGAACAATCTACGAGTACCAATAGCTTTTTAACAAGATTAGATGCTGGAACAAAAAAAATCGGAACACTCTGGAAAACGCCGTAGGTAGCAAACACTTGACCCAAATACGATGGGCAGAGTAAATCTAAGTTAAAGATTTGTTTACAGACAGCGGATTCTCTGTATCTACTTTCCGGGGAAATACATTAGACACCACTTCTCAATACTTAAGAAGTACTTAAAGCAGAGAAAGCTTTAAGTGTAAGATGAAAGTACTAAGTGGATAATCAAAGACTGCTAAGCAGAATGATACATCAACCCCGAGCACGCAAATGCGGACTGAAAATAGCACACAAGAATCACTAGCTAGACGAACAGCAATCAGTCGCAGGTTCTAAGAAAACATCACAATTTACAGCCTAGGTAGTTATAGACGCATGTGAGACGTCTATTGTACGCAGTACCCTTTATACTTTATGTGGAACCACAATGGCACCACTCGCTGTTATTAAACCTCGTTCAGCTTATAAATGGATATCACTACACATTGTGCTATCAGCCTTTTTGTATAGCAATTTGTCGTTTAATTTCGTATGAGTCAGCTAGTTTTTCACAAAGGCTTAGTGTAACTGTTATGTTAAACAGCGGGAAATGAGTTTAATCAAGACGTTATTGCATTTCCCAGGAGTTCATTGTGTCAGTTATCGTCAAGGTTTGACGGCTGTTTCTTTGTTTTGTGTGTAGTTGATTGATGGTACATGTTCTTATTCAATTTATTAATTGAAATCAATAAAGACTTGTGTCTAGTTCGAACTAGACACACGTCTTTATTGATTGTTCAATAAAGACAGTTGTTGCAGTTGTGTGTGTGTTCTTTGTTGTTGTTGTCTTTTTTGTTGTTGTTTGTTGTTTGTTTTCTAGAACAGCTGTTCTAGAAAATACGATTTAGCTCCAAAGTATTATTCACAGTAGGCTCATGTAGTGGGTTAAAGCGCTGTGGGCCTGCGTGGTGGATTAAAGCTCGCTCGCTCTCACAGGGAGCGTACCTTAGTCCCAGCAGTAGATACATTGTAGTTTGATCCTGTGAGGAATATCAAAAGCTGCCTTTTATGGCTTATTGCAAGACGTGGTGGATAATGGCTCGCTTGTTCTCATAGGCAGGACCCTAGTTCCAGCGGTGAAAACGTTGTAGTTTGATCCTGTGAGCCATATCAAAAGCTGCCTTTTTTGTCATATTGCAAGAAAACAAAGCTGATATTTCACACATTATTAGTATTACAGCATCGGCTTTAAGACCAAGTCGAGAAGACTATGATAAAATAAAATATCGCCATAAATATTATCTATCTGCGAATATTTGCCAAGTGCATTAAGGCAATGTAGAACAGCCGTGGGTTGATTAGAACCCAAATATTTAGCGAGTAGCACCCACTTCCCATTGGCGTGGTGTGGGTAGATAGAAAACTATAACCTTTGAATACATTAGTAATTTAGTACTTCATAATGATATTCAATGTGTTGCAACACTTGCCACAGTGAGTAAGAGGAAACAAACAAAATATCTAAATTATTAGTCTCTTCATTATGAGGAGAAGTCTTGTTTGTTTGAAAGTTAGATCATAGTTTTTTTGACGATAGAAAAATAAACAATTCAGCCCCCGTAGCATGACCACCGTAGACAAGGATTTCTTTGACGGAAGAATCGACAAAATGGCAGATAGTGCAAAGAAATCTGTCATTGAGTCGACACAATCTGTCATTTTGTCGATTCTTCCGTCAAAGAAATCCTTGTCTACAGTGGTAATGCTACGGGGGCTGGAGGATCCTCAACTCTCCAACATTAAAATAGACTAAATTAGGTCAGTAAGAACAGAATTATCGCGATAAGAGTAATTCCTTTATTGAAATATCTGCCATATCTGTATTGTTTTGATGATATGCCTCGTCCGATGAATTTATTGATTACATTACAATCAAAAATTGTGACCGCAGTACGTACTTAATGAATTTATGATTTGGCCAATCAGAAATTGGTACTCATATCTGATGATACCAAGATTTATGACAAAATCCCCAAAGTAATTATTTTTTGCAATTAAAAAGAAACAATCAGCGTGAGCTGTGATTAAAAAAATATTAAATCCATAGAGTTCCGTGTCCATTGACATTTTCGCGCCAAAGCTATGAACAGGCTGTATAATTGAACCACATTCTCGTCAGTGCGAGGGTGGTACATTTGCATCAATGCAATTCTGATAACAACCAATAGTGCCATATTCAAAATTAGCATGAGTGCAATTATAGCATTATAGGTCGTAGCGTCTCGACATAAGGACTGGGTCATTAAAATGTAACGGTTTTCAAATCACAGAGCGCACCTACCAAATTCAGGTGCGATCGGATGATACGAATTTTCGATGAGAATTCATGAGGTGTATGTTTTAAGTTTCGTAGCTAAATGGAAAAAAAAATGGCGACTGCCTGTCTCGACTGGATTGCTCACAGCCATTTTACTCGGAGGCTATATCGAGGATAACTGCAGTACTCTGTGCAGAGCGAAACATTGCTGCAGTGAAGTTAAGAAAAAAAAACACAAAGTTTTTGGTCCATAATATTATTGCGGTTACAATCGCAGAAATAACACAGATTTTCCTAGATTTTACGAGAATCTAAGAAATGCAAAGTTCTTTTTGCGGCAGATAAAATAAATACTGCGCTTCCATAAAAATTCGACTACGGAACCCTTCACAGTGCATGGATCGAAATACACTTGACTAGCTTTCGAATGCATGAATTTGTGGGATGCATGCGGCGGAAAAAACAATAAACATGTCGGTTTTTATCGTTCAAACAACACGCTGTATAACAATAGACGGATATAGAGACAGCGTCGTACACACAAATGGACATATTACCGAACATTCTTCACAATTTGGAGACAAGCTACTGAATATTTACAACATTATCTAAGTTGTTACGCCTACATAATAATAAACTATATTTTACACTTGCCCGCATAGTGTAAGGTGCCAGTAGCGAAGGGTCAATTTTTGTAAAAGGTAAGGAGATATAATCTTTAAAATTATTATATTATTTGCCTATAGAATACTGACTGCATCATTTTTCAAAGGGAAGCCGGTAGGAATCGACTTGTATGGAACCTTCGCCACTGGTAGGTGCAGATAAGAGTCATAGATACACACTAACCCGACACGGATACTTTCATACATAGACTTTAGTTTCGGTTAAACCGGTGCGGACAGATAGTAGACCGGCTGCAGTGACCGGACACTGTCATTTAGGTACCAACTTCAGTGCATCTCTGTTGATAGATGGAGAGGGACAGGAAGACCAAGGACAGGATGGATGGATTGTGTGAGGAATGATATGAAAGAAAAAAGAGTAAATGATTATGTGAATGGAAGAAGAAACACGTGTTGCGCCGACCCCAGTTAACATGGGACAAGGGCAGGAAGATGATGGTGTTGATGATGAGTGCCTGTCTGTACATGACCTGTCAAAGTCCGGTTTGACCGAACCTTGACTGAAGAATGTGTCAGTGTCCGGTGTCCGCGGCCAGTCTGAATTTTTTCCGCTGTTGTCTGATCCTTTATTTTTCTGCGTAACAGCAAATAGGAACATTACGATCTAGTTAAATTAAGACGATGTTGCAAGATTTATGGACTGTGATATTAACTTAAATTAGGAAAGCTCAGAAACCAGCTGGCGTATGCAAATGCGGTCGGGAAAGCAATCTCTGGAACATACGGCGACCACATCCTTACAAACAGAGCAGAGATAAGCAATAAAACTGAATGTATAGTCGACCACGTAATTGCTTTCCCACTCTAAGATTCCATATAACTTGCACGTCATGAAACGTCAAGAGCGCCAATAATCGTAGACTAAGTGACATTTTATCAACGTTAACGATTATGGAAGTTATATAGGTGTTGGATTGATATAAGCTACAGAAAAGCTAAAGTCAATCCTGTTGTAGAAATATGAAACATTTCGAAAGCAATTACCCATCGTCTAGGCCCTGAGGTAATTTTTTACCTAGACTAATAAAAATAGTGTCCGACCGAAGCCAAAGGTTTAACATACATCAATATTTTTTAATGGAATATGCAACTTATAAAAAAACAACTATAGGCAACTTATAAAAACTAACTTGTGTCCGTCTGAAGATTTGCCTTCGGTCACCTTCAGCCATAAAAACAGTTAAAAAGTTTCAACATTTATTGGAGTTTCGTCGAAGTCACTTACCTAAGAATGTTTGTCAAAAGTGGTAAAGCAATTACGATGTCGACTGTCTACACCTAACGGTAAGTTTAATGTTCAGTATTTTCTTATATCTCGTTGCAATATAGAAAGGTAATGTCTGTTGCGTCAGCTTGCCGAGACAATGATGTTCGCAATAGAAAGTAATCTTTGGTTTGATGTCAACAACCATTTCTACAACATCATTACAAAATAGCAATTTTCTGATGGACATTGATCTCTTGCAAATTGTGCAATTATTTCTGCAAGTCATACTTTTACAATGTGCAGCGAGCGTCTAAGGGCAAAATTCACAGATCGCACTTTAACCTGACTAGGTTGGTTTTCCATAACAATCATCATTATCTGCTTAGCCTTTTCCTAACTGTGTTGGGATCGGTTTCGAGTCTAACCTGATGCAGCTGAGTACCAGTCTTTTACAAGAAGCGACTGCTTATCTGACCTGCACAACCCAGTTAGTACTGGGTAGGTAATTCGATAACCCTTGGTAAGACTGGTTGACAGACTGGTGGCCACTTACTACAACTATTTGTTACTCCTGTAACGTAACCACAATCAAAGATCTACAAATGACAGCCGGGACCAACGGCTTAAAGTGCTTTCCGAGGCACGAATGAAACTTGGTATGTAATAGGTGGTCAATCCACGGACTAACCAAAGCAAGCGTGGCTTAACCTGAAGATCGACCCCAGGAGCTGTAATAATTTGGCTATCACGAAAATTGGGAGACATGGATCTATTTCATTCACAAACATTATGCCTACAGTCGGCTGTTTCAACTATCGCAGAATATTAGCATATTAAAACAAGACTTACCCAAAAACATAAATCTTTTCAAAAAAAAAACAAAATTAACCAAGAAAGGAACATATTAAGCTAGGGTGAATGCACTAGTTATCTTCCTACACCATCAACCGAAGCAAGTGGGTCAGTGAGGTGTTGGTAAAGGGCCAACAACCTGCCGTTAATATAATGCAATTGCGCTTTTCGCTATTATCTCTACGGAAAAGCGTGAGCAACATGTAATCGTAAATTTCTGCGCTGAAATGTTAATCGCACATACTTAATTTCGTGTTGGGTGAGGCCATTAATGCACGTTAGTTGAAATCCTTTTAGTTTGTGCAAACTTGGTTTAAGTTAAGGTAGAAACGTTTTCAAATAAAGCTATACGCTATTTCTCCTGCGTAGTCGGGAATTATTCCACGAGAACGAGTTATCGGGATTTAAATGGCTCAGTCATGGTTTACTGTTTGCCTTTCAATGAAAATGGTTTCAGCCGTTAAGACGTGAAAAGGTATCAGTCAGACAGACAAACAGTGAAACTTTTGCATTTATAGTATGGATAAATGTTTCATAGCTATACAAGAATATATCTTTACCATTTACCAGACTGCAAAATTCCAGTTCAAGGCATCCGCGATATCCTTAATTCGATTCTGCTAACGATTTCATAACTGCCACTCCTTATAAAGCAACACCGTCGTAACATCCAAAAACTGGAGCATTAATAGATAATTTAGCCATGTATGACGTAGACCAGTCGAACTTGTGATGTTAAATCGATACGACACATGTTCCAATTGACATTCACCTCCCACGTCTGAACATACTAATAAAATATTTAAAATAACTAACTGGACGCAAGTAGGTGTCGCGACCTTACCAGATCCCGTCATCGATCGTCAAGTAAATAAATAAACATTTTATGATTGTCTTCGGATCGTGAGTAGCAATTATTACTTTTATATTCTTAGCCTTGACACGAACATCACTTGCTGGAGGTGTACTCGTCGATCAGAAATTGTACAAACATCTTGAAAATTTTTTCTGCCTTCTACGACACTACATAAGAATTCTTAGTTTTCCAAGATTCAAAGAACCGAATGGTCTTCTACGGATACCAAGTTTCATTTCAAGTCCCAAAAAATGACTAAAAATTTATCGGTAAATGCGTGATAATTGCTGGGACACACTGGATGCGGCAGGCGTAGGGGGCAAGGGTGTTCTGGCGCACCTTACGAAGATGTTTAGCAGTAGATATATGGCTGAGTTGATTGCAATGAGTAAAAATATTGCAGTAAAAGATAGCTTTCGGACTGCCAAGACAATGGTCTCGAGTTCTAACCCAAGACACGCACCTCTGATTTATAATAATAATAATAAAGATTTATTTTCTCCCACAAAGTACAGTTTCAACATAGAAGTGTTCCAAATATTGGAGGTACAAAGGTTTGTGGGAGTCAGGAATCCAAACTAGGATACCCTGTGCTATGGAATCCTGGCCCCCCTCGCCGAGATAGGGATTTTGACAATTCTAAAACGTAGGACATGTAGGACTATTGTAAGAAAAGAATAAACAAGAAAAGGTACTACTAATGAAACAAAATCATAAAAATAAAATATAAAATTGAACTAAAAATACGTGTGTGTTTAGTAAGTGTGAGTGTGAAGTGGAAGGTGTCCTGTATGTGGTGTGTTGTGTGTGAGTGTGTGAGAGAGAGAGAGTAAGATGTGTAGTGTGTGTGTACGTATAAAGATGGATTTGTATACGAATGTATGAGTGAGGAGCAGTATATAAATATTTATGAAAAACGCTAGATTAGGATAAGATATTAAGCAGTTTTTCCGTTTCCTCATAATCAAGTTCTAAAAGCCACTGTGTAAGCTTCTTTTTACATTCTACCCTAGACAAATTAACAATTTTAAGAATCTTGTTAATTTTATTATACAGTCTGCATGCTCTGAAATTGAAGAAATTATGGGCAAAAGATGTTTTTACCGGAATTGTTTCACAGACTTCATAGGATCGCCTAGTATTTATCTTCTTTTTAGCCGTAGAAAAGTCTATAGAGGAATGCTTTTTTATAACTGTTAGTAGTATATACAGCTGCCTGATTGTTAATACCTTTGCTTCGTTATAGAGGGTTGTTGTAGGGTATAAACGTGGTTTGAAGAGAGCAACTTTTAGGAGAAGTCGTTGAGCTCTTTCAACGTTTAGGATATTCGTTTTATGCAAGCCGCCCCAGGTGGAAATACCATACGAAAGGATTGATTGGCAAAGGGATTCGTACACAGTTTTAACCAGTTTCCAGCTCGCAACATGCCTAAGATTTTTAAATATATGAACAAGTTTTCTAGTTTTCTGGACCAGGTGTGAAATGTGTTCTTTAAAAGATAAGTTTTTATCGATTATTATGCCTAAGTATTTTATTGATTCTGTACTTGATATCATTGGGCACATGGTACAGTTGGTGGTTACAGGTTTACATGTGTGTGCATAAATATTGAAATTATTAGTATTTGATGCAACATTATGTATTGTAAACTCTATGTATTTAGTTTTGGAGGCATTTAGGGTCAGTTTGTTGAGAGCAAGCCAATGAGTTACGATATTGAAACCTTCTTGGGCAGCAATAAAAGTTTCGTCCCATGAGTTACCATAAAACGTTAATGTAGTGTCGTCGGCATAAGACATAACATGACAGTTTCTAATGTTTAGTTGGCAAAGATCATTAATATAGCAAAGGAAGAGGGGGGGGCCCAAGATACTGCCTTGTGGGATTCCAATATTTATTGGTCTTTCTTCACTCAGCGAATTGCCTATCCGAACTGATTGATGTCGATCTTGTAAATAGTTCTGGAATAGTTTCAATTGTGTGTCCCTTATTCCCATATGATCTAGTTTGGATATTAATTTGCGTGGGCACACAGTATCAAAAGCTTTCTGAAGATCTAGAAAGATAGTCAAGCATTTTTTTCTATTATCTAAATTACTTACAATAAATTGAGTGAATGTGTGAATACAGTCAGTTGTAGATTTTCCTTTTCTGAAACCATACTGGTTAGGTGATAAGATGTTTTTATCTTCTAAGAATTTCACAAACCTGTTATTAATAATCCTTTCAAATACCTTTGAAATAGAGGTGAGCACAGAAATTGGACGATAGTTTGCCACTTCTTCCTTGATACCGCTCTTAAAAATAGGGATAACAATGGTTTTTTTAAGGGAATCTGGAAAAATGCCTTCTGCTAAACATCTATTCAGGATAAAGGTAAGGGGAGCGACTATATATTTTTTTAAATTCTTAAGGACTGTTGACATTATATTGTCCCACCCTGCTCCACAATCTGAGCGTAGGTTGCAGATAATTCCTTCTACTTCCTCTTCAGATGTCTCCAAAAGCACAAAAGAGTTACAAGAGGACATGACATTTGCCGCGTTAGTTGGGAGTGGAGAAAGACCAGTTGGAATTTTACTTTTCAACTCCATGCCCACGTTTGCAAAATAGGAGTTTACTGCGTTAACTGAATCTTGTGGGGATGATTTGACATGCAAAAGTTCCAACGGTGGTGCGTTTGAATTTTTCAGATTGGTAACAGTTTTAATAGCAGACCAAAGTTTCTTGTTATCACTTCCAGCCGAATCAAGTATATTCCTGTCATATTGTCTCTTACATTTTTTTAATATGTCATTACAAAAATTTCTATATCTTTTGTAGGATATTTTTAAGACATTATTGTCAGGATTGTGTTTTAGCTTGTAATGCATTCTGTCTCTTGTTCTTATGCACCTCAAGAGTCCAGGAGTAATCCACGGTTTTATGGTAATTTTATTTCTAGGAATTTTAATAATTATTGTGTTGTTTATTATAATTTTTTGTAATTTTTGAATTAAATAAGTCATGAGATCGTTAGGATTTATATTATTATCGTACACACTATCAAAGTCAATATTTTTGCAGTCATTGTTAAGGTTCTCAAAGTCAATTTTGTTCATAAATTTTGCTTTGTGGTTTTGTCCACTTAAGCGCATACAGAAAAGGGTAGCCTCGTGGTCAGTAACTGCAGATTTAAGAATAAATGTAAGAGAGGAAGCTTTAGTTTTAATTATCACGTGGTCCAGACAGCTAGATCCTCTTGTTGGCTCATAATGTGCAGGTATCATACCAAAGAAAGAAAGTAGGTCGAGGTAGCTCGATGTAGTTACATTTGGATCTTTGATATTTATATTTATGTCACCCATCAGAATTACATTTTTGAAACCGGATAGTTTTGTTAATAGTTCCTGTAAGGTGCGTAAAAAATTATCTAATGTGTGAAAACTAGGCGGTCTGTATATTGCGATTATGGCTGTCTTTTTATTTATTTTAATAAGTAGGCAGTTCGCTTCTAAGATATCAGGTTCTTCTATAATGAAGTTAATGTCGTTATTCACGTAAACGACTACGCCATCATTTTGGTTATAGTTCCGTGTAGTTGAAAAACTGGAGTAGCCAGGTATAAGTGGTAAGTTATTAACGGATGAGAGCCAACATTCAGACAGAATTATAACATCACTGCTCAGCCGTATTCGTTTTAGTAACGTATTTAGGCCGAGAAAATTTTTATTAATACTTCTAATATTTTGTTGCAAAATTTTTAAAAATGTATTTGGTTTAGGTATGGTAGCTTTACAAGATTCAGGTTCGCAGCTGTACAATTCCGTCAGAACTAAGTTTTCTAAATTGCTTATATTGTTTAGATTAGCGAATTTTGTTTTTAATAAATTGTTGGTGTATGGGTTTGTGATTACGGACTGATTGTATGTTGAGCGTTTTTCGTTTTGGGTGTGTGTGAAGAATGATAATATTGAAGTTCTCACGAGTATTAATGTATAATGATGTTGTAATGAAAAGTGATTGAATGGGTTTAGATGTGAAGTGTGTATAGTAGTGTGGAAATGCGTTTGAGTAGATACGAAGTTTGTGTAAAAAGACAAGTAAAACATGCAAAAACAAAATGGACAAAGTTACAAAATTACAATACGGATTATATAGTCAAATTTTCGGTACCAGGTTTTCAAGATCGGCTTCACATTTAACTATTATTGGTTTTTCTGGTTCACTTTTTCGCAGGAAAACTTTACCAGCTGAGGACCAACAGTATGAGTAGTTTTGTTCTTTTGCAAATTTTCTAGCTAGGTAGAAGAGGTGTTGGGTTTGAGGAGGCAAGAAGTCAGACACATAGATGGGTGTGGCAGGGCCGACCATATTTAGGTGTACAGAGCTGAGCTTGTTCTGCTTGTTATTTGAGTTGAATTGTCTCGCTTTCTTTATTATGGCTTCTTTAGTAGCAGTGCTAGCTAAGTCAACAATAATTTTTGATGCTTTATCCCTTTTGCTCATGCTATAGACCTCTTTAATTTCCGATCTTTGGAGAGAAGCGCCAACAGCATTGGCTGTATTTAATACAATCAAACTGAGTTCCTCTTCACTTTCTTTTAGAGATAAAGGAATATTTTTAATTTCCAACTTTTTGGTGTACAGCATCCGCTCTAAGTTGTCAACTCTTTCCTCAAGTTGGTAGATATACTTGCGGTCCGCTTTCTTTTCAGATTCCAACAGGTCCAGTCTGCTTCGCATATCCTCATATTGGTTCGATACAAAGGTGATGGAATCTTTAATTTCGGAGTTTTGTTTTAACAACTCCGTCATCATATCACGCAAAACACTTAACGAAGCATCTGTTTTGTTACTACGCGATTCAGAGTTTCTGCAGTGAGAATCGAACAGTTTTTGCATATCGTTCATGAAGCGCTCGTTTTCGTCATCATGTTTACGCTTCCTTTTAGTAACATATTCATTTGTTTGAATATCAGTTAAATTTGGTGCCGACCCACTTTGGGTCATTTTTTGTGTTTGCAATGTGGTAGATTGCGTATGTGATTCCACGATTAAGGGCGTTGACGGAGGTGTTCGCGTCTTGGTATCATTTTGTGTTGGGTTGCTAACCTGCAGTGAATTCGGTTCAACCTGCGTAGGAGTTGAGGGAGGTGTACGACGAAGCATCATTTTATAAATGTCGCTATCCGTCCTCTAAACGTTAACACGTTTCGTAAATAGTAAGTAAGATGTCCCAAAAAGTTTTGCAGTTTGCGGGGCTCGAACTCTCGACTCCACGCTGCGTCGGTTTGCGAGCGAGCGGCTTACGCCTCTAGACCACACAGGCTATAGCGTGTGAAGCGAATTAGGTGATGTGTTACCAATACTTATAGGGACACAGACGTGTGTCATTGACCCGTCCAAAGGTCATTCACCTCGGCACAGAGACAAAGAAATTTATAACGATCACTTTAAAACTTTGAAATGTTTTTGCTTATTTCTCCTGCAGTAGTTTATGCACTGACTTAGTTTTTTCACTGTATGTTCTTACTTTTGTTGTGTACGTATTGGTTTAACTTTAAATGAATTTATAGCACTTTAAACTAATTTTTCGAAATAAAATGTTCGCGAGTACAAAAACACGTCTGCTCGACACAACGTCCAGGCGGGGGATTTATGTGCTTATTGTATAATTATCACTTGCTTCAGTGAAGGAAAACATCGTGAAGACACCAAACTAGAATGCCGGAGAGATATTTACCGACGGCATGTAAAGCCAAGTCAGAGGCCTATCGGCGGCATAAAAACTCTAGACACCAGGTAAGCCACTAACCACACAAAAAAGAATAATACCGAAGAAACATTTTGAGAAGCGACTGTTCTCAAACCAGTAGCAAGATTTAGTTCTTCGTCAACTCAAAGCTCGTACTTCCGCGAGTTTTGGGTCAATGATCACAATTTGTCATAATTAGAAGAGATTTGCCTGACGCTAACGAGATAAACAACAACCGGTTTGACTGTTTGAGTCAAGTAAGTCAGTACGGAGAATTGACAAGTAGCTAATGCGGCCTATGAGTTATTGTGACACTGGTCGTCATGGCGCTAGAGAGTAATGTATCCAAAAATGTTTTCAGATGTGTCGAATGAAGGCAGCATAGCAAACAGGGCGATTCCAATCATTAGAAAAAACATCAAGGATACTTCTTTGTTCATTATAATTAATTTAGGTTATGTTGCTTTATTGCTTGACACAGCAGGGCTTGTTTCATCAATTTCACTGGATACCACTATCGTCTCTCTTTCTACTCAATTGGCTGAAGAAAAACACTCGGATAGTGTAGACCATGGGTATAGAAAACATTGGCTAGCCTAACTAATGCTGCACACTTTTCACATACAACAAACACTTACTAAAGTGAAATTCGGGGTGAAAACTTGGCAATCAAATATGACACCGCTGTGGCTTTCCAAAGTAACAGCTGATTTTAATTCCATTTTGGCAAAGGCACAACGAAAAGTAGACGGAATAAATAGAAGGCAAAACATTAAACATAAGTTATTTAATGAATGATTGATGTTGATTGCAGGAATGGTTACCTACTAAGTTGAACATAGAATATTATGTTGATTGATGGTCTAGTCGACCTAGGCGAGGAATGATGGCGATGTAGGGCTTAATACGCTCTTCAAAGGATCGTCTCTCTGATATGCATTGGCGAGAGGTAATAATGATCGTGTGCTAGATTCTCAATTGTGTATTTTGTTCAGTAAATTGAAGCATTAGTATTAGCAGCTGTTGAAATGATAAGATGAAAGTTTTAAGTACATAAGATAGACGAAAAAAGAAACAATGGCAATGCAATGTACGAAGGATGAATGCTGAAATGAAGGCAGATCGTGATGTATGGAGAAAGCACATTGTGCCGATCCCAAATACATCAAGAAAAGGGCATGATCATTATGGCAGCTGTTGAAGGATAACTTCTTACAAGCCTTCTTTTCCCGATCTCAATCAATGAAGTTTTCACAGTGTAAGAAAATGTAAATTCTTTGTATAATAAAACGATTAACATAACAATTCAATTGGTCGGAATCGGAAATAGTCACCGGAACAACTAATCGCTGGGTTACAAATTGGGCAGTTGATTGCGGCCAGCTATTAAGTGTTGGAGACCTGTTAGTCTTGAGGGCATGACCGAAGAAGGAAATGCTATATTCTTTAGTGAGCTTTAAACCTTTCTAAGAAAATCTAGATCGTCAGATTTCTTTACTGTAGAAGCTTCACGTGATAAGCAAACGAATGCTACCTGAGAAACCTGTGATTTTTTTCCGCTAATAAATACACTATCCTAGCCCTAGATCCAGTTGATACAATAACCCGATTCGGTATCAACAATGAGTCACTTCAGGTAATTGTAACGTGTGTGTAATTAATATTTGCTCAGCCGAGCGTTACTTCTTTTATCTCAGTGCGTATTGCGGTCAAAGAATGCATCTACATAGTTATCTTAAGTAACAGATGTGTTATCGTGGACGATAAAAATCTGTTCAAATGCCTACTGGGTTTGGTAACAGCTGGATTTGTTCCCATATAAGGAGGTTAATGTTTAGAAGTTTTGATTAATGGCTGAAATCCTTAAAATTAACCTGATATCCTTGACCTTATTCCCCCTGGTGGTAATAATTCAAAAATATACACGACCTAGTACACAACTCAACCTAATTATAATGAAACAGTAGACCGTATAGTTACTCTTGGGCAGTGAAGATATACAGGGTGTAAACAGACCCTTCACGTAGCCGTCAACCAAGGATTCTGTACATCAAACTAAGTGACTTTACGCAAAAATTATTGCTGGGAATCGACCTTTTTTTTGGGGGTGAAAAGTCACGATTTACGGTAGGACTCGATGGAAAATACTCAAAGCTTTGTGCTGATGGATGGATTGAATAGTACGGGGGTCGTGGAGGCGTGTTAAGTAAAAATCTTACATTAAAAACATGTATTTATAAAAAAAAACTTGTGAAAAAGTTGGAACTTTGACCCGAATATCTCCGTAACTAGAAGGTTCCCAGGAATGGTCTAGAACAAAAAAATGATCGCAAAGACGGGGAGAACAAGTGCCTTTCGGTTATGTTAAGCGTCTATTTACACCCTTTATAGTATAAGAATACGAGTATATCCAGGATGAGGATGATCTAATCTAATCTGCAGATCGGTTCTACGCGAAGGAATTAACAAGTAATCGTACTGTTCTTCGCAAAAAATGCCTTAGAATGTTAGACACTTAGCTCCAGTTCATTGAAATAATTACCTCCGATACGTAGCATCAATACCAGAACACCATCTCGGTAAAAAATAAATTGATTTGGTAAAAACTTAGTGGACAAACCAGGCGGGCCCGGTGATAGTGTACCGTAGTACGACAAGGTGCCGTTATCTTCCTTATAGAGTTACTAGCATGTACTCGTACTATAAATTGTAATGCGTCTACACGATGGCCCATGTTGGGGTAAGTACTGGCGGCTTGATAGACGTCTTTTGTAGGAGCAGTGGGTGTTTCAATTTTGCTAGTTCGTGCAGGTTTAGAGCACAATAATCAGCCTTTAAAATTGCCACTGATGGGTAACAGGACTACTCTCTATACACAGAGAGTGGGCCCTAATCTATCACGTGGGCCCAGTACGGATATTGTCTTCGAATGTTTGCGTCCAGGACATGTCGGCTTACACACGAGGTTTTCCTGCACCATATCGAGAGCAGTGGCGGTTATATAAATTACAAAAGTAAAATGCCTCCCTGGGTTTGAATTCTAATCCACAACCTACACGAAACCCTACATCCTGAAGAATTTCGCCATCGTACATAGAAAAAAACAGTGAAAAGAATGAGTTGTTCAACTCATTCAGATTTATAACACCTAATAAGGATCTGAATTCACACACATAAATATAGAAGCGAGAATCAGGTCAGACCACTATAGGCGTCTTGAAAAACAATAGATACAAGATAACGACAATTACAGTAACAGGCTGTGAGTCTGTGAGACGGGAGAACAATTTAATGACTATAAACTGATTATCTCAGGCCGCCTGTCACACGGTTGCGTAACCCATCGTCCTAGGTGGTCCTGGCCATAGATAGAGTATTGTAAAGTTTAGCTCTCAGCGTATGTCTAATGAGATAGCGATAGCCTTTGACAGTTCTTGTAAACGGGGACTGTCTAATGTAGTCGGGTGCCAGTACTGCCAGCTGTGCCTCAATGTACCCCAAAATGTTTACATACGCGAAGGAGATGGTGAAAATATATTACCGTCTAGTTTACTCTTACTACAGGACTAGTAACTCACTCCTTGGTCCTTGTCTCAAATTAAAAATTCAAATTCAAATTCTTTATTGCGAACTAAGTGTGTGTGTCTGTCTCATTGTTGTTATTATTAAGTAACTTTTCTATTTATTTTTTATTGCCTCATGAGCCTACGATGTAATGCGGAAAGTGATGCATGAGGTCTACGATGGAACGAGAAGCGAAGAAAATGCCTCTTCACTCTTCTGTCTATTGTTGTACTTGCTTTGTCTACGTATGTTTGCAACAGACACTAGAATATCTGGCTGTAGCTTTTCGATTCGAACTATACCTTAACTTTTGTACGCACTGCGACACAGTGCGAAATCTTGTTTTTGACACTTGCCCGTTGCGTAATGTTACGCAGTCTAATTTTGTCTCGATAGTGACTTTTTTTTTGGGAGTTACTGTGTGATCATGTTTATCTTTCTAGATGTATATTGTCTTATTTCGATTCGTTGTCATGGTTAACCTTATATTGTTTGTTGTACTTTCTTATACGACTGTAGACAACTTTTCTTGTTGTTTATTATGTTATGACCCTCGAGTAGGGTTTCCTGCATATTCAATCTTGACTGGCAATTTTAACAGTAACTTAATTATTCTTTTCATGCCTTCCTTTTCTTGTTTTATCTGATCTTAGTAGTTAGTAGTCCACTGTACAATTTCGAAGTCATGCCATCATTTTCTATCAATTAATACTTTGAATTGACCTGGATAAGGTTGGACTGTACAGTTTAACCCAATTTAGATAACCTTGAAATAATCTAGAAATCTGAATAAACCATAAATTTCAAAACGTATGGCAATCGCAGAGAAAAATAACATTTATTTATTTTTATGGTTCACTAAGTAAGCTAAAAACATAAGTATTATTGTATAGCATAATCATGTTAATTTGAATTCTCATTTATAGCAAAAACTACACGTATTTAACGTAGAAAACAATAAAAAAATAGTCACTCATAAAATTAAGCTGTCTACTATATTATTCAAACAACGTTAGTTTGTTTTAAGTGAATCTTATATCTCCAAAATCTTCATCAATAACAGATTTGACAAATGGGACCGTTTTATTCAGACATGATCCCATATTTGTATAGGAACATGATGTCGGGGGGCTAGGGCAGGGTTCCTAGGGGAAGTACAATCGATATACTTTACCAAGAAGCAGTATTCCACCCTCATGCCTACTGCTAACCCTCGCCCTTTCGAGAGTTTAATTGCTTGATACTAATGGCTCATAGTTTGAAATAAAATTCTGTTGAAAACCTCACGGAATGTTAACATTTGGTTGACGGCTCTGATTGATTTAAATTAGAAAAGAATGCCCATCATTATAAACGTTCTAAGTTCTGTTAAAGTTTACTAATGTATCTCGGAAAAGTTTCCGAATGTTCGATGGATTCTGAATGTTCGAAGGTAATCCAGCCCCCGTAGCATGACCACCGTAGACAAGGATTTCTTTGACAGAAGAATCGACCAAATGACAGATAGTGCGAAGAAATCTGTCATTGTGTCGACACAATCTGTCATTTTGTCGATTCAATGACAGATAGTGCGAAGAAATCTGTCATTGTGTCGACACAATCTGTCATTTTGTCGATTCTTCCGTCAAAGAAATCCTTGTCTACGGTGGTCATGCTACGGGGGTTGGAAAGCGCTTCTCTTTCTTTACATTCCCCCGTGCATCTTTGAGATTTCTTCTAAGACACACTTTGAAAATATCAACCAGTTATAAGACAACGAACATTACATACAATCAAAAGCGTAGGATGGTATAATCCGACTCACGACTCCTGGCCGCGCTCCGGTGTGATAGACATCTCAAATCAAGCCGAGGATAGGTCGTGGCTTGTCCTCAAAGGCGATTGTCTCAGATTTGACATGGCGCAGTTCAAGAAGCCGGCTAGTTTATTTAGCAACGTTTTTCTTGTCAGTTACCTCATAGCTAGGATTAGGAGATGACGGTGATTTTGGCAATGAGGACGGTCAACGTAACCAACATTAGTTTAAAACGAATCATCTGATCTGTTAAACCTGTGTTTTTTCTCGTTCCCTGAATTAACTCCAATGTGCTTCCCTGAATCATTAACAACACAATCATATACTGTCTTACGGGATTTCTTCCGAGATTGTTCATTATTTTGAGCTCCCGGTATTTCGACGCTGTTGCCAGCGCCATTTTCGCGGGATGACTGCCGTAAGTGACAGTATAAGTTTAGTTTTAAACCGTGAAAGCTTGAATTTGAACCTTTGAACACAATCATGTTTCCTATTGGCATTTTTTTTGTTGGTGACACTCCCCTGGTCCTAGTGGGTGAAGGTTACGCGGGTGTCAGATTAGACATGGCACGGTTCAAGGAGCCGTGTCGGCTAGACGGTTAGTTTAGCAACGTTTTTCTTGTGAGTTACCTCATAGCAGAATTAGAGGTGGGCAGTGATTTTGACAATGAGGACGGTCAGACAGTTAAATTATACATGGTTGAGATTGTTTCTAAATGTTTTTTTTTACTTTATGAAACTTGAATATGGTAAAACAATCGGAATAGTTTGTATAACAAAATAGTTAGTGTAAATACCCGCACTAGTGCAAATCTATCCCTCTTTACATTTGCTAGAAACCTTAGGCTATTCGTGCCACTATATTTGCTGGTATCTAGGCACGAATATTCTCAGGGCTCTTAGTTTACAGTGCGAGTTTAGTACTGCCGATAAGTTGATAGTCATCTTCAACTCTTCATAAGTGGGTTTTGTGGAAGAGATAGCACAATATTGTTAATGAAATAAATAACGTAAATGAATGTACTATCTGTTTCCCTGGCAAATATACATTATATGCGAAGGAATGAAGAAAATGTTGTGAGGAAAGTTTTGAGTATGAATGGTGATGGGTAAGAGTAGAGGAAGATCAAAGAAACGATGGATGTACTGTGTAAAGGATGATATGGCAAGAAAGGAGGTGTCTGATGAGATGAAGAGTAATAGAGAAGTATGGAAGAAGAAGACACGCTGCGGCGCCCCCAAATGAATTAGGATAATGGCAAAAGAATGATGACTATGTGTGTGTGCATCTTTTTTTTTTGTTCAAACCGCGTATGGTCTAAATATGATAAATAGTTCGTCGCCTATCAATTAGTGTGACAATAGCCTTTCACCTCTTCTAATATAATTCACGACCAGTGTGGTTTGATAAACCGCTGATTCACTTTATATTGTTCGAATTAATTCATCTAGAGCACTGGGCCAGCGGTCTTTTCAATGTATCCACTGAATTCAAAACATTTATCTACTTTGGTCTTTTCCTCAGTATGTTGGGGTCAGCTTTCAATTTCACCACATGCAATGAATGCTAGTATTTTACATGGAGCGATTGCCTATCTAACCCTGACAACCCAGTTTTTAGATAACACGATACACGTTGGTAAGACTAGTTGAGTTTGGGGCTTCTGGCTACTCGTAACGACTGTAAAAGATCCACAAATAATAGCCGGGACCAATGGCTTAATGTGCTTTCTAAAGAACAGAAGGGTTACGGTATGTACCGATGTAGATGGACGGTACTATCCTCGAAAATCGACCTGTGCGGCTGTTACTATTTAGCCACGAGATTCTCAAACATTGGAAGAAATC
This sequence comes from Noctua comes, assembly GCA_963082995.1. Classification (NCBI taxonomy): domain Eukaryota; kingdom Metazoa; phylum Arthropoda; class Insecta; order Lepidoptera; family Noctuidae; genus Noctua; species Noctua comes. Next base: position 4,260,299 of record OY720267.1, read on the forward strand.
GGCCAAGTGCGAGTCGCGCATGAAGGGTTCCGTACCATCGTAGTGGGGAAGCCCCCTTTAATTCTTAATTGTTGTTATAGCGGCAACAGAAATACACATTCTGTGAAAATTGCAACAGTCTACCTATTAAGGATCATGAGATACAGCCCTCTGACAGACATACGGAATTACGGACAGACGTACGGGCAGCGGGTGCTTAGTAATAGGGTCCCGTTTGTTACCCTTCGGGTACGGAACCCTGTACGTTTTAAATAACAACAAAGTAAATCTGACACTAATAAACAACACAGCAGGAGTCTTGTTGAACATAAAATTAATTGATAATTCTTGCCTATTTCAACCAAGCGATCACAAAAAGTATGACAGTAATCATGGGCAGCTCATCAATCATATAATCACATCTCTATAGATGAGATCCGGTAGAGTACAAAAAGTACCGACCTAGGGTCTGCTCAAATCCTTGTTTCCAACTGACGTTGTTTCCACTAATAATGTCAACTTAAAGCAAGTGTTAATAAAGTTGACTGTTGAAGTGGTCATAAAATGTTTGAAGTTGTAGTGCATACTGAATTTCTACATCATTAACTGCTTTTTCTCAACTATGTTGAGGTCGGCTTCCAGTCTCACTGGATGCAGCAGAATACTCAGTATTTGTATTGTATTGCGTACTGAACTGTACGTCTCAGTTTTATAACCATATGTTTGTTTACACGTTTAGAAACTAAACCGCGAACGCAGTTTATCCAAGTACGTCCTCTCGTTGTTCATTGATGTCGAGGACTCCTATGATTACAGTGCTTCGTCAATATTGCTGACATTACGTACATAGATTTGTATTTGTTTTGATCTCATGTACGGCATTAATTCGTTTTTGATCGCTACTTGAGAACTCTTGACATTTGCATTCATAAGTTCTTCTAATATTTGTGATGGCGAATTGTCGTACCTTTCTATTTGAGCAATATGACTCTTTATTGAACATGCGTTTAGCTTCGAAGAAAGCTTCATTTAGCTTTCTCATAACGAAGCTCTATTAATACCTAGCTTCTGTTAGTCACCTGAGTGATTCTTCCCAAAAATAAATACTTTCTCAAAATAATACCTGGTCCAACGAACTTATCTGTCATCTCCCAGATTTAGACAACTAGCGCTAGTAACAGAATTTGAGTCTTACTGTCTGATTGTGCGAAGGATGATGACGACGATATTTTTAAAGCTAGCTGAGGCCGTGATGTCATGGACAGAGCTCCATGTCATGTAATAGCCGTAAACATTACACACACTTTAAATATATCACGAATTGAACTCCACGCTGTGCATCTCTGAGAGCATATTTATCAAGATTTCGGGTATGAGAATATTTGATATTCCATCATATTTTGCTGTCATGTCGCCGTCACCCCTAATTTTCTAAGCCCGAAATAAAGTAACATGATTCACATAAACATAGTCTTACGGTGAAAATGAATGAGTAGGGAATTGAACTTTTTTATGCTCGTTAGTGTAAGGTCATAAATCACATTGTGCCGACGTCAACGCAGCGCAGTTTCGTCTATATCTTTTTGGGTCACGCAATATTGGTATAAAAGAGGTCTGCGTGCAAGCCTTCGACAATCGAGGCAGTTTATGGGAAAATGTGATGTAATTAAATAGGTACGTGAGCTGAACTTTGAATGCAACGATTTTTTACGAGCACCACCCTAACGGCGACTACAGTCGTCTGTGAATTATGCAGTTCTTTCCTTTTGTCGGCGATTATAATAATGAGGCGCTTCCATTATTTGTACGACACCTTTTGTCATCAGATCATTTGTATTGCAGCCCGTTAAGTCGTAAACGACCTCTGTCAAGATGAACTGAAGATACATATAAAATGTATTACGACGTGCTAAGACCATCATATGCCCGATTTAGACAGCCATGATGTGACGAGTGATTTATACGAACATCTTAATTTTTATGAAAGGTCGTTATTTTTGTTTACGGAGTTATTACCGGTAATTAATCATAAATTAAGATGTTTATTTCAGTATTGATGCTTCAAAGCGTTGAGATTTAGGTGCGTATTTTACTGAGGAAAGTTTTGCTTCTCTAGCTTTTTATTTTTCTTGGAAGAACTTGAGCAGGTCACATTACACATCAATCAGAGTTCAGGCAGAACTTTGCCTTTTCTAAAAGTCGGCTATGTGAGTCAGTCAACTGAGGGAGGAATGGTTTGTGACTATAGGTGGTCGATCTTTGAATTAACGGCCTAAATGGTACCCTACGTAGGTTTGTATTTTGATTACAAATATGAGGTGTTCGTCAAAGAATGCCTTGCCCATTTTGTTTGATTTGGTGATTCTCCACTTTTCAGGCAGACCAGTCAGTCTTTTTCAGAGGTGGCTGACAGGGTGTGGCTTTTCTTTCTGGGTACCATCAAGCACCAATGTGCAACAGGCCAAGTTGCGATCTGAGTTTTGATATGATACAAAGTATGCCTTCTTTTTGGTATTCACACAATAACGCCTGAGCACCCACGAGAATCTCTCGACCATGGCAGATGGGCCTGAGATACATGCATGAAGTAATACATTTATATGTAACTCAGGTAATGTAACACTTTCAAGTCAGTTATCGCAATCATTACAGCATAGCACCGCAGAGTCAGCGCGCAGGAAAAAAACGTGTCTCAGTTTTTCATCAAGTCGTTTGTTCAAAAAATCGCCGATTTCCCGTCGAGACAATTTCTTTATTTGTACTGTTTTCCTTGTATTGCGATTCGAGGATTGCTTAAGTCATATAGAAAGAGTCGGGGACGGGTACCCAACCTTACAAAGGTACAAAAGGGTGCACTTCACTCCTGCCGTCGTTCGGGGAGTGAGTTTCGGTTCTGAGGGCTCTATTATTAATATTCATACGCGCCCCAGTGCTTACTTGACTCTGTAATCAGCAAGGGACTAGTGCTTGCTACTTGACTTAAGTTAGGGTCGCCTGGAGCTGGGTCTCAAGTTGCAAATATTTTAGCACCCTAACTTAATCTGCGCCCTAAGCTTTGTTTACTTAGGGCAATCAACGCGATTCGTATTTGTTTCTATTGTCAAAATCTTTGAGTGATTGTTGCTATTTTGATCAACGCATCATAATGGCCGGCAACCGTAGTGAGGTCCCCAATTAAATGGACCCATGACCTTAAAAAGGTAGCTGGGACAGACTGCGAGACGGATGTCTGCATAAGTCTCCCCATCTTCGCCACAACCCCAGTCCTCCACAGGGTGTTGGTCAAGCCGTAAACTACGATAGGCTGAGTTGAATATCAATAGTTAACAACAGATTTAACAGATAGGTCAGGTTTTCAGTATACGTATATCTACCAAGTTGTCAGTTCTGTCGTTGATGGCTAGTGGTTGCAGTGTCCAACACACGTTACACATAGTTGGGTCTGTTTCAGTCGCAAGCTATGAATGGACTGTGGTTTCCGTTATTTATACGTTAAGCATTTAAAGATGTAGGTACGTAGCTCGGAATGTTTTGGAACTTTTGGAACTTTCACATTGTTTTGATAAAGTCTATAACATAACAATGTGAAAATTCCAACACAAGGGTCTACAATATACAAAGTGAAACATAATAACACAAGACCTCTCGTGTGGTCTCTCAGGCCATGAATCTAAACAGCTGTTGTTCTATGACTTTTGGAAATTCATAACTTTTTTTTTAGTTTTACCATACATGTTGATCAGCGGATCGCGTCAATATAGAAAATCCATTTTCTTTTTTGCGAATTTCTAGAACTCGTAGAACAAAAGTTGTTCAGTTTCATGGTCCGAGAGACCACACGGGAGGTCTTGCGTTTATTATGTTACACCTTGTAGAGACCCTTTGTCCATCCTGCCGAGCGAAGCAGTTACTGAAGAATCAGCTTTGCGCGAGAGTAAGGTATATTCCCGGTGTGAAACAATAATCGTATGGTCTACAGATTGTTTAGGACGGTTTGTGTCTACAAATCCAGTTAGCACTTACCTACATGAAGCATCAGCTTTAGAACGATATTCTCTCGAAATCATTATGGTGATGGATTGATAGCAATGTAGGCGTTATATATTTGAATATCAACATACCTGACGGCAACTCGCACGCTGGACTCGTCAGCCATGGCTGCGCGTGCACCTGCGCAAAGACAAATTCGTTACATGTTTGTTTTTAATCTAAAACAATATAGGTACTTCCATTGTTAATATTGACATTGTTTAGAATAGAAGAATAGAAAAGAAATAAGATTAATTAAGATTGTTTCTAGTTTGCGCCCATTGCGACACTCTGACCGCTCAGAATCATAATGGTTCCTTCAAGAGCCATAATTCCTTGTCTAATTTTCCGACGCTCAAAATTATTCGAGAAATTACGGCTCTTGAGCTTGAGTCATTAATTTAGGACACTCATTTTGAAGAGCGTAATTTATGGAGTCTGTTACGGTCGTCTGGGGTCACTTTAAGTCAACTGCAAATTCTAGCCTAGGTACCCTTTTCACAATGAAAAATCTAGACTAAAAACACATAAGTATCTATGTATCAAGTTGGTTTTCTCTGCTATAAATAAGCTGTTTACTGACAAGCCTCCACAGTAAAGTATCAAAATTAATCAATTTTATCAATGGTAGGTAGGTAAACTGATAACTTCCGCTCATAAATTACTAACATTTTATAACTTTAATTAATTTAAATCAGGTTGCTTATTATGATCATGTCAACACAAGATTTTGAATGCATTAATTTAAATTAGTAACAGCTAATCTTTGTAGTTTGGTGGCCAGCAATAAATTAATGCTTAAGCCTTTTAATAAATAATGCTTAATCTGTTCAATACAATGTATTGAATGAAACCATTTAAATTATACAATGTCGTGTCAAATGAGGTTCTTAGTAAACTGAATGGTTTAATGGAGGTGCGTTATAATAACAAAATTGATTGATTCTCAAACTAACAAAGGAATTGCAAGTTTGCTTGTTCATTATTCATTGAATTTAATTTTTGTTTGTTACAATAACAAAACATAGAAGTTGTTAGTATTTTCAGTTTATTTTAAATATTCTGAGTAAGTATTTGATATACTGTTTATAAGTTTAATAATTAAAAAAAAATTAAAGTGACAGGCAAAAGATATTTTATAATAATTTTCACAACATATTTCAATCAACTATATTTTCGTTTGTCTTTTAATTATGTTCAATGTTATATTTATTATTGTGCTGATAGGACTATCTTATCTTTAATGTATTCAAACATTTTCTATGCTTTAATCTTGTAGTATTTTGGCTTACTATGGTTATCTTGATAACTTTAGTTAAATAATCAGTCAAGGAGAACAACTAGAATAAATACTCTTCCTATTGTCACACATATCCTTTTTATTTATTTACTTTTAACAGGATTTACATTCCTGCAGGATACATTTACCATAAATAAACTATCTCAGCCCATATTGACTTGTAAACAGAGCTAATCCCATTAGAAAATCAATCAAGTTTGTTCTTATTCAAATTAAGAATAAATTAATATTAAAAACATGCAACTGTAAGAAACAGAATCTAGTTATGACAAGAAAAAGGTAGTTCACAACTGTATAACATGGAATTCTTACATTATGACTTAGTCTTATCTGTTAGTTTGTTTAATCTTACTAATCTCAAGAACCATTGAACCAGATTTGATGAAAAAATGTGTTTCCTGCTTGTTTTAAAAATGAAAATAAACAATGACTGTTCCCCTACATTGCAAAGTAAACATGCAAACATTTGTGCATTTATTTACATAATAACAAACACAGTATTTCCATAGCAGACTGAATACATCCTGCCTGTGCTTGTGTTGTGAGTAAACTATACAGATTTTGTATTATGAACAATAAAAAACAATATTGTTATTTATATTATTATTTGTCTTTATTATATTTATTGCAACAGAAACAATCAAGATAAGTAACCAACCTACCATTAAGGGACGACTTTTAGTGAAGATAGAGTTCCTTTATCAATTCTTACATTACAAATAGATAAAATACGGCCTACTCAATATTTATTCGAGTATTCAAACCCACCTAGACCCATTCATCGACTGACTATCTTATAGAGAAAGGTGATAAGAAAACACGCTATATCTGCAATGAACGCAATGTCATAAAAAGATTATACCAAGCATTACTTACTGTGGTTTATAAAATCCTTAATTTCCGTTGCACTAGATCACATTTCATAGAGCGTCGGCATCAAAACGACAAGCTAGACCGACAACGACCGATATTTACGTCCATCTTTCACCATTGTGGATAGATTAAACCGATTTTATTGTTATGCTCACTTACTTCTTGCCTTTAGTAGTTATCGAGCGAATTTTTCATTATTTACCAGCGCACTATTCATACGCGTGGTTTGTAAATGAGTTATAAACAATCGTATTTTAATTAAAACGGTAATTATGAAGCAGCGCCGTTTGCCACTCGCGAACGCTCACAAAAATACATTTGACAACTGATTCGAGTGCTTGACAAAACAAACGAACCGGAACGTATGGTGAAACGTCATTTTGACAGCAATGGCCTGTGTTGCCACTAAAGTTTTTTTTCTACTGTGATCATGAGAATCACAAACTGAAAGATAAGGGACCTCGCGCACTACACGGTCACAGTGTATAATTTCGCCTCAAAAGCGGACATCCTCGTTTTATATGCTATTTAGAAAGATATTAATCGAACAAATCTCCTAGTAAAACTCCGGTGTCGTTATCTATCATAGTTGTCGAGAAATTTTGAAAATCGAGAAAAGTCTATATAAACCATAGAAACCATTTTATTTCCGTATTTAATCATTTTTTCCATTGGATGTTTTTTGGTTATGATTGAAACATATTTTAGGCACCTATTTATATTAAAAAAGTTAAAAAATCTGGTCTGGTTTGAGCGAAAATATTTTTTTTCTGTTATTTAGTTTATTTTTTTTTTCTGACATGTCCTGCAATATTAGCATTTTTTTTAAATGCCAAATTATTAGTTGATGTAACTATTACTTCGACAAAAAAAACTAGACGCTTTAAACATAGGACATCGGAGATATTAAATTTTAAAATTTTAAGTTAGGGTTGTCACTCAAGTCTATGGTTTACTTCAGTGATGTTCGTTATATTTTTTTAAGGTTTTGTGGATGATAGTCAAAGAAAAGATCTCTTAAAACTCCTAAAATATTATGTCTATATCTATATCTTATTTTTATCGCGTAATATAAAAACTTATCATTAGGTTATTTACCTATTTCTTGGATATAAGGGGGTAGATAATGGATAGAATTGATTCGGTGAGTCCAAAAGTTCTTTCTCTGTTGGAAGTGACAATGGAGAATGTGCGTTATTATTCACCGGATTCTAATTTCGAATTTGAAGAAGTGGAGCTGACTTCAGACGAAATCCTCATTATTTCAGATAATGAAGATAACCCGTAAACTCTCATTTTAACTTTTTTTGTCTATACCAAATAAGTCCATTTATTTCTCCCTTTTCTTTCAAAAACTCAAAATTTATCTTGAGGAGGTTCAATATTAAAAAAGTGTTTCTAATAGATATTGTGTGATTTTTCATACATTTTTCCATGAGTTTACTTAATTATACCTAAATAACATAATTAAGTAAACTCATGACAACCCTATTTCCATAGAAATTGATGAAAAACTTAGAAACGTTATAGCTCTGAAGTCCTGTACGTAAAATGTTCCATTTTTTTACTATAAGAAGCTACATAACTAGAGTGTATTTCGTTGGTAAAAAAAAATGCTAATGTCATATAGAAAATTTTATATAATTTATTTTCTAATATTTACAAAATAATTTTTAACTCGCATTCCAGGGAAAGTAGAGACTTGTAATTTATACACGACATTATATAGACAATTTTCAATTCATGGTTAATTTTAAATAAGGTGAGCGTTTGTTATTTTGGGAAATATCTACAAAAAAGATTTTGACAAAGTTCATTGACCTTTCAAAAAAACTATTGTAACTTTAAAATTAAGGAATATATTTAAACTGGTGTTTCATATTATACTGTATAACAGTTATATTTATCGGAATCCGCTATAAAAAGAGGATGTCCGCTTTTGAGGCGAAATTACACACTGTGGGTCGTGACCACGACTTTTGGCCGCAGAAGCTTCGACCTTCGAGAAACAAAGTTTGGTAGTACAACCGGACGTCTCAACAGTTTTGTTTAAGATAGCGGCCGGTAATGTCCTAAAATCAGTTTACGCTTCGATTCAATTTCGATTCGGAAAGTCTGTCTGTCTCGCTTGCTTTCGTTATGCCAAAATAAACAGATGACTTTCTGAATCGAAATCTTGCACCGAGCTTTTGTAAATTTAATGTGGGCAGAATTCTTAAAGTTGGGAAAGGATCTTTTAGCGCCTGGCAAACATTAATATTAAATACTGCTGTTTAGTTTTTCAAGACTGTTATTTTATTTCAAAATTCAGGGCATTTAGGGGGATTTTAATCAGTTAGAGCTACAGAGGTTTATCGGTTTATAAATATCAAAACTACATAATCCGCAAAACCTAAATATCCTACTTTAAAATACCGTTGATTAGTGTCTTGATTTTTCTTTATTTATATTTGCTATTCCTTAACCTAAATAATAAGTTCTTATATCATTGCTAACTAGTAAGCTCAATATTATATAAAATTGAATTTTAGTCTAGGGCATTTGTGAATGTCGTGCTAATTTCTACTATGGTAGATTATTTAGAACTTGGCAACACGCTTCTGAACGCTACTAGTGCCACTTCAAAGTAGTAAAATCGTGTTACAGATGAGAACTAACTCAAACAGTGGCTTTGTACTTGGTACTTACTTTTTAAAACAGATGGCAGTTTTTGAAGGTTTTAAAATGCGCTCATAAACCACAGATGGCAGCACATTTTCTATATTGTCATCGTTGTCATGCAAAAATGTGACTACAAAAGTGTTGTTGACGATACCTCGAGGGTAGATTGAAGCCTGAAATCAAATCAAATAATTTATTCACATAAAATGGGTAGAAAATTGTACCATAATTATAATATATAGTAGTAGTATAAGTAGGTACTAACTCAGGATACAATATACTTTTACTAAGTACCTACTTCAGAGATTGTTGAACCCCTAAAAAAATGATAAGGGGTATTGAAGTTTATTTGAAACAATCTTAAAACAAAGCGAAAGAAATGGCAAGCTAACTGCCACTGTACAGTACCGACATACCTACCTAATTGTAATTTACAGAAACCGGTTTCTTTATTTTTGCTAATATTTTTTAATGACACAATTATTAGTAAAACAGCACTAAGTTATGTTTTGTGCCTGTGTTATACAAAGAGACATGCAATTCAAATTATTGTGAGGCAGCTAAGAGGTTGTTAGGGCTCCTGTCCCGCTGCCGACGAGCGAGGAGCGACAATAACTATCGACTAAGTATTTTCTCGCTTAAGAAAAGTACAATAGATACTTAGATCAGTAAAAGACCTTTTGTCGCAGCGACATGAGCTTGTTTTTAGTTGACATCTATCTATTTCCCGCTTCTGGGCAAAATCTTTTCAGATAGGTACTCTTTTCATGCGTTAGCCATCTCAGTGCGCGTCACAATTCTTTATGGCCTCAGAAGCGACGTCCTACCTCAGGCCTCCATTGTGTAGAGTTTTTCGACCGCGACAAGAGCTCTCAAAGAAACAACTCGCTCAGCGACGATGACTTGGCGGGCAGAACACTCGCTGGGAGACCCTCGTTTGGTACATACCAGCAAGTAACTGTTCGCTAAAACGCGAGTAATCGTCCGTCGCTCGTCGCGCATAGCCTAAAGAGTACACGCTCGCTGCTCGTTGTTCGCCAACTCCTTTCTACATCATAGTTGCTAACGTTCGATTCACTTTTCGCTAATCGTCATCAGTGCGACAAGTGCCCAAGGCCCAGGTGGACGGTATCCGTGACTCATTGATTTGAGTATAGCCCGCGGCGTCTTCTAATGACAGTTGTCTGTTTGTACTGTCTGTATACTTACTTAGGGCAGTATGAAGACGGTACGGGAAGCGTTTTAATTTGTGTAATTAGATGTCGAAGTCGGTACCTTCTATACTAAAAAAACAGTAATAGTAGACGTTACGATAGTCTCGTATAATAGGTATATCTAGACTACGTAGATTTTAGCGTAGTTCATACCAAAATACTACTTACTAGGTAGGTAGGTACTTTTGGTATCTCTCTACCATTTATCTGAGTAAATTTTTCCCTATTTAATTACTTATAATTAATATTAATTACAGAGTCTGGGTTGTTGAACCCAGAGTCCGTAGTCTCCGGTGAAATAAAGCTTTGTTTATGCTTCTAAATTGTCAACCAATGCAACATTAGATACCTACATATTTATTTTCCAGATCAAGGTTTTCGAAAAACTGTCTTATAGCCAATCTAGCTAAGTAGGTATCTCACATTTTTCTTTTTCGTTCGTAGGTACCTAATTTCAGCATAATACCTACGTCGATTTTTGAATCGAAAATACAATTATTCGACTAATAACCGATTTCGACTAATAACTGTCGAAAAATAATGAAAATGTTATTTGTGTTTTTTTTTTTTTGTGTCTGGGTTAAGCTCGCCATGGTACATAAGCTATATTGTTGCAATTTGTATGTATATTTGTTTTTTGTGTGCAATAAAAAATGTATTGTATGTATTGTATGTATTTTTAATTTTAAAATCAACTGATGTCACTTGCGTTTCAAAATTCCTTCTTCCTTCTCCAAGAAGGAGTTTTCAGTCTTTCTATAATTGCACCTAATTATCACTTCTAAAAGATAAAAATCTTCCAAGTTCCTTCAATAAAGTCCCAAGATCGCGGGTAAGCCATTAGATTGTCATCACTAAGTAGGTACGATTTCATTACGGTAATCGAGAGCGCTCGTTCAAGTTAACGCAACGTGGGGAAATATTAATTTTGTACGACAAACACCGTCGCTTGCTCTTGTACAGAAAATAAACACTTCTGGTAAATGAGGTGTCGTCCTGGTGGAAGTGCACGTAGGTTAGTTAATAAACGTTTTATGGAACTTCCTATGTAGGTACCCATTTTGTAATTATTTTGTTTTTTTATTACGGTCACATTGTGGGAATGCCGTGTCCACTTCTTCAGCTTCTTGTAGAGGACGCTTTTCAGCTAATCCGAAGCTCAATTTTCCACAAATATACCTAGTATTTCGGCGGTAATCCTAATTTCATCTGTGTTTTTTTCGGAACCGGAAGCTGTAGCCACCACAGTAACCAACACAGTTAAGACAATAGAGGAAAGTAGCTAATTGTACCACAGAGGTTCTTCTTATATGGCCGTATGAATAAGTATAAGTGAATGGCTTTGATATTTTAGAGGGAAATTCTTCATTCAAATTTTGAACACAAAAGAGTAACTAGACGGCCAGTCATGTGCTCGATACTAAATAACAATCGTAAAACGATCAATCAGAGTAGGTATTTCTAATAGAAACTCGACGATCCCTGGGAGACTTCTCAAGTACAATATTTACCTACTGCTAGACTATCGCTACTCTTTATATTGACTAGACAACCCTGCCTCGTTGTTCCAGTCGCCGCAAGACGACTGCTGAGCATGAGGTCCTGGGTTCGATTCCCAGGTCTGGCAAAGTGATATTGGGTTTTTCGCATCATGAATTTTTCAGCAATTCAGACTCCATGCAGGATTTGTGCCCCGTTGATGGTAATAGGCTTGCCCCCTATTAAATAGGACTTAAACATAACTGGAGAATGTGGGTGTACTTTAGGTACACTTCTGCCTAACCCTTCGGGGAATATAGGTGTGATGGTGATTTTCTTTATGCTGTTGTAACATATTACAATAATCTTACTGCGATGGTAAAAAAACAATTATTCTGGTAACATTAGTGAATGTTACCAGAATAATTGTCCATTGCAAAATGCCCGCTATCTCACTGTTCTATTTATAAAGGGTGTAAATAGACCCTTAACATAGCCGAAAGGCACTTGTTCTCCCCATCTGTGCGATCATTTTTTGTTCTAGACCATACCTGTGAAACTTCTAGTTACGGAGATATTGGGGGTCAAAGTTCCAACTTTTTCACAAGTTTTTTTTTAAATAGGTACATGTTTGTAATGTAAGATTTTTACTTTACTCACCTCCACGACCCCCGTACTATTCAATCCATCCATCAGCACAATGCTTTGAGAGCTTTCCATCGAGTCCTACCTTAAAACGTGATTTTTCACCCCCAAAAAAAAAGTCGATTCCCAGCAATAATTTTTGCGTAAAGTTACTTGGTTTGATGTACAGAATGCTTGGTTGACGGCTATGTGAAGGGTCTGTTTACACCCTGTATTTTCAATGAATCCGCGCTGCTAAATGCTGTAAGAGACAAGCGTACAGCGTACATTCAGTGACAGTTCGACTACGACGATGGCAAGGACTACGGAGTGTAATGTGTTTAGCGGGTTTGCCCGCCAGCCACTAAATTCTCCTAAGTGTGATCTATCATTCACTGGTTAGTAAATGGATGAAATGGATCGAGAGAGGAGTCGGAAATTGATTACGTGTCGTGCATAGCTGATCGCGATCCGATGAGCGCCCAATGATTGATTCAGACGGTTTATTGCGTTTCTGGAAATGAGGACTTTTTCTGTGTGTTTAGGTGCTTTATATGTACTAATCCATTTTTCATTCGTGCCTTATGGAGGACTAGCTTATGCCTTCGGCTTCGCCCACGTGGAGTTCGATAATTGTCCCACGGGATCACACTACCGTGATAAAAGTCTTATGTTAATCCAGGTTATGAACTATCTGTTTGGTAAATTTCATCCAAATCTGTTATGTAATTTTTGCGTGAAAGAGTAACAAACATCCATCCACACAGACTTTTAATATTAGTAGAATAGGATACTCCGGAGACTATACTATGGATATATCGGAGACTCTACACTCGAAGTTGTAGACGATTATGTCTACCTGGGACAAACGGTCCAGTTAGGTAGGTCTAACTTCGAGAAAGAGGTCAATCGTCGAATCCGACTCGGCTGGGCAGCGTTCGGGAAGTTGCGTGGTATCTTCTCGTCCAACTTACCGCAGTGTCTCAAGACGAAAGTCTATGACCAGTGTGTGTTGCCAGTGATTACATACGGGACCGAAACGTGGTCGCTCACAATGGGCCTCATCAGAAGGCTGAAAGTCACCCAAAGGGCAATGGAGAGGGCTATGCTCGGAGTTTCCTTGCGTGATCAAATCAGAAATGAGGAGATCCGCAAGAGAACCAGAGTTACCGACGTAGCCCGAAGAATAGCCAAACTTAAGTGGCAGTGGGCAGGGCACATTGCTCGCAGAACGGATGGCCGATGGGGCCGAAAAGTTCTGGAGTGGCGACCGCGAACCGGAAGACGCTGCGTTGGAAGGCCTCCCACTAGGTGGACCGATGACCTTGTAAAGGTTGCAGGGATCCGCTGGATGCGAGACGCACGGGACCGGTCAATGTGGCGACACTTGGGGGAGGCCTATGTCCAGCAGTGGACGTCTTTCGGCTGAAATGATGATGATGATGATGAGAATAGGATACGAACACACTACCTTCTCGTAAGACGTGGCCGTTTCCACTGGACCATCATTACTCTCGCAGCTCCACAATATTTATGGACTAGCTGATTTTGGTTGGTCGCATTGTAAAAGTAGTTGATAGTGAGGTTACACTGACTCCTTTTCAAGTCTCCAATTTCAATTACACCTTGTGATAGCCATTAAAAGCGCTAAGTACATGCTGTGGCTACAGTCCTCTCTCTCACAATGCTTATACAACTGAGGTTACATCACAGTGAACTTTATTTCGGTGTACATAAGGCTGCTGTTTGATTGCTGTCAGAGGTAGCTTAACTGTGGGGGGCTGTAGTATTGCTAAGTTTTACACCGACGGACAACTTAGTAAGTAGGTTGCGGCCCGTGAGTGTCCTAATGCCGCAAATGGCATTTTGACACCGCAGCTAAAGCCGGCTCGAGACGCTTGCGAAGGAGATTCTAATAGATAGCGAATTGTCTATGGTTTATGGTGCGCGTTTAGTGGGATGAATTCTTACTTCGAATATTTTAATGCGTATTTATTGGTGTTTTTGTATTGATTAAGATTCCAGAAAGAATCTCCGAATGAATATCCGGTTGCTATTATTTTAAGACATTACTCTAAATATAACTTTTAACTATTTTAATGGCAACTGGGTGTCATGTGGCAGCGTGGAACAGTGGAGCAGGGGAAACCACGAAGGAGATGGGAGGATGAGATAAGACTTAGATTTTAACTGGAGGACAGTGACTCGAGATAGAAAACAATGGAAACAGCTAGAGAAGGCCTTTGCCAAGAGGCATGCTGAATTAAGAGATACCTTTACTTTAATAACACAAAAAAACCGAGGAAAATTTCAGAATAAAAGAGCTTATAAATATACAGGGTGTAACAGACCCTTCACATAGCCGTCAACCAAGCATTCTGTACATCAAACTAAGCACGGATAATATAATAGAAACTAAGCACAGATAATATAATATTGCGTAAACTAAGTAACTTTACGCAAAAATTATTGCTGGGAATCGACTTTTTTTTTGGGGTGAAAAATCACGTTGTACGGTAGGACTCGATGGAAAGCACTCAAAGCATTGTGTTGATGGATGGATTGAATAGTACGGGGGTCGTGGAGGTGTGTAAAGTAAAAATCTTACAAAAAAACAAAGTTAAAAAAAAAAAAATGTGAAAAAGTTGGAACTTTGACCCCCAATATCTCCGTAAATAGAAGGTTCCCAGGTATGGTCTAGAACAAATAAATGATCGCAAAGACGGGGAGAACAAGTGCCTTTCGACTATGTTAAGGGTCTATTTACACTCTTTATAAATAAATGGTAGCTGATCCAAAAGTCGATATTTCAATGTTACTTCAGCAAAATAAAAGATTTTATAAAACAGACCTACTAGTTAGAACGTAAACAATCGTTAAGTAAAACATTCAGAATCAGAATGAATGGAATCGTACGCGTACCGAAGGACCGTCTTTTTTGTGAGTTGTCTATGTCTATTTACTTTATTTTCTTGCAAAAATTGGGATCTCTTCTCTATGCAATATAAACGTATCTCCATAGTACACGGCTGCTTTCGGTTCACACATCACCGTCGCGTCGTCGGTAAAGCCGCATTTCTCACGTACCAATTTTTCCTCTCATTCAATTCCACTTTCAAAGTGCAATAAATACTGCAAGCAATATGGAAAATTTCCAATAAAGGTATCAGGAATGCATATTTTCTAAGAGCTATAATAGTTAGTGGAAGCGTTTGAGGCAATTTCTATTGTTAGTTTGGAGGTACGACGACCGGCGACGGCGACCGGCGACCCGTCGGTCACACGGTGTGCAGTAACGCGTGTCGGGGCGAACGCACCAGCGACAAACTATAAACCTTTTATTATTTCAACTACACTTTGACCTGAGTTGGTAACTGTAGGCATTTCTATTTCTGTTGGCAACGTTAATAGAAGGTAAGTTAGAAGTTCGGTGATATTTTTCTTTTCTCCAAAGAAACTCTAGAGTCTTCAGAAATATACTGTTCCAAGAATTAAAGTTTGTGTTATTAATAATGATTCTAAGTTCTTTAACCTTATAAAAATGTTGTTTTTAACTATTCTACTCCATATCTGGTGTCTTTTTTCGTATCCTTAACTTTGTAAGACTATGTTATTTTAACTGAAACAGAAAAGCACTACTGCCCCTCATTTTTATTGTTAGGTACCACCTTGTCCTTCATTCTAGGTTGATGTCATACAATAACTATGAAAATACTGTACATTTTAAGATTGTCATTCAAAATACTTTAATGGTATAAGCACTTATACCTTTATATACTTACGCAACACCTGCCACGTTTCAAAGCCCTACAAACGCATAACTTTGAGGAGGACCAGTCAGCACGCACGAGCGCCGGAAATTTTCCACCGTGTTCCTATGGAAAAATTGTTCACCCGTATACGAAAGTTAGCAGAACGGGCGTTGATGGGTAATCAAAATTCTACGCTTGTTTCAGTTCGGATTGGCACGTGAAATGTGGGTTATTGGCAGACGAGGAAACGGAACGAAATAAGAAAACCTTTGTGTTATTTCTCAAGTTAAATGTTTGTCTGTGGTGTTGCTGCGAACTGCTAATAAAATAAAAAGCTTAGAGATAAATTGACGAGTGTTTCAAATAAAAAAATGCATTTTGTTTTGTGTAAGAATTTTCTGTAAGGTAATATTGGATAATTATTTAATTTCTTCGTCAATGATTGAGGCCAGCACAAAACAATATCGCAAATTACTTAGATAATAACAAAAGAAAATCTAATTTCAAATCAATTTACGCATATAATCAAGAGCTTCTAGAACGATATTCAAACATGAATTTCGAATAAAATACTGACAGATTCATTCTAATCGAAACTCAAATCTAGTTTAGAATCGTCATTTTTCGTTCATCGATCTAGAATACGGTTCTTCATTTTCATGACTACTCAAGTATATAAATACTTCAGTAGTCATGAAAATCGTCGTGCCGTCGTCGTCGTCGTATCGTCGTAGTCGTCGTTCGTCGTCGTGTGTTGTCGTTGTGTAATGGTGGTATACTTAAGTATATCTCTATTTTCATAGGATGACCGCGTCTAGTTACTGCTAAACTTGTCTGAATGAAATAAAAACGTCTTGAACATAAAGGTTTTAATTAGCATTTCTAGACGTTGTAGCAACAACTAGTTATGTGAGTAGATAACTGGGAATATAATGTTTGTATTCAGCTGTACCTACGCAATTTGTTTTATAATGAACTAGGAATTATAGCTTTTGCTTCACCTGCTTGATTTCCTGGGAAAATTGCGTGTTGGGGACAGGAAGGCTTACGTTTCATTCTCACCTATGCGTTAAATAGCAGTTCTTCGGATGAATTAATTAAGGCCTTTTTAATAAGCAAAAGGAGTGTTTTCGCCCTTTTTAGGAACGTTTATCTTAGGAAGGTTACTTGATCGTGCATGATAATTAATTTGATCCTTTGAAAATATTCTGGCTGTAAGCATATTTACCGAGGCATTTGTAAACGCTTTCAAGAATGGAAGTGTGGGAGAAACTTCCGTTCTTGAAGGCGTTATTAATAAAATTATGAAAACAACGTTTCGATAGTGGCAAAGCTACGAGACTTTTCGGTATTAAAGTTCAAATGGAAAGGAAAGTCGTAATGTAATTTTACAATAAACGCAAGAAAATCATCAAAAGAAAATTGGGGCAAAAGACTTCAGACCTATTTCCACGCCACACTGTCTAAATACCTCCTAAGACCCTAATTAAATACACAAAAACACTTTTAAACCAATTATTTCTCCAGTTCAAATTCATTATGGTCCAAAAGAAAAACCGGGAACAAATTTTAAAAACAGAAAACTCCGTCTTCATCTTTATTCTTCATCTTTATTTATAAGTTTCAATGAAGCACCCTCGTCAAGATTGTCGCATATTTTTTCTTTATTAAATTCGATCACGGAGTACAAGTTTTTATGTAAAAAGGCTAACTTTGTACCTTCTTAAATTTAATGTGAAGCGATTACTTCTGCCCGATTGGGCAGCACTTGACACAAAAATGGAAAGCTTTTAGGAAGCTTGTACTTTTGACGCTGTATTGACATTCCTGAGTGATGTTGGAGGATCGAGGGAGGATATACAATGGCCCATGCTGGCTTTACGGCTTTGTAGGAAAATCACCATTCATCTTTCATTTAGCCATGACAATGATGGAACTGTTTATCCTTATTACTTTTAGGATATCAACATCATTCGCGAGATTAATCTCATTACCGTACAGTCTGTTTCCTGACAGAGAATACCCCTACTCTAATGTCTGAAAGAAATAAAGACAGAGTTTTTCATGTTTTAAACGAAACGTAGATAAGGAGCAGCATCCTCTAGTTTGCTCCCAATAATTACCACCAGACAAAACAATATCATATGCCAGGCGTACTTACGTTATGATAGTGGGACTATCCTTTATGAACTATCCTTTGGGGCACCATGTAGAGGACTAGTAAACTAGATAAATAGAGTAATGATTGTAATAAGTAGCAATATTTTCATACTTTAACAGTGAACTGCTATTGTTCCTTATTCTAAAGTGGAAAGAAAATCTGTGGGCCTAAGAAGTGGCAAATACTTTGAGTGTTTGGTATATCTACAATGACTTACAATAGGAATAAACATAGGGTTTTCGGCAGCTTCCAATACAATTATATTGACTTTTTCATGAAAGTTATCGCTGATAGCATTTCATTCTATCTTCAGCCTTCAGTTTTAAATAAGTACCGACGCCAGCACATCAAGCTAAGTAGGTACGATCTGTCAAATGTCTTTAATACATTTTCAACTTTATCGCTGAAGCATTAGGTTCAAGGTTGGTTAGGAAAATTTGACAGTTTCGGGTAGCTTGGTGAGCTGGCGTCTGTACCTTACCTACCTAGAGGACGTATGTCTTGAAAACCGAAACAGCAGTGGCCATAAACTCGTCTAAGTGTCGCGCATAAGGACCAGGGGGTCCTTGTGCGCGGAAGTCATACGAAATGAACTTTTACGTGGATATAAAATGGTTCTAGAATAGTTAACGAGTTCTAAAGTTGGTGTTGGTTTATTCTGGAGAACCGCTCGTTCGCTCCGCTCGTTCCCTTGGGAAGCCAATGCAGTAGGTAACGTTGAAACTAGCTAGAATACGGCCCGTATCCTGCTCAATTACGTGCTCCTTGTCACCTGTTCGGATGATACATAAGGTAAACCTCTTTTGAATTTTCTCTTTGGTAGGTAAAGAAAGATCGATCGAGGATCTGAAAGGGATACAGGAATGAATAGGAGAGACGTCGACGGAAGCCTAAGTTTTTGTTGTGCCATTTGAAAGGCTAGGCACTGTTTTTCGTCTAGAAATCTAGATAAGAAATGCAATAGCACAAATAAAAGAGTTTTTTGACTGGCTGATTGGTCTAGTGGTCACAAGCGTGACTACTGAGCTGTGAATCTGGGTTCGATTCCCGGTTCGGGCAGAGTGTTATTCAGTTTTTTTCATCAGGAATTTCTCAGTAACAGCCACGGAGTCTGATTTGTGCCCAAGTGATGGCAATAGGGTCGCCCCTATTACATGGGAGTTTAAAAACATAACTGGTGTAATGTGGTTGTAGGTACTATAAGGTACACCTCTGCTTAACCCTTCGGGGATTACAGGCGTGATCAGAGCTTTCTGGATTTGCGAAGAGTTGACATTCTAACAGTGCAATCATATTTACCTTTAGTGTTTATCGCCTTCGTGCCATCGCATAGTGTGAGAATGGACATTAGTTACTAGGTTTATTAAATTCGTTTTCCATTAAACAATTGCTAATCCAGAACACATTCCCAATTAAAAATCGGTTGTCTGTAAAGTCGGTTTACTGACGATAGTTGAACGTGACAACGTCATAAGAAAATACTGATGGAATGGCTGCATTTTTCAAAAAACGAATGTGCGTTGAGCAATTGTTTTATGTAACGCCTCATTTTTTCCTGCGTGCAGCCGGCTCCATCGAATTATAAGACGTTGTCACTTCAAAAACATCTCTTAAACACTTCTTCGAATGAGATTTTTCACAGATAAGAGATATCAACGTCATGAATAATTAACGTTTATATAACTGATAACAAAATCTTTTCATCTATATTTTCAAATTCTTTAAATTCGTATCCACAAAGCGATCGATCCAAATTACAATCGTCATGTAATGGAATGGCATCCTCTCGCTCAACCGAAGTGAACGATGTTATCCAAGCCAATTGACGCCTTAATCGCATAGATGGCGTCTAATAGTGCTAAACTCATGTTTGAGCGATTAACTGATCATTCTCACATAACACAAGCACGACTACACATTCTCTTTGGAGAATTATACGCTGATATTAAGCAGGTATCACTAATGTTCAAGCTTGTTGTAAAACAGACCACTAGATCGCAGATTAGGCAACGTTATAAATATTCATATTTGGCTATTGTATAAATGGATAGCGTAGAGTGAATTTAAATGAACACAAAAAGTATATAATAATGTGTTGGAGGCGGCGAGAGGCCAATTACAATAGAACACTAGTGTAGAAACACACAAAAGTGCATGATGCGGTTTGCTCGCGACCCACCCGTACCCGTAGACCTGCAACGTCTATAATAAAATAAATATATTGTAGCGGTAAACGTTTTATAGGCCCGGGGGTGCGCGGGGCGGGGCCGGCCGCGCGGAGAGGGGGTGCGTTGACCTCGGGCCAGGTTTACGAGTGCATTTGCACAGTGACACCCCCCCGCGAGCCGCGCGCGCCCCCGCCGTCACCATGCGTGCACGCAGCGCTGCGATTCTCGAAATCGCAAAAAGCGGCCAATTATGATTGATACGGTCAAGATTCGACGACGTCGCGCCGAAAGGTAAAAACGAGCCAATCGGCTCGCTTCATTAACGTCGGCATCGTCTAGACTTGATAAAAATCGAGCTCTTTTATTTGGATTGATGGTTTTCTAATATCGATTGAGTATTATCTGTTGGAGTGAATTTTCTTTTCAATAGATGCCAGGCTGGCGGCTCGGCTTTGTGCGCGTCGGGAATGTCGTGTTACTTCCTGATAGATACGGCCGCACAATGTCGTGATGCGACAGTACGACACCTAACACCTATCACAATAAAGGCTCTTCAGCGCACCCCCACTGCTTTCATAGTGTAGTTACAGTCTGTTTTCGTAGTGCTTTGTGGTGCCTGATTTACATCACAATGCAGAATCACACAATTCAAACAATTTCATAGTCCACTATGGTGTCCTAGAATAGAACAGCGACAACCTCTATAACGGAGCGTAAGGATTTTTTCCGACAAAACATTCCTAATATGAGGCAAAGGTCTGGCGTTGACAGCCTCTACAATTTCGTTGATATTCGCTTTCTTTCGCAGACTATTGTCTGAACAAACGCACATAACAGAGAAATAATTAGTTTATTAATCGCAAAGTCAACGATTGTCAATCGCGATCATTGACTTCGCGATTTTATTGTAAATGGATGAGCTGGGATTGTGAGCACCTTAAGGCGAGAAGGGCCATTAATGGGAACGACTTAAAAGCCCCCTGGAACATTTGTTCAACCGCCCAACTAGGCAAGTGTGAAGTGTGACCACACACCTCGCTGTTTCGCCTGTGGATCGGTCGTTATGGTGACTACAGGCTCTTAAGGCCCGGTTTCCACCGAGCGGAGCGGAGAGGAGACGTGCGGGAATCGAGCAATCAGATTTTTTGAAATCCCCATAGTGTCTTCATGTCTCCTGCGGTTGGTCGAATCTTGCACCGCTGCTCGTCTCCGCTTTGATGTAAACCGGGCCTAATCATGTGATACACCGGCCATCAAGAATGGATGAAAAGAGCATGTCGATTTTCTCGATTTTGTGTCTTTTCAGTAAGGTTGCAGAAAGTGTTGAAAAGCTTTCAAAGTTTGAAAGTGTTTATGGTTTGTCACGTTCTAAAAGTTTTGATGTGTTGAAAGTTTGAACACCTTTTAATGAGAAGAAAGAGAAAATATCAACTTGAAACCGAAGTTATAGACATCTAAATGAAATCAAAGAGATAGATACGTAGTGTATCTATCTTGCTTTAGAAAATGGAAAGTTACATTATGGCTTTAGAAGAAATAACTCATGAAAAGCAAGATTTATATTTTTCCTTTCACATTACGATATTTATTATTCCCTTTGCCGTTCTTACTGCTTCTGAATTTGAAAAAGTGCTGCAGTATTTGTCCTGACAGCCGCGAGTTTTCTCCAAGCCTTTTAAAGAAAGGTTAACCTTTAAAAGTTTATAGAATTGCACTTTTTCAGGCATGTCTAAGCAACGAAGCACTAAGCAATTCGCTTTGGTACTTTTCTGTTCTTTTAATGCAAATATTGTTTTGAGTTTGTTATTTTGAAAAGGGGATTTTTGTGGAGAGATACTGAATTAGATTATCTATTTCGGTGATAGTAAAGCACACAATTCCCGAGTAACAAAGGTTACTTTTGAACCGAATAAAACGAATATATTTTTCTACGCAAAAAATGTACTGTTTCTGCAAAAAAAATCAATAATCAAACAAAATCTCTATGCAGGCAAAACTTTAGTTCACAGCTACTAATACCCAAAAATCAGATCACCACCCGTGTATCACGGGGCTGTTAAGTAGATAAAAAAGTGAAGTAGTATGTGAAACAGCTTCTTGTGGCGTTGTTTGAGCAGCGCGCGGCGGCGGCGGCGGGTTCTCGAGCAAACACGGCGGGCTGCGTGACGCTGTGTCGCGACCTCCCGACTCCCGCCATTGTTGTCTCCGGTGCGCTTGCGCTTGCAAGGGTGCGGGCATGGTGGAAGAGTGAAGCGGGAGCGGGGAATTATGGTAGAAGAGAGATAATGTGGAGAAACATGTCAGGAACTCTCTATTTGAAGCGAGACCTCATGAGTGGTCTGATTACCTACATAAAATCGATCGCCTTATTGGATTTCTCCATCAGAAATTTCACATTAGCAGTCCCTCTTTTTTTGTGCCTGTGTGGCACTAGGCTTGCCCATTATGAAATATATGATACTCCAACGTAACCAGCTTACGTGGTTAAGGAGAATCTTCGGGAATTATTACAGACGTGGTGTTATGTTATGGCATGCAATCGTCTTCGTTATCACTTTCTACCTAAAAGGTAAAAGATCCTCTTTTGTAGGTAAAATTGTTGAGTTTAATGCGGCCTTTACCGCTGATATCTCCAAATATGGCTAAAGGGACCATCATTAGAGAAATATTCTTTGATATCAGCATTCATCAACGTCCTAAACCTGTAGTTAATTTTTGAACCAACAACTCTGTCGCTCTTATTTTGACACAGTTTTACAAAGCTCATTGTTTTAATCTAGTTTCCGAGACAACAGACTGCTAATCTGGTAAAATTAAATATTGATTGCAACAGTAACGAAGGTAGGGATTTAATCTTACTGTGTAACGCTTTTCTTTGTTTAGTTCTAAACTGTGTTTTTCTTATAAATTTGCTAATTTTTCAGTTTATCTCCATTGCATGCATATTAAGGTTACGTTAAGATCTCTATTAAAATTGAGTTAAGAAAGTCCCATGAAGCCTACTACATGGGATTTAAACAGACAAGCCTAAAACCATTAACTGGGCACAAATTCCAGATTGCTACTGAGAAATTCATGAAGGGAACACCCAATGATAGTAACACTTTCCCCGAAAAAACAACCTATGACCTAATGTTGGTTCCGTTTCGTTCCCTAGGGGGCCACTAGATCAACGAGGCAGTTCTATGATTGGTCTTACATCGGATGCCCATTTCTGCGGCACAGATCTCAAGTAAGTATGCTCCTATGCGGCGTCTTCCACCTTGTGCCACATGCCCTGTCTTTTGCTTATTTGATGATCATTCTGACTGTGAACGGAGTTCGCGTAGCAAAATTTTGGGCCAGACATATTTGAACTTTTTGTCATAAAGAAGATCGCCGCTTCAGATTCATCCGCTTCAACCCGTCACCATGTCCCAACCCCACCGCATTCGTTCGCTGCACTTGTCACACAGCACACACGTGCATAATAAAACATCTTTATGTGGCATGCACCTCGCTCCACCGCGATTGTGAGAGGCGTCCACTCAAATTCAATTAGTTGAGATTGCAACTTTTGCGTAAAACGAAACGTGGCCATGAGTTTTCTTGCCGGTTCTCCTCGAACTCGAACCATGCATCTATTTTATGTTATATTATCTATGTTTTAACGTTTCAGAGGGCACTTAAGGAGGGTTTACGTGAAGTGAAATATATTAAGCTTAACTTTCAGTGCATAATCCTTGCTTGTCGGAATGCATGTTCGCCTTTGCCACTTCAATCAATCACGCCTTTAGTAATTATGTTTCCTAGTTCACAGTGCTGCAAGGATCTTTTGGCGCTTGAATATATTTGTAAGAAGCGCGCTGTTGCAAAAATAGTATATAATAGTAAAAATACAAAATAGTCTGTAGAAATTGTATTGAAAATACAAGATGGCGGCGTTAGTTCCGATTATAGCCGCGCGCAAAAAGATCCATGTGCTAGATTAATCTTGCTTGGTTGTATGCAAGCTAGCATTGGCCAACGACTTTAGTAATTACGTTACCTATTTTAGTTTGTTTTGTTTATCTGAATCTCTGACATTGCGCGTCTGAACTGTGATGCTACAGGTTGCGAGGTGCAACTAGTGGTCCTTGGGGAGTTAGTTCAGAATTCTAATGTTATTCAGCAAATTAGATTGTACCTATAATTTATATTTGTGCAGTTGCTTTTCTGTAATTTCAGTTTCAGCCCACATCCATGGGGAACAAATTGTGCGTGAGTTTCTGATGTATTATGTAAAGTTTTGACTCTGATTAGTGTGTTCTCATCCTGAAATTGTGTACTATAAAACCATTATTAACGAGTATGTAAGGCTTTCTGATATCTTACTTGGTTTTACGAAGACAAACTGAATAAATGCGTAACTTTCCTACAATCCCAATATTATTCCCAATACTATTCATTTTGACAATCTAATATTATTCATATCACAACGTTGAGCAGACGAACTTTTCTGTGACGGAGGATTAGGAATTTCCTTCAAAATTCTTCGGATTGAGATTGACAGTGTACGCAATTGGGGTGCTTATCTATATCAAAGATATTCTTTTGATTATTTTTATAATTTTGAGTACCTTTAAAAATTAATCTTAATCTAACTGTTCACCCATCAACCCGCATTGGACAAGCGTGATGGGTTATGCGTCTAACCCCCTCCATAAACATGATGACGAAGAAGAACAATAGGCCCTAAGTGCCCGGCCTCCAGTGGCGAGGATGCCGATGGAGGTGGGCAGGGTCGCCCTAGAGCATGGGGTGCTATGGCGGGACGAACTGGACGTCTTTCTTGAGAATTGGAAAGAAATAGCTCAGAAGCGTGACCTTTGGAAGGAGTGGAGCGAGACCTTTGCCCAGCAGTGGGACAGTGTGGGCTAGCTATAATAATAATAACCTTAATTAGTTTCGGCTTGATTCGTGGCCTACATAATACTTTCGCCATCGAATAATGTGGGAAACTTTATCAATCTAAATACCACAAGAACAATTATAACATCTAGCTACACGACCGTAATAACGACTTAGTCAACCCGTATTACAATAGTTTCAGAATTGCATTGCACTCACAAAGTTTCACACTTCAATTTAATAACCACTGCGCCATTCCAGCACAAACGAGCAAGTTTGACTTAAACCTTATATAACATCACGCTTGGAATCCTCGAAGGTTAAGGCTGAGATATGCCTAATGGTACCCACTCCTATATTTCGGCAGATATGTTCAAGTCCAATGTAATTAAGGGCGAGCCAAATCCAGACTCTCTGGCTGCTACTGAGAAAGTCCTGATGTACAACCCAATGACACTCTGTACGCCCTGGCAATTAATTCCAGGACCTCACATTTAGAAAGAAAGAAAGAAAATACATTCATTTGGCACATGCCATAAGTGGACACAGTACAAAAAAAAAAAAAAAGTTAAAAAACTTTTATCTAAACGAAAAATAAAATAATGTGATGATGTGATGGTGTGTGTATGTGTGTTGTGATGTGTGTGTGTGTGTGTGTTTTATTGTACCACATTCTAACAAATAAATGAATTTAAATTTGACTGTGTGGCTCACGGCTGCACCAAATATTTATCAATCACACTCACGGCCAGTAGATCAACGGTGCAGACACTAAGTCGTATATAAACCACGCAATGTACTCGCAAAAGGTTAAAACATAGAAAGAAAGGTATTTTCTTTGTGGATCGAATGGATTACTTTAAGTAGGTAAGCCTCGTGTAAACGCCAAGTAAGCTCTGGAGGACCGCTGTCACACTCGATAGATAAAAATGTGGCAAAAATGTAGAAAGGTTGTCTAGGTCAGGTGCGCACCGCCGCGCCGGGACTTAGATGGATGACTCAATAAATACACCATGTGTACTAAGGCTAACATACAAGCTCCTTGCTATTTCCTTTTTGCTACATCTTATGTTTTATGTGAACAAGTAAGTGTATTAGTTCCTTTATCACTTAGAGAATTTTCTTTACTTTGTTCTTCCAATCGAATCGCATGTGACTAAAAGCCTGATGATTATAAATCATTGACGGTTGGAGAGGGAGAGGAAGACTAATAAAATGGTGGATGGACTGTGTGAGGAATTATATGAAAAGAGGAGTAAATGATGACGTGACGGCTGACAGAATAGAAGAAGAAAGTCTTAAGAAAGACATCATCATCTGCCTAGCCTTTTCCCAACTATATTGGGGTCGGCTTCCAGTCTAACCGGATACAGCTGAATACCACTATTTTACATGGAGCGACTGCCTATCTGACCTCCACAACCCAGTTAGTACTGGGTAATACGATACCCCTTGGTAAGACTGGTTGGCAGACTTTTTGGGCCACTGACTACCTAACGACTGTCAAAGATCTACAAATGACAGCCGGGACCAACGGCTTAACGTGCTTTCCGAGACACGGAGGAAACTCGGTATGTAATGGGCGGTCACTCATCCCCAGACCAACCAAGGCAAGCACGGCTTAACCTAAAGATCGACCCGAGCGGCTGTTATTATTTAGCCACGAGCTCCTCCACAAGTCTTAAGAAAGACAAGAGCAGGAAAATGATGACTTGATGAGATTTTCTTCAAATTCGCGCTGGTAACTTTCATGAATTAGTTAATTCAATAATTCCGGTTACAGATCCCTATTGTTGAGGAAAGATCTTTTCCTTTGATGTAAAACGTTTGTTGTTCGATGTTTATCTGCCGCCTTGTAAATGTTTGTCTAATCCCTGGAATACCGAATCAATTTTCATTGAATAAGTTTTCGTTTGAACAAACGCTCTTTTGTTTTTGTGTTTTCGTGAATTCGCTAAAAGGGACAGCGATTGTTTATTCGGAACAATGGTTATTGTTTAATTACATTATTTCTTTTGGAATAAAATACTGGCCTTTTATTTAAAAAAAGCTCATTATTGTTGTGGTCTCATATTCCAAAGACACTTTTCTATCCAATGACATCTCAACTTACCCCTATGTCTACAATACTATAATGCTTGAGCAAAACACCCATTCAGTATAACGAGCTACATCTATGTACATTTAGTCCCTGCCATTCCATTAACATCTCCCAATATCATCCAACACTCCCTTCTCTGCAATATCACGTTCACGATAAGCTAATCTATGGCCTTGTTAATAGCGAAAAGCGAAGTAAAAACGTCTATATGAGGCCCGGGATCATTGGAAATGGCGGGCCGTCAGCAATGCACAGCATTTAGAGAACCATGTCGTTGCTAGATAAAATCATTTAGCGTAACTGGCATTTATGTAAATACCGCGAATACACACGGCTAAACGATCAGACATGTATTGAACTCGTGTACACAGGCCGTTATAATTGGCTTCAATAATCTGTGGTGCAAATTATTGGCGGGAAAAAGATTGACGTTTTCAATTCTGACAGTTCTATTAATTTTTTTAAGCAATTTTATTGGCATACTGAAGCCAGTTACATAATGTTGGAAAAAAAGAGCTTTTGCTTTAGTATTCCATTGTCGCACCTGTAAAGGAGGAAGTTGAAACTTTTCTATTGTAATGCCGTTATTACAATACAAAGTTTTTAACTAGGACTTTGAAAAACTAGCCCATTGTGTTACTTAATGAAATGGAGATTTATTTTTTACAACACTTTAGTTGGGGGCATTTTCATAAATACCAGAGTGAGTTACAAACAGTTTTAGTTAGTGAGGAAATAAAACATAATATTGAAATTAGTTTACATCAATTCATTCCTGTTGCCCAAAAATTACCACTATATGGAGCCCTGACAGTGGCAGTGGGCAGGGCACATTGCTCGCAGAACGGATGGCCGATGGGGCCCAAAAGTTCTGGAGTGGCGACCGCGAACCGGAAGACGCTGCGTTGGAAGGCCTCCCACTAGGTGGACCAATGACCTCGTAAAGGTTGCAGGGATCCGCTGGATGCGAGACGCACGGGACCGGTCAATGTGGCGACACTTGGGGGAGGCCTATGTCCAGCAGTGGATGTCTTTCGGCTGAAATGATGATGATGGAGCCCTGACAGTCCTGACACTTTCAGAAGGCTACGTGACGGACCTCGAATATCGCGGGACAAGCTAGTTTGAAAGAACGTTTTATTTAGTGAGTTAATAAAAAACATAATTTGGAAATTAGTTTACAGAAGTAGCATAATTGACATATTACTAACACGAAAACGATGGAATACACACAGTTTAGTTATTTAACCGAATGACATCAGAGTAACAACCTTTTTTCTCTCTTTTTCAAATTATTATCAATCAGCAATTAAAAAACGTTAGGTTCTCACGAACAATTTTATTAGTTTAGTCACGGTTTGTCGATACATAATAAATACGTTGTTACGCTTAAATAATGTTTTATGTTGTTTAACAGTTAGAAACATTGAGATATACCTGTTAGAAAGTATTAAAACTAATGTTTTACTGGCCCGACGCCTTCACGCGAAACTTACCGAATGGTCCTTAATCGGTTTCTTGACTTATTCAAATGTATTAGTTTTAAACGTTCGAGTGCAATTTGATTTAGGAACGACAAAGGCTGCGCACACACGCGGGTTACTGCTGTGTGTGTGTGTTTGCACATAAACAGGTTTGGCATGAAAGTGTGGACGTCGCCGCAACCAAGTGTGTCGCGCTGCGCATGAGTCCCGAGAAACTGCACTTCGCAATTTAGATCCTTGTTCTTTTTCTTTTCTTTTTGTTTATAACGATTTTGTTTATAACAAACATGACGCATAACTGGTTAGGTCTTCGTTTTACTTCATTTGTGTAAATAATGCACGAGAATAAAGATGCGAGAGATAAAGCTACCTGAAAAATGCGATTAATTTTAAATAGCTCTCTTTTTTCTGTGCGCTTAGGTAATATAAGTTTTATTCAAGCTTTTATCGATCTAAGGCAATTTGATCCTAGATAGATAGAAATAGGAAGAGAGTAGCAGTAGCGAAGGGTCAATTTTTGTAAGAGGTAAGCCGGAGTACATAACTTTACTGTATGGAATATTATTGGCTATAGAATACTGACTGTGCCATTTTTCAAAGGGAAGCCGGTAGGAATCGGGTTGTATGGAACCTTCGCCACTGGAGAGTAGGAAGGCTTTCGCCCTGAATTGGGAAAATTCTAGATGATAAAAAATGTTAGGTAATAAAAATCACTTTGAATTAGTTTCTCTCTACTTCAACTTTCGTAAACTCAAAGAGTAACCCTATCCTAGGAAGGCTGTCTCGAGGTCATTATTGATTTAATTCTAGGTAGTGAGTGTGAAGAGCTTATGCACTGTGGAGCCTGAACAAGTTTCTACAAGTCTAGACTTATTCGGTCGTGAACAGACGTATAGTGATGGAGGCTTTTTTCTACGATGCAGTTCTCGTAACTTGTAGTACGGTGTATGACAGTGAAGTAGGATACGTACGATAAATGTAAGCTAATTAACTCGAAGAACTTGATCAAATCTCTAGGGAAATTCAGAAACTCTAATCTATTTTTTATAAATAGGAGTGATATTATAGCAACACATGAACACAATCATAGGTACAGCTAAAGATATCTAAACCAAATACATATTTAACTAAAGATTAATGATTTGAGAGTAAGAAAAATTTTAAACTTGCCCCGAAAATTGGGAACCTTGACAGGCAACGTCTGTCGGTTCAGCTAAAATTTAATTATAATTAAGTACTAAGGATATAAAATCCTGAATAAGCCTTAACAAGCGACGCGTATCGCCAATACCACAGCTCAAAAAATCTCTCTCAACCACAGTCAAAAAATCAAGCAACACCTAATTAAAAACACCAAATAAAGCATTAATAATAGCAGAAAAACCGACTCACAGCTCATTACTAAACCTGTGTTGTACTGGTTATATCAAACGCGCAGTTTGTTTGACGTTTCATCCCATTTGGCTTGCCTCCAATCTCCGTACTGAACGACTGAACTAATCTGGTTTTTTTTAAAAGGCTGTTGAGCGCACTCAACATAGGAGAGGCTTCAGATAGGCATCACTTAAGTGCTTAGGTAATGCATCACATGCTCGTTTTTATAAAGGATCGTGTGTGAAAATGGGTGTTTAATTTTCAGAATTTTCTGCGTTCATATTTTATGGGAGCAAGATTGTGCTTTCAAAAGCTAGATGAAAATGACCCCTATTTCTTTAGAGATTTATCGCAATACATAGTAGGTGTTTCTGCCAAAGATATACATACATATACTTACAATAGACGACTCAACACAAATAAAATCGTAATCTCGCCAAACTGGCCATTGCTCGCTCGTCTAGTTCTAGACGAAGGTGTCAAACTTCAAGACACAAAGACTTTTCTTTCTGTAACATTTCTTTTGATAGTCTTTCTTCATCTTGGTTCCCGAACAAAGAGATGTTACAATATTCTCTTGAGTTCCAATGAATAATTCCCGAAGCGGGACCAGTGTCTTAGGAATACTTAAGATTCGGGTGCGGGCTACCTGTCGGGCCGCGCTCGGCCACTCGGGTAGTTAGTCGGGTAGTTGCAAAAACAGCGCCCGCGCACGCTCCCACGCTCGCCGAACAGGGTCGTTGACCTCGCCGCCTTGCATCAATGCTAATTTGACGAATATTGACTAGTGTGATAACGACGCCGACTCTACGCGAATTCCGAACGCTAAACGATACCGGCTATGTATATTATGTGAGTCGATGGATTTTTGTTTGATTGTTGTGAATGATTTTGGATTTTGAATGATGTAATTAATCGATTGAATCGATTCAATAGCTTATTTGGTCATTAACCCTACGTAGTGGCCTTGATATGGTGACTCTGACTCTACTCTCTCTCGTACTCACATTTATGCACTACTAGCTAAGGCCCGCGGCTTCGCCCGCGTGGATTTCGATAATTGTCCCACGGGATCATACTACCGATATAAAAAGTATCCCATATTTTAATCCAGGTTATCAACTATCTGTGTGCTAAATTTCATCCAAATCTGTTCAGAAGTTTTTGCGTGAAAGAGTAACAAACATCAATCCCATCCATTCATCCATTCTCACAGACTTTCGCATTTATAAAATTAAGTAGGATCTAACTGACTCAGGTAATGGTCTACTGAACTTAGTTAATAGTTTTACTGTTTATTTTTCATGGTACCCATTCAAAATTAAAATTAGCCCAATTAACATTAAACTAATAATCTAAAACTGGTGGCCTACCACGACATCTTAAAGCAGGATGGCGCTAGACTACCTGTATAGCTCTGTCTCTTTCCCACACTGGAATTACTCCTGCTTTTAGACGTCATGGTAGCCCCCCTGGTCTGATTAAATTTGGTTTAAACTGCAATTCTTATACTTAAAACGAAATTCTATGCAAAGTAGCATAGAGAAAAACTAGTTTATTTTATTCATGTGTGTTGGTCTTTTTTTATCTACCTTCATCTGTTTACAGATCTAATATAGATAGTCTATCTTTTAGTTTTTAGATAACCATACTGCGCGTTATTTACGAATTTGCAACGCTTTTTTATAACCCCTGTGAGTAATTCTTTAATGGGCGAAAAAAGCCTGTTTCTATGATTAAAATAACTTGTGTTATGTCATCTTTTGAAGGTTAATTAAGAAATAACAATCAGAAATGTCTTTCTGCTGTTTTAATTATGAAATAATATTGTCATTTCCGCCGCCATTTCTTCGACGGTAAAAATTTCACGAAAAATTTTCGTTTATTTTTCATTTTTCCGGCTGCTGGCTGACGGGGAACTGTTTACCCAAGGAGTTCCTTGCATAATAATTTATGACCAATTAAAGCTTCTGTACAAAAAAGTTGTATGATCTCATCTTTCACAAAAACCAACGTAATTAGCTCTCACAACATTGTGCAGCAACTATTTTCATACAAATTCGTTTAAATTCTTTTTCAGACCACCTCGTTGGTCTAGTGGCCGCATGAGAGACCGTGTCATAAGCATAAGGGCCTGGGTTCGATTCCCAGATCTGGCAAAGTAGGTTTTACTATAAGGAACTACTCGGTAGCTATCCGAAGTCAGGAGTTGTTCTCTGGGTCACTCTTATCAAATGGAACTTAAACATAAGTAGCAAAATGTCGCTGAACTTTGTATACGTCTGTCTAGCCCTTGTTAAATCCTTATTCCAGCCGTTTTAGAAGCCTCAGAGCCAGGTTGAGTGGCAACTGGCAGCCAATCAATTGCCTCGCTGGCACATCGCGTGCGACAGCCATGTCAAATGCTGTTCACCACGCGGCTATCATGTTCATGACGTCGCTTACAAGCCGCACCGCTACGCATATACAGTCAACGAATTTATAAACCACGTAAAATAATTTATATTGTTGCTTTAGATTTCAGATATCCCTGAAATGGAGGAAAAGTATACAGGGTGGAAGAATCATCGATGCACAAACGGTTACCACGTATTCAGTTCTTACAATTTTTTTTTTAAATTACCTACCACACCTACCATAATTATTTGTATAATAACCTCATTAGTTGGTAAGGAGTGAGTTGATTGGTGTCAGATCGGGAGTTTCCTCAATTAAGAAATATGTTGAGTACTGGTCAAACCTTTGGCAGATCAGAGCGCTAACTCCGATCTAAGCTACGGGGCATTGTGTTAAATACACACAATAGTAATGTCTTTTATTGTGAACATTCATCACCATATTGCGTTGTAGAACTATACCGTGTTGTTGTTTTTTATCGTTGCCCAATTCATGGAATTCCTCCTGTATCGTGGGTGCGTTTACAAACATTAAAAACATCTAGAAGCAATGGGTTAGGTCCAATTTCTTTCAAAATCCTTAGGATTGTGATAGAAAATGTATGCAATTGTGGTGCCGAGGTCTGTAGTCTGTACGTCTGTAAGGTAATATATTTTTGGGCTAAAATAATTACCTAGCTTTGCTGTTATTGGCAAAGTTGTCGGTATTCTTAGGCACAGAGGAGGGTTATGTGTTTATCAGTCTATATATTCTTTATGTTTAACGATATTCTTTTAAACTTATAGTAAGCTTAAAGTACCTGCTTCTATTTTTAGTACAGTAAAATCTTTATTTAAGTAATGTAAATTAAACCCAAGACGTTTGAAAGTTGCTGTTTCATTAAACTAATGGTAGCAGCCGCGGGTACTGGCAGGTGCTTAAGTGTTTCGAAACCACGTTCTAGATAGATTTTTCCTCAACATTTTCATTTATTTGTAACTCACGGGCGCCTCGCCCTGTATCGGCTGTCAACGACCTTCGAATGTAGATACCATAATCGATCGAAGGTACCCTTCGAGGGTCCCCTTGGGGAATTACATGTATGGCGATTATTTTTTATTCAAAACCTACATCCAAATAAACATCACGCCTGTAATCCCCAGGAGATGACCCTAATAGTACTCCCATATTTCGTGTAATAGGGGGCAAGCTTATTGCCATCAACTGGCAGAAATCAGACCGTGGCTGCTACTGAGAATTTGCTGATGGGCAAACCCAATCACACTTTACCTAAGCTGGGAATCAAACCCTCATGCTCAGAAGAGAAAAAAAGCATACTTTGATAAAAGAGGTTATTTATGAAAACAAAATAACAAACTTACACCTTTTTGAAGTCAAAGTGACGTTTCAAGCAGTAAACGGATGTTGAGTTTAGCCCACAATAATGGTAGGTACACGCAAGTGAAGTCGTTTTCACTTTTATTTACTTAGGCGCCTAAATGTTTTCATTCCGACCTTTTAAGCCAGTCGGCCGGGCGCAAAGCAAACTCGTTCGGTGCGCCAGTAGAAGGCAAACGTTTTGTAAACTGTTACCGAGTGGACTCGAGCTTACGCACTAAGGGTGCGGCCAAACGAACGTCATTATGAGTATGAGTCGCGTAATTTACGCTGCATTCGGTCTCGTACGTAAGTCTGGCGACTACGTAAAATGAGCCCATTCTAAAGGGTGTGAACAGACCCTTAACGAAGCCGAAAGTCACTTCTTCTCCCCGTCATTGCGATCATTTTTTTCTTCTGGACCATACCTGGGAACCTTCTAGTTACGGAGATATTGGTGGTCAAAGTTCCAACTTTTTCACAAGTTTTTTTTAAATACTAGTTTTTAAGGTTATAACTTTACTTTAAATACCTCCATGACACCGTACTATTCAATGCATCCATCAGCACAATGTTTTGAGTGTGTTATATTGAGTTCTACCGTAAAACGTGATTTTTCACCCCAAAAAAAAGTCGTTTCCCAGCAATTATTTTTGCGTAGGGTTACTTAGTTTGATGTTATAATGCTTGGTTGACGGCTTCTTGGTCCGTTTACACCTTGTATGTATGAAATCGAATTACGCGACTCGCATAATTACAGTCGTTTGGTCTCACCCCCAACTCGCCAAGTTTTACGTAAAGACAATTTAGCTAGCAGCTTTAGGTGTAGTGAGCATCTAATTATGTTATTAATCGCCGAAGTTATTCAAGTTTCGTTTAGTTACTAAACCGAAGCAACCATACATAGGTAAGTCTATGCACACATACATTGTCTACCTATTTGTTTTGATACAACTTCGTCGTTGGCATTTGGGACTGAACACAGCGTTATTTTCGTAAAGATAAATGGACGGGTAGCAAGGGATCAATCACTTAGTTCAGTACCTTCATATTTTATGTATTTGGGATGTAATATTATTATAAAGGCCATAACACGTTGCGTCCATAACAAATAAAATATTCATTCTCAAATATTCCCGACAGGCGAGGGTCCAGGCTACGCACATCAATTTCAAAATACTTTTTGCCTAAAAATAAAAATGTCATTAAAACCATAATCACATCAACCGCCAAACCAAAAAGAAAACCAAACCAAAAATACGGCGCAAAAGCAAAGCTCCAAAAAAATAAAACAGCAATTTGGCGAAAAGTTTTTGAGCTCAAATTCCATCATACGAGTTCTTGATGTATAGTCTGATGAAACAATTTTTTTCGCCTTCAAAAATGCAGTTACTGTGTAACGGATAAAAAGCGGTAATTGTGCCAAAGATGGCCGTTGCAATTTTCGGTCGGAGGCTCGTTTTTGCGACGGGAGCCGGGAGCCGGATCCGCCGAATGTCGTGGTAATTGCTTCGCTCCTGACATGACAAACCACTTTGAGACTACCCATCTTTGAATGTTGTACCTTTGGGATATTTATGGGTATATCATATAGGTTGTAGGTAGCTACGGAGGTGTACAGGTTGGGGGAAGATTAATATGGGTATTGTGTAGTTATTACATTTATATCTGTGATAAATATGGTGTACCTACATAATAAATATTATTCTATTCTATTTTATTCTATGTGTAAGTAGAAAAGTTAGACAGCATACAAAATATGATTTCAGATCTAAATGATCTAACTTAATGTGATTAAAATCGAAACTAAATACCTAAATTTTGATCCCAATGTACAGTCGTATTAAATACGACATTTGGCCTTTAGTTCTATTAAACTAAACTAAAAGGATTAATTTCGTTGGAAACCAATAAAACTTTAAAGTTTTAAGCGATAAAGCTACAAACTACAATGAACCATAAAATTAGACTCTGTAAACCGAACCATAAAACCTGAATTTCTAAGTCTGAATAATCGAAGTAATTCTGTGAGTAATTTACTATTTTCAGTAACGACCACTCACGCAGTTGAAAATCTAAACGACATAAACAAAAAATCAATCATTTTTTACTTTTTTAAGTTTTTACTTTTTAAAGAGCCGAACTAACTTTTGAAAAGTTAGTTCGGCTCTACAAATTGCAATCAATCTGAAACCAAAAGAAAAATCACAAGACGAAGTACCAACTTAACGTGAAAAATCAGATCTTATGCCTAAATATGTTTCACATGATAACTAGGATAATATTTCAGTCTAATCACCAATATCCAAAACACTGAAGGTTACAACAAATATCACTTACGCGATATTCCCAAGTGAACAAATCGCACGCGATTATTCTAAGTACATTATAACGTCTATTATCCTTTGGAAAACTAGAACAGCTAGAACTGGGAGAACACCTAGAACAGCGGGTACAGCTGGAACTAGTCTTTTCTCATGCAAATGCAAACACGGGAAGTAGGAATCTGTTTCTATTTCAAGAGCTCGGACTCCGAGGTTGCAAGCTATGCAATATAACGGATCTTACGGATCCGGAACCGAGATTTTCCTTTTAAACAAACGTTTATTTAAATATTGCTTCGTGCACTTACTGGTATTTACTTTCGTGTATTTGTGGTTTATTTTAGTTTTGGACCAGTATTTAATTTAGTAGAAGACCACTTAATGGACTAAGCGCCATATTTGATGATGAATTTCATTCATTTTCGAACTCGTTTTTGTTTAGTTGAGTGGTTTACATTTATAATGGGTTTGATTCTGTTAGGAGTGGCTGAAGTTAACAACAGATATTGTTACAATTTAAACTAGACTTAAGAGAATAAATCATTTAGAAGGTGGAAGCTGTTACTAAAAGTCTTCGAACTTTGACATATTTTAGGATCTATCGTTCTAGGGCGTTGGCAACCGTTTTTAAATCTACAAGCCGTGCGCTCAAAGCATTTCTCAATTGCCAAAAATTACCTACTTCCATAAAATTTTTCCCCTAAATCTGTGGATCTGTCTGTGTGTAATCTGTGTGTGTGTGTCGGTGGGGATGAGTTTCCAAAAATCATTTCTTAGTGCTCAAGTTCGACAAGAAAGGAACTCTAGACAATAACTAGTGCACATTTTCTTGCTTCTAGATCCAGCAGCTATGCCTTCTGTCAGTGAGGGAATTTAACAAAGGATGTAAAAATACCCATAACGAAGCCGAAAGGCACTTGTTTACCCCGTCATTGCGATCATATTTTTGTTCTAGAGTGTGTTCTAAAGTTCCAACTTTGAAATACTAGTTTTTAATGTTATAACTTTACTTTAAATACCTCCACAACCCCCGTACTATTCAATGCAAGCATCAACACAATGTCGTTTCCCAGCAAAAAAAAATGCGTCGAGTTACTTCTTAGCGTGTCGATGGCAAATTATGAATAGATATGTTTGGCCCAAAATGTTACTTAATTTGATATACAGAATGCTTGGTTGACGCCTTCGTGAAGGGCCCATTTACACATTGTATTTGACATAAGTACTTACCTCCACTTTTCTTCTACCCAAGAAAAACCCATTTAATATATTATTTTACCCCCACGCAACACAATTACGTTCAATATCATGTAAACACAGTGAGGCTACAGGGGGTAATAAATATTAGTTCCCCACGACACAATGGCGGCGTAAGGCTCAATTTTCCCCTTGAGCACATATCCTTGGCCATGGTATAGTGTGGGTTTAGATGGGAATAGTAGACGAGTTACAATGTTAAACACATTATGAGTATCGGGAAGAGACATCCATAGATACGTACGAAAGTACTCGTAATAGGGTTGTTTCCTGTGCAAAAAAAAATATGATTCTATTTAGTCCGTCAGTTAGATTATCGAAAAATATTGGATACGTATTTTTTGTTTTAACAAATCAATAAAAATTGACGAAGATAAAACGCATCAAAGATCATGAGTGGGGCCTGTGACGTCACTTTTCGGTAAAAAGTGTACTGAAGTATGACGTCACACGAGTTTTCGACGCACTGTATCGTCTTCATTTTTAGTTTTCGTGAAAAAAGAAAAAATACGTGTCCAATATTTTTTGGAATCTATCTGACGGGTTCATTAGATTTTTTCAGGAAACATCCCTATTCTGTCACACCTTAATACTGAAGGAATTTTGATGAAATTGAGCGCACAGGTAGACTATGACCTAGGACATAGAGAAAATTATTATCACAATACTACCTTCCTGTGATAATATTTGAGCTCCATACGGGAGAAACCGCAAGGCAAAAGCAAGTTTACTACAAGTTCGATAAATGATGTTTATTTGAGTAAGAAAGAAAAAAGTTAAGAAGAACTTGTTAGGAAACGGATCTGAATCATAGTTATGGGTCAAGTTTAGCCATTATTTACCTACTAATAGGTCAGACTGCGCGTGCTATCTGACCTTTACACCTAGTTGTTGTAGTAGTTGACGTAAGTACCTCACAAACTGTTGTACCTACATAGGTACCAGTAGCGAAGGGTCATTTTTTAAGAGGTAAGCCGAAGTACATGTCTTTCAAGTGATTTTATTTTTTGTCTATGGAATACTGATTGTGCCAGTTTCCAAAGGGAACCCGGTAGGAATCGAGTTGTATGGAACCTTCGCCACTGATAGGTACCAATTCTTACGTAATTCTGAAAATATTTTGTAAAGCGAAAATTACTATGGGGCTACGCCGACTACGCCTATAGGTATCATAGCTGGGAAAAGGCTGTATCTTCCAGTCTAATCGGATACAGCTGAATTCCAGTATTTTACATGGAGTGACTGTTTATACACTGGTCTTTTCGTTGGTCTAGTGGTCGCAAGCGGCGTCTGAGCATGAGGTCCTGAGTTCGATTCGCAGGTCGGGCAATGTGTTACTGGATTTTTCCATTAGGATTTTCTTTGTAGCAGCCACGGAGTCTGGATTTATGCCTGGTTGATGGCAATAGGCTCGACCCTATTAGGACTTAAAAAAAATAACTGGTTAAATGTGGGTGTGCCTACTCTTAGGTCTACCTGATGTTATGTGACTATGATATAATATGACCCCCATAACTCAACTACGGGTAACACGATACGGCTTGGCTAGGTCCCATACGTCCAAAGGTATTTTCAAAGACAATGCCTTCAACGGGGAAAAGCAAATGGCCATAAGCTTAGTGAGCAGTGACTGTAAACTAGTAGGAAGTAAATATCAAAACAACGCAACAACAAAAACAACAACAACAATATAATAGGTTGTCGGCATGTGGGATGTGGACTCAGCAATCATTGTGCCGATAGTTGTATCAGCCCATGGCTTAATTGCCAAGAGCCTCGACCAATACCTGAGGAGGCTCTCGTTAGGCAGCTGGATCAAGGGCTTGATTCAGAAAGCGATACTCCTGGACACGGCTGGTATTGTTAGGAGGTTCCCCTCTCTGGAGCCCTAACCGCCGGTAGCTTGGACCCTGTTCCCGATACCGGTGGGCTACAATTTTTTATATTTTTTTTTTTTTTATTGTTTTTTGTAAGGAATATTTAAAAATATTTATAATTGATTTGTAAATAAATAAATAAAGGAATACAACAACAATATTGCAGTACCAATCAACGTGTTGTTCCATTATAAACGCATTATGACAGCCCGCAAAATCGTCAATTTCGTCAATTTCTCCACACAGAGGTCTATAGAAGTCCCCCATTGATCAGTAGAACGGGTTCGTTTGGGGGTAACGCGGTAATCACATCAATGCCGAACTCACTCACTCGTGTGCCTTGAGGGGGCGATGTTCACTTTATATTACTCCTAATCGCAACTTATTACTTCGAATGTGTTATCGGGTGTGAACTTTACCTTATTTATGATAAATTGTTGGGTAACTTGAAATATTAGATCTATATCTACTTATATCTTTACATAACATAAATTAAAGCCAATCTTCGTAGCCACCACCCGGTACGCGTTGTGTTCGCCACATTTTCGTGCTATGGCTTTTTTATTAGAACGCCTCTATTTTGCAGAGGAAATTGTTTGGCCTTTCCTCAAAAAATTAAAGCCAATCTTCGTAGCCACCACCCGGTACGCGTTGTGTTCGCCACATTTCGTGCTATGGCTTTTTTATTTGAACGCCGCTATTTTGCAGAGGAAGTTGTTTGGCCTTTCCTCAAAAAATTAAAGCCAATCTTCGTAGCCACCACCCGGTATGCGTTGTGTTCGCCACATTTTCGTGCTATGGCTTTTTTATTTGAACGCCGCTATTTTGCAGAAGAAATTGTTTGGCCTTTCCTCAAAAAATTAAAGCCAATTTTCGTAGCCACCACCCGGTACGCGTTGTGTTCGCCACATTTTCGTGCTATGGCTTTTTTATTTGAACGCCGCTATTTTGCAGAGGAAATTGTTTGGCCTTTCCTCAAAAACAAGTATATCATTATCGTAAAATATCATTCATTCGAATCCGTGAAAACAGATAACGTCGCTTGGACTGACGATTGATGCTTCCAAATTATTCGGTAGAAGTAACCAGCTGAACGAAACCGCCAGTTGTCTTGGGCCTACTACTAGATAAGTGGCGTCGTAATAAGGACTTCAAAAAACTTGGTAATATTGTGAGTGTGTTTTGCCGTGACTATATATCGAGCTCCAATAGTGCGCGTAGCAAAAGACTAAGAAAGACCGTAGACGCTATTTGTCTGCACTTGATAATTTATATACCAACCACCCGCAGTCTCCAGTCTTCCGCTTGCAACAGCGTCGAAATATTGGGACCTCAAAGTGACAGAGTAAGTTTAAGTGGCATATTGGTTTTAGGGCGTAACGTATTTCTATAACGAACTAGCTGTTCCCCGCGGATTCATCCGCTGCGTCTGGCTTGTTTTCTTTTGGCTCGGCTCCTATTAGCCTTCCTCGATAATTGGCCTATACAACACTAAAATAATTTTTCAATTCGAACCAGTAGTTCCTGAGATTAATGCGTTCAACCAAACAAACATACTCTTCAGCTTTATAATATTAATAATATATTATTAGTACAGATTTCAACAGGATTGATAAAGCTTTTCGGTAGCTTCAATATGTCAATCCAATACTTTATGTACTTTCCCATCATCGTTATCCGTGATACTCTCTTGTCCAGTCGTCGCGCAGGTACGAGTAGTATATCTTCAGGTCAGAAGTACACTCGCCAATCTGTAAATCTCAAATTGTTGCGGCGGACATAGATTCGTTTGCTTCTGTAGAAATTGTATTTTTTTGCAGTTATGCCGAAAACGTTTTTGTCCTCTGTCTGTCTGTCTGTCTTTGTGTTTGTGTGTTGTTTGTTTTGTATCCTCTGTGTGCCACAGATACAATATTTTGTCACAGAGTCAGTCACGTTTCCAGAAAATAGTAACTAATTTTTAGGTATTTAAGTCAAAACTGCGAAAAATTTCTCATTTTTTAGTTGACTATTGTACCGACGGTATAGTCATCATAACAACAATCTGCCTCTTAACACTCGCCTTACGCAAACTTTCAGCGATATCAGTGCAGTGTCTCCTATCAGTTTGCCTCGTAATGCACTACGTTCGCCCCGCGGCGCCGCCCGCATTCTAAGCCGCTCCTTATCCGCTTACATGCCATACATTATTTTCACGAGACTTTTACTACTTCCGCGGAAAGATAAAGAGATATAGGTAAGGCTAATACCTCGTGTATTTTTTCTCAGTAAGTCTGTGGAGCTGTTATGTCGGGAAATGGCGCCGTAAGAATAGAATTACTGTACTGTACAAAGATATACGGTTCGGTTTGGTTTTATAATGTGCTGAGGTGTGTTTCAGCTGATTTATATTCAGAAATATTGACAAATAAATACTATTTAATGTTCCTGTTTTTGTCGGGATAGTGTTTCAAACAGTGAGGTAAATAACAGTGAACAAAAATGAATCCAAACATTTGAATGGCCATGTAGAAAGACATAGAGATACTTCATCATCTGCCTAACCCAACTATTTGGGGCGGCTTCCTGTCGAACCGGATACAGCTGAATATTAATATTTCATATGGAGCAACTACCTATCTGATGTGTACAAAACTGCTACTCGATATAATACATACAATACATCTAGGTTGTCAGAGCTTTCAGGCTTCACCCGCATCGACTGATGATGTTTCGATGCCAATGTCATGTGATATGCCAAACAATTTTCTCTGAAAGCTCAATGCACAATTTTATATTTATAAATGAAATTTAAGTGTGTTATTTCAAAAAAACAACTTTTTAATTAATGCTTATGAAATTATATACTTAGTATATGCGGTACTAATAACAAAGTCCTTTTTTATTTTTGTCTGTCTGCCTGTTTGTTCCGGCTCATCTCTGGAACGGCTGGACCGGTTTTGATGGTGTTTTTACTGGCAGATAGCTTTTTTTTTTTTTTTTAAAAACCTTTGATATTGTTAGCAACATCCCATTAATATATGGAAGTATCTAACAGTTTTATAATAATTTCACGCGGACGAAGGTCGCCAGTACTAAAAAAATACATTCGTTCCATAAAACATTTGGCTTTTTTAATTTAGCTTACTTTAGCTGTACACATTTAAAACGCTTCCAGCTTGTGGTTCTACGTAATGGTCAACTTCTAGTTTAACCTAGTTTCAGTTAACTTCATCTAGGCTAAACTGGAAGCTGGTCGTAAATAATTACATTAACTACTTTAATGCTAAACGCATGCATAATTTTATATAAAAAATGTGTTAAGCAAGATATTTTCAGATGAATTTTGGAGAAACAACATGAGAAATGGAGTGATGCTGACTTGCTGAACTCTATTTTGAAGATTTTGATGCTGATGTTCGTTTTTTTCGCGTTTTTAAAACGGTATGTCATATTTTGCGATCTATGGGCAATTGGGCACTGGACAGTAGAGTACAGTGGCCGTAAGTTTGATTTTTAATATCATGGTTAGCAGTGGCGAAGGTTCGATACAACTCGATTCCTACCGGATTCCCTTTGAAAAATGGCACAGTCAGTAACTGTATTCTATAGACAAAGAATATAATCACATTAAAGATATTTACTCCGGCTTACCTCTTACAAAAACTGACCCTTCGCTACTGATGGTTAGTATTAATAATGGCCCAACCTATTATTTTCCCACTGCAGGGCAAAATCCCCTTGAAAGAAGGAATAAGCATTGATTTCTACGCTTCAGTCAAGATGACTTAGAAAAATTACATTGATAGTTTGCCCGGATTTAAATAGGGATGTTACGGAAGTGGTTATATCGGAACCGAATTCGGAAACGGAGTTTTTAAATTTGGTTTGTTGGAATCGGAACCGGAATCAAAGGCGGAGGCAAAACAGAGAATGTGTTAAGGACAGGTATAATAAAATAAAGTTACATACATAATTCGTCTGTTGTATTCTTATTATCAGTTCAAAAAATAATACATGTAGGTGTACACCTGGGTGTTGAAAATAAAAACAATCGAATTTAAAATCTTAAATAGTATAACTTCCGATTAAAATTTATCGGAACCGAAATCGGAATCGAACGTGTAAAATCAATCCCACCAAAAACATTCTGTAAAAACTAGCCAAGTCTTATGGAGCTGCTTGTTTATCTCTAAAAAGTAATGAAATCTAGACAAAGTCGTGTCAAGTCTAAGGTTCCTTACTGCGATTTCTTTATTATTATAGTTAATGTTGTGTGACTTGGCCGTTGTACACAAGGGAAGTCAGTCTGTACTGGATATAATTTTTTATACTGTTTGTTTCAGGCTCGCCTATACATAAGTATTATTCAAATACGCAGCTTTATCAAGCCTACAATTGACTGGTTATTGAATCAACGTTTTCCAAGTGGCAATTTTCCATCGTCAATGGGTAGTGGTTCTGGCGACAGATTGGTGCAATGGTGTCATGGAGCACCTGGTTTTGTACCCTAGTGAACCCTTCAACGGCCAAGTCACACAACATTAACTGTAATAATAAAGAAATCGCAGTAAGGAACCTTAGACTTGACACGACTTTGTCTAGATTTCATTACTTTTTAGAGATAAACAAGCAGCTCCATAAGACTTGGCTAGTTTTTACAGAATGTTTTTGGTGGGATTTCACTTCTTTTTGTAGAAACGTGTGCATATTGATTTATTTGATTTATTTGGCCGTTGAAGGGTACACAAGGGTACAAAACCAGGTGCTCCATGACACCATTGCACCAATCTGTCGCCAGAACCGCTACCCATTGACGATGGAAAATTGCCACTTGGAAAAGATATCCCATGATCTGAAAAAAAATATTAAAGACCCCTTGATAGACCCCTTTATGCGTCTTTATGCAGATTGTTTTTATCCAGATATCCTTGATATTAAATATATTGCATAAAGATATCTCTAATACAGCTGAGACCAGCTGAGGGTTCTTCATCAGATACTTCAGACCTTCGATTTTTAACATCAAATGAAGCGGCCCACCAAGTTGAATATTTTTTGTAAAGGCGGTATGTCGATCTCTAATAGTTTGGTTGGGCTCTCGTGTTTTCTAATCAGGGTTCACCAGGTACTCCAGATCTTCGATTATCCTAGTTTTTATAGTTTTCCCTTTATGTGGCCATTAAACCCTAACTCTGTACCAAATTTCAGCTCTCTGAGTTTATGGGAAGTACTAGTTCTATTTTGATGATCATGAGTGAGTGAGTGTCATAAATGCGAAACTTTGCTTTCGCTTAACTTCGGAACTGAATGACCTACAGACTTGAAATTTTGGATTTTAAGTATGTGATTATAGCTTACTGGATGACGAAAATTTCTGCGTTCTGGTCTTATCCAGAGGTTCTCAAATAGGGGCCTGAAAATGCGGCGAAATGGTTCCAGTAAAGGATGGTACGGCAGTGTTTGCTTTGCGCTCGACTAGGCGGGGGCACTGCC
This sequence comes from Noctua comes, assembly GCA_963082995.1. Taxonomy (NCBI): domain Eukaryota; kingdom Metazoa; phylum Arthropoda; class Insecta; order Lepidoptera; family Noctuidae; genus Noctua; species Noctua comes. Next base: position 4,305,053 of record OY720267.1, read on the forward strand.
GTGCCCCCCGATCGGAAGTTCCGAACTTTCGGAATCGGAATCAAATCTCCGTAAATACTCTGATTTAAACCCACAACCTCGTGCATAAGAGGATTGAGAGGTGCATGAGGCTATAACCACAGGCTAAAAGGACAGCGTTAATTAACATATTGATACAATTAAATCTCGCAAAAGGCCCACTATACTGTATATAACTCTTTTGAAATCCAATCACATTTAAATCCGATTGCGGTGTTAAAAACCCGTAGTGAAATAAATGTACGCATTCGTCCTATCGCTCTCATTAATCGCCGTATGAACAGGCTTGATCCATATCTAATTAGTTGGCGCCACTGATTTCATTAAGGCTTAATCTTAATTAGTATCTGGGACTATAATAATAACACTTGTACGTAGGTACAGATGTGTGGGATTGCTGGTTTCCTTTTTAGAAGTGTGATGGAGATCTGAGGTCTTAGACAAGAATCAATTGCTTTCAAACCATCATGGTCACTAACATTACTATTAATACTAACGGGATATTTACGGGTCGATCTCCAGAGGCATTTTTTTTCGTGTCGGGCTGGATAAACCCATTTTAAAAACGAAAAACGTTTTCAAAATATTTTTTTAGATACAGTTCGGTGTCTAATCTACGTGATAAAAGGCAAATATTATGAATAAGTTTATTTTAAATATTTAAAAAAAAATCTTAAACCCTAAAATCCTGATCGCTCTGGGTTGACCCAACTCCCGATTGAATGAAAAAAATATTCATAAATTTTTTAATGAGAAGGTTCTTAGGAAACAACTTATTTCGATTACATAACAAATAGTTAATCTTCATTGTAATAAAATCGTTTTAGTTATATTAACGATACTTTTGCCACAATTTAAATTTAAAATCGTGACCGGGCATTTTATCTCATCGCTCTGCGCTGAGGTAAAACATCGCGCTCATCCCGCGTTACGCGTTATAAACACTCTATTCCCCTCCCGCGGGGCAACGCCAGTAGTGGTCTAACCGCCGAGGAGGATTCCTGTGTGCCACGTTCCCGCGCTCCAACATTACGAAGGTAAGTTTATGATTGCTCTGGATTTGGTTCTCGAATTTTATGATTGCTATGGCACGTTATTTAAAATTAAATAGTAAGCTTGTGAATGTGTTTGTTATGTGAATTAAGTGATCGTTATGATGTTTTTTATGAGACGTAATCACAACTTTCTACTGCTTTTAAATTCGGCTATATTTATGATTTTGTGACTTTTTCTGATCGCTATGGCTGTGATTGCTCTGTCCAAAAAGACCAGAGCGATGATATTTTGCATTAATTGTACGTTATAAATCTATTTCAAGTAGTAGTACCGGACTATAACAATGACAAACGATGAACTATGCATATAACCTTTAATTTATAACCTTTCCTGGGTTTCTTTGGGTAACCTAAACCCATAAACAGATTTTGACGTATTTTACCTTGATGATATTATTATATTGGCATTTAGCTAACCACAACTGTAACCCTTTCTTCTCTAAAATTTAATGGCAACTATTGTTGCAGATTGAAATCATGCCTCGAAATAAATTTTATCTATTGAAAAAAAACGTCTTAGGAAGAAATTGGCTGAGCGTCGTAGAATAGCCAAGATAAAAAATGATCCAGATCTATACGCACAATGACTTGTAAAGTCAAGAGAGAGTTATCAAAGGAAAAAAGCTCGGGGCACAGTACTACCAATGAGTGATTTGACTCCAAGCCAGCAAAAGGTTCGTAGGAAGAAAAGTAGGCAGAGTTCTCGACGATATTATTTAAAGAAAAAAGTGGATAAGTTACCAGCAACTGATGAGCTCCCAATAAATGAAGAACCTATCTATATTAATTCTTTAGTTTCCACTAAAGATATAGTTAAGGAAAATGTGACTATTACAAATCTCTTAGATCATTTTGAAAAGACTGTTATTTTAGTTATGATTCTACGTTTATAAATTGTTTATTTTTAAGATTTTTATCTTGTACTTTATAAATAAACGTTAGTTTTCTTTAATAACTTTTTAAAAATTAATATTTAATGAGTCTAAGTCATTTTGTAACTATTTAAAGACTGTAGGTATTAATGGTTGATTTCAAAAGGTTTTTAATTTTGTCTCATTTACCTAGAAGTGATTTAATTAAGTCCAAATAAATGAAACTAAGCCAAAAGTTGATTTTTATAATTATGTTAATTTGTTATTTTACCAATTATTTTATACAAAATATTCCGTATTTTTTATATGTATATAATATGCCTTGACCTTTTTCTAAAATTATACATTTCTCTTACATATAATCTTCTGAAAACGGCTAAATAAATAATATTTTATCAATATTATTTTTTTTGTTTCACTGATTTCACCATTTATGATCGCTCTGACACCAATTATGATTGCTCTGGTCGCGAAATTTTTTGAACTTAATTATTTCCATAACTGTTTGTGTAAATTGAAGGCCAATAGTAAAAACCTACTATTTGAATATCATTCTTTTTAATGAGATACATAATTACCATTAAATATCAATATCTGAAAAGCACCAGAGCGATCACACGAATACGCCCGTTTTGGAGATTGACCCTTACCATGTTTACTGTTTGTTATGAGTTCCCGATATTTCGGCGCTGTTGCAAGCACCATGATCACGGATAAACAAACTCATAACAAACAGTAAACATGGTAAATATCCCGTTAGTATTAATAGTAATGATTTCAAACCGTTTCGTATTTTGACCACAATGGCTTTCAACTCCTTCGTTTCGTGTGGTGTCTAACCTGGTGTCAGAGTTTTTATGCCACCCGTGGGGCTCTCTGACGGAAGTACGAACTTTAAGTAAACTATATCTGACTGACTTGAGTGCAGTCACTTCTCAAAATGTTTCTTCAGTATTGTTCTTTTTCGTGTGGTTAGTGCCTCACCTGGTGTCCAGAGTTTTAATGCCGCCCATGGGCCTCTGACTTGGCTTTACATGCCGTCGTTTTCCTTCACCCAAATCAAGTGATAATTATACAATACGCACATGAATCCGAAAAATCAGAGGTGCGTGTCTTGGGTTCGAACTTGAGACCTATGACTTGGCAGTCCGAAGGTGTGTGAAAAAGTTGGAACTTTGACCCCCAATATCTCCGTAACTAGAAGGTTCCCAGGTATGGCCTAGAACAAAGAAATGATCGCAAAGACGGGCAGAACAAGTGCCATTCGGCTGCGTTAAGTGTCTGTTTACACCCTTTATGTAATGGCATTAAGTAAGTACTATATGATACAATAATTTTGAGCTTTTAAAAGTCAATTTTAACAACCTTTCTATTCACGTTTAAATCATACTTAGTATTATAAAAACCAGCACCTCAGAGTGCTATTTTCTTAAGAGATTTCTCAAGAAAATAGCTTTAACCGTAAATTGCATGTTCAGAACGCTAAAGAACACCCTTTAACGTTAACACCTGTGCAAAATACTGCAGTAACCTTCAATCGCTGCAATCTTAGTTATACATCGCTACATTTAACCTAAGTTTCTGCTAGCTGCAAACATTTTAGTTGGCAAATTAATTACGAGCACACAGGTTAATGGAGTGACGTACATGAACACTGAAGCTGAAGCGAAGCCTCACTTTAGCTTTAGCAGAACTGAGAATCGTTTATGGTACCTTGGTACCTCACGTGTAGGTATAGTAGATATGACTATAACAATTACTAAATGGTCTTATTAAATATACAACATTATTTTTAGTATAAGCGAAACCTGAATATAGTTTATTCAGAATATGTAACTGAATCGATTCCAATAATTTTTAAACCATGTTATATTTTGTCCCAAAAATATTTAAAAAGGTTACATACAAGTTGGATACCGAGCGACACTAAGTACCTATCGCAATCATTTAGGTACCTACTGCCAAATTATTATTATCAATGAGCTCAAGGCGCGCCGTGTGGTGACCACGTTTTTGTGCGGACAACCAGGTAACAGAACAAGCTTATAACTTTGTGATTTTTCATGATACAGTTTTGAAATTTTGTACATAGATTCTTTACATAAAAATACTATACACGTTGTTCAGGTTTCGCATACAAAAACTAATGTTGTTGTTATATCAAGTTTTTTTTTTTAATGGCCAATCACACGGCAACACTAGAGGGTTCTTTACTGCTTAACCGGACTATCTATGATCCCGTGACCTCATACGAATTTAAGGCCGCCGGCCAGGGCTCAATTTATATCAAGAGTTGACTATCACCTCAATCATTTTGAAGGTAATTAATAAACCATTGCTTCATATGTATGAAAAGTACTCCTACGGGACAACATTAATAACGCAATGAACGTTGCTGAATTATCTGAACAAATAGCATTTTGATTGTGATTGTGTTGCACAATTACCTCGCTGTTCACACAATCTGTCAAATTCTTTGACAATTTAGTCAAATCAAACAAGCTTTAACGAAATATGTTTACGCATTATACCACCTATATCTAGCATACAAATAATTGCATGATTTGTTATTATTACATGTCTATGTCCCGTTCTATGGATTTTATGAGGTGATTATTGCATCGCCTAAGGCTAACAACCGTTACCAATGGCAGCAACCATAAGTATATTTAATGTAAATGTTCAGTAGTGCCACCACTCAGCACTAATGGGCTAACATGATGATGACAAACACTGCCTAGTCCACTGCAACAATGTAGCTGCAAGCTCCCAACTCGTTTGGCTCAACGACTGTACTTAAAAGTAGCTACTTGCAGTAATAATCTCACACGGTCCATATATTTCCTTGATTACTACCCGTCGGTAACTGCTAAGTGCTTGCTGCCCTACCGCTCAACTTACTAAGAAGTCTTAATAAACCCGCCCCTTATTTTTAAGCACCTCATAACGAACCCAGATATACCACTGGCACAACACAAAAAAAAAGAAAAATCACAACTTTTTAATCAGCTTTTAAAAGAGTCCCCTAATTAAAAGTTTCTATACAACCGCCATTTTTATCTCCAAAGAATTTTTAATTTGCAAAATATAATTATTGAATTAGTTTAATAATTAATGCTAGAGCTTCATTGTCATTTACTGTGGTTATTTATTAAAGTTGTGAAGTTATTTGACATGCCAGATGAATATACAGGGTGTTTAAAGTTCAAGTTGTTGTTTTTTTTAGTTGGCTAATTAAAATCTAGTATTTATGAATGGACGCTTCAGTTTGATGCCGGGTCCCTGGGGCATAGGAATTCAAAAAGTATTTCGTACTACGTAGTAGAGTCATATTTAATTTTGTGATGTAGTACTTTTGCAGTCATTCAACTCTCTGAACTTCAACTTCAGTGGCTTTGCTTTATTATTTAAGTTCAGAATCTACGGTTATATGATGTGGTCTCGAAACTTCTATGCAGTGTTGCATTAAATACTCTGATAAATCATTTTGCTTTCAGAGATTTCTGCTGTAAGCAGGTACCTGTCAATATTAATTAAGATCGACTTGATCAACTCCATATTGAAGAATGGACATTAACTTAGCTACTTTCTACGTTAATTATGGCGCACTATTAGCTGTTGCAAAAATAATTCGTGTGTTATTTTTTTAAGCAGATACGCATCCTTGCAATTTGACACTTGAGGCTTGTGTAGACGAGGGACTTTGGTCTATCTCAAAGTGTGCGGGACTCCGCGCGTCGGTTGCGTCATGTACGCGTATTACAGATGATTATTATAGATTATAAAATGAATTCATGACAGCTCGTCGGTTTCCTTCGAAGAGTTATGCATAGAAAGCGAGGTTCTCGCTTTTTATAGATTTCCCGTACTATGAGAGATCCGCTTAAACTGGTTTTGGATAGCTTGATTGGTCGCCGTTCCACACACACTTCACCAGATTTGTTTCGGGGGCTTTTGCCCTCCGCAAACAAATATCCCTCGACTGTACAGGCGTCAAGGTGCGGTGCAAACCGAGAGGACCGGACAGCGGACTTTGACAGACATTTCAGTACATTATCCGATCTCCGGTCCACTTTTCAGTCCGCTCGGTTTAGCCACACCTTTAATAATATTAAAAGATGCGCCACGCGCCACCAATTTTCCCCAATTCTCCATCAAGTTCACCAACACTTGAGCCAATCATCACACCAGCGCGTGATCATGCGCCAAGTATTGATGCCGGAACCTTTTAGGTAAATGACATGTAATCCAACTATAACTCCCTGCTTTAAGCTTAAAGATAACAAGGCTCTACCAGACGGTGCGGGGGGAGAGGCGAGCGGGGGACGGGGAGCAAGGAATATATTCAGAAGGTTTACACTCACACAACATGTAAATTCAAGAAAATCAGATAGTTACGGGACAGCAGTGCTCAGAGGTATTTAAGCCAGTTGTTGGAGAAACTGGACGTGTACTTCATCAAGTCGCAGACCGAAGATTTGGAATTATTCACATAATGATGAAAAGGATTGTGTATCCTTTTGAGGAAATTAAGCTCCTGAGAGGAAAAATTATGCTTGGTTCTGTTCGATTGTAGAATAATCGTTCCTAATGCTCATTCCTTCTCTGCATGAGACAACTTTCAACAACAACGTTTCTCCTGCAATTGCACAGCTGAAAGCACGTCGGTGAAAACAGCATGAACTGACCTAGGTATTACGTAGTTTCAAAAGAATAAGCTAGATTATACAGGGTGTAAACCGACCCTTCACATAGCCGTCAACCAAACATTCTGTACATCAAACTAAGTAACTTTACGCAAAAATTATTGCTGGGAATCGACTTTTTTTTTGGGGTGAAAAATCACGTTTTACGGTTGGACTCGATGGAAAGCACTCAAAGCATTGTACTGATGGATGGATTGAATAGTACAGGGGTCGTGGAGGTGTGTAAAGTAAAAATCTTACATTAAAAACATGTATTTAAAAAAAACTTGTGAAAGTGTTGGTACTTTGACCCCCAATATCTCCGTAACTAGACGGTTCCTAGGTATGGTCTAGAACAAAAAAATGATCGCAAAGACGAATCGCAAAGACGGGGAGAACAAGTGCCTTTCGTTTATGTTAAGGGTCTATTTACACCCTTTATACCGGCTATCACGGTAATGCGGTCTACTGTATAATAACAGACCGTCCTACCCATACAATGTAGTGTTTAGTGGTTCTTCTGATACGTTCCCCCCTCGTGTCCGGGACAGGTCATGTCAATATTTAGCCGCTGCGCGTGCGACGTTCTCCGGACACCACCTGATCACACACACCGCACACGGAATATTATCTTACGATATGGATGCAGCAGTGTAAGATAATGTTTTTAAAAGCTCCGATGGCGGTGTGAATGTTTTGTGCATGTATTTTAATTTAATGACTTGATTTCCTTGAAGTGAGTGGTGTTCTTTGCGGATTTTTGTGGGTATCTTCCAAGACATTTAAATAAGCCGCTTATTCGAGCAGTTAAGGAGGTATTGATACGTATACCAATTAAGAAATAAAGTACCTGAGCAACCGAGCTGTGCTCGGGTGAAAATAGAAAGAACGAGAACGTACATACAAGTTGGAGGAACACCGACGATAAAACGGTTGCCACGTATTCAGTACCTCATTCTGAGCCCCCACCCCCACAGAAATTTTTCATTTTTTTTTAATCTGCTGTTCCATTCATTTTAACCGTGTACAGTCACGAGCACCAATATGTACACACGGCGGCACATGAAGCTGTACATTTCCAGTATAACTTGGTCTCGTTTTGTACAGATTTCCTATACAATGAGAGATACGCATAAACTGGTTTTGTATAGCTTGATTGGCCGTCGTGCGCACATACAGTTTCCTAAATTTAAAAGCAAATTTCGCGAGAAATAACGATTGCAACTTGGAGACTCATATTTTTATGAAAAAAATCCTAATCTTTTCATAAAAATATGAATTCCAAAATACTATGTTCGTAACATCATTGTATTTTAATCAGAACGGGAGGCGAAAAACACATTTAAAAGTTGTTAAGTGTTTCTTTGATTTTATGTCATGGCAATGAATGTGCTGTCGAAGTTTATACATTCCTATTTAATTTGATAGCATGGTAATATGGCATGTCAGTGAAATATGACTACTGATATTAATATTGTTCTCAAGTTGATGTTAAGTTATCGTCTAAGTTAACAGAATGAACTTTAGGTGTTAGTAAACACTTCAAAAGTTGATCTTTAGTTTCAATATGCTGAAATATTGTTTTCAGGACTTATCTTGAGTCAGCATACTAATTTGTAGTAACATTACCTAAACTATATTTAGCAGACCAAGTTAAATACATTTGAATAAATTATACTGAAATACCTAAATAAATTCGTGGAATCATAAAGGCAGCTTTATAAAGCTGTGTTTCAGCTCACATTAAAAAATTAGAAGCTTCCAGGAATAAAATATAATACATCCATACTATAATATATCATAATATATTGTAAATGCGAACGTAATTCTGTCTGTAACCATCAGCGGCGCCTTAACGGATTTCGATGAAATTTGTCACACAGCTAGACCATCACCTGACTAAGAAAATACTATTTTTATCCCGGTTGTACGTTCCCGAGAGGCAGTATCATAATTTCACGCGAGTGACACCGTGTACAAAAGTTAGTATCTATACAAATAAATAAAATTGAACTGTCTGTTTGTAATTTCAAAATAGCAGCTTTTTACTGAATGCAACACAAACAAAAATTAAAAAAAAAAAAATATTATTAGTTTTTTTTTTAGTTTTTGTGTGTGTCTGTCTGTCGGTTTGTTCCGCCTAATCTCCGAAACAGCTGCGCTGATTTTGACAGAACTACTACTGGCAGATAGCTGATGCTATAAGGAGGAACTTAGGCTTTTAAAGGATTAGGGATCCTTGCAACAAAATTAAAACCCTTGAAATTGTGTGTAACAAAATCCGATTTAAGTAGGGAATCTTTATAATAATAATTTCACACGGACGAAGGCCGCGGGCAACAGATAGGTGGACATAAATACATCCCGACCTGCATCAAAATACTACAATAACCTGTCATGTCATGATGTTCAAGTCTAGATAATACAATTTTCGTTGAAATTCTACGGAATTTTATCTAACAATAGTATTCAGTTACACAGAGACTTGCAAATGGCTACAACATCATTAGTACTAACAAAATATCTAATGTCCTTTGCCCCTGGCGTTTTGCTCACTAATTATTTCTTGGAAAGCAGTCTTCTTTAAATCCTGAAATGCTAAATACTTGTGTCCGAATTTCGTATTCAGTTTGCAGAAATTTTCTGTTTCTGTTGTGTTTCTGTTTTCGAATGTAAATGGATTCCAGCAATTGGATGCTCTGATTAAATACTTAAAATGCAACAATTTTAATAATTATTTGGTTTTTCTCAAATAAAAAAATACTTTTAGGGTTCCGCACCTCAAAAGGGAAAAGGAACCCTTATAGGATCACTTTGTTGCCCGTCTGTCTGTCTGACAAGATCTTTTTTTCAATTTATAACAAATACCAGGGTCTACGGTTTATTACAGCTGTGAAAAAATCAATAAAATAACAAAAAGTCAACCCGGTCAAAAGATATGACCGTTTATGTCGCATATTTTGCGATTTCACAAGAGAATCAAAACCTATAGAGTACTTCCCGTTGACCTAGAATGAAATTTGGTAAGAAGCAATGTCTTACGGCAGATGTAATGGAGAAAATCCGAAAACCATAAATACGTAGTTTAATAACAAAAAAATCGCCCTGCTTAATGAATTTTGTACGGAACCCCGGTGCGCGAGTTCAACTCGCCCTTGGCATTTTTTCTTTTGTCGGTGTTTTCTGCGTTGTTAATTGGCAAATCCGTTTTCAATCAATCTCTACAATATATTGGTTCGCAAACTTAATATATTATATTGTCTAAACCTCAACTAAGCGTTGATGACGTAAACGGCGACTATGTAATTAAGGGATTCCTATATGCAGTTAACTACATTCACCCTGCTTAGCAAACTGATTAGTGTGCAATCGATTAGGTAGGTATTCGGTAGGTAGGTATACACGGTGGAATTTTGAGATGGGGCAGCAAGGGCAGGTACCTTAAACGTTGTAGCTACATGAAAACGGTCTCAGAAGACTAACTGTAACTTTTTGAGAAATTTCGATCTGCATTCACAGATTTTGGATAAAGTAGTAGTAAGTACAGCGAGAAAATCCCCAATTTTCACATCTCCTTTTTTTGCGGCCATCGATCCTTCTGTTTATACTGATCAAAAGACCACGTGAGGTTTCAGCAGAAGAAAAGTGAGAAATCGCAAAAAAACTTTTCGAATTTTCAACCCTACCAACTTTTTACCCGACTACGGCGAAGCCTTTTGGATTTTGAAGGGTTATGATTTTATCAGTCTATTTATGTATGTATGTTTGTATTTACGTATGTTCCTCCCTAGCGCCAAAACTATTCATCCGATTTAATAGGTAGGTATACACGGTGGAATTTTGAGATGGGGCAACCAGGGCAGATAAGAAATTTCAATTTACAAACAAGTATTTGTGTGGTATATACTACAACTAAAAAACACAACTACTAAAAAATCGCGCTCTAACTAAATTCGGGGTTAACAAGGTAAAATGGACTCCTCCTATTATTGAAGTCGGTTAAAATGTAACCTATGTTACCCGGACCATAATAACGAATCGATTGACACCTTATTCATTCTTCTTCTTAGCGTGTCGATGGCAATCTAAATTGTGTCAGCCCAGAACTGAGCTACTAGTTTGGCACTTTCGGTACAGTCCATCAGTTCCTGAAGTGAACAAACAACAGGACACGCAGGACACGATATTAAGTGCCCCATCGTTTGTAGAACAGCACCGCATTTACACTGCAGGGCAGATTCATTAATGAATCTCCACCTGAGCAGGTTTTCCTTGCTGCGACTAACCTGGGTCCGGTGTCTATTTAAAGACTTCCAGGTCAGCCATGGCAACTCATGTCCAGGTGGGAGATTTTCAGCACCTTATTAATTAAATCGGATGAATAGTTTTGGCGCTAGGGAGGAACATACGTAAATACAAACATACATAAATACATAAATAGACTGATAAAATCATAACCTTTCAAAAGCCAAAAGGCTTCGCCGTAGTCGGGTAAAAAGTTGGTAGGGTTGAAAATTCGAAAAGTTTTTTTGCGATTTCTTACTTTTCTTGTACTGAAACCTCACTTGGTCTTTTGAACCGTATAAACAAAAGGATCGATGAGCGCAAAAAAAGGAGATGTGAAAATTGGGGATTTTCTCGCTGTACTTACTACTTTATCCAAAATCTGTGAATGCAGGTCGTAATTTCTCAAAAAGTTACTGTTAGTCTTCTGAGACCGTTTTCATGTAGCTACAACGGTTAAGGTACCTGCTCTTGCTGCCCCATCTCAAAATTCCACCCTGTATAATGTATATGCATACATCCCTCTTCATCTGTTAATCCGAGACGGTTATTCATTAGTCAAAACTAGGACATTTCCAGTAAATAGACCAGGTTTATTTTGGGTGTAAAACTGTCCCAAATGAAGCCAAAAGGCACTTGTAGTTGTGCTCCTTGTTATTGCGATATTTTTCTTGTTCTAGACCATACCTGGAAACCTTCTAGTTGAGGAGATATTGGGGGTCAAATTTCCAACTTTTTCAACGTTGTCGGCTTGAAGGGTCCGTTCACATTGTAGAAAGCGCTACTGCTGAGCGTTAGATACATCTCTGCTTATCCCTTAGACGATTACAAACGTGATGTTATGTTATGTGTTATGTTTATAAAAATTACTGCCTGAATACGTCTATAAGTATCAGATATCACGACATAATACCAATGCTAGTAATTATTTCATGGAACACAGCACACCTAATTGGCGTCATATTCAATATCCACCCACATATAATTGGCTTCGTAATACGTATTCAGTGTAGTCAGTATCACTGGTAACGCATTCTGTCCACAAAACGCGGTGGTTCACGTTCACGTCTATAGTTAACTGCGGAAAATGGCTCATTTATACGAGGAGAGATTCTCGCTCCGTAGAAGATTATTGATAGGTTTTAAAAAACATTAGCACGTGTAAATTATTGTGCAAATGACAGATACATTTGCACAATAATTTATCATCCCAAAAGTGGAGAACGGTTCGCTTCTCAAAATTGGACGTAGAAGGTAAATAAAAAGTTGATTAAGGTAGAGTATATTATAACTTTGTAACATGTAAGTATCTTTTAAACGTTGTTCCACACTAGGACTTTCTCCTGTGTCGTGTTTGCGTTTACAAACATTTAATCTCATATACACAAAAAGTCAGACCCGGAACAACTAGGTGTAGGCCACACAAATATGTGTTCCGTGCGGGAATCGAACCGGCGACACCCAACGTCGCAGCCAATCGCTCTGCCACTGCGCCAACCGTGCCGTCATTTATCAGCTCTAACTTCGTGAAAGTCACTTTACCTGGCGAGACCCTTATAACATAATTGAAGGTCTACAGTAATCGATGGGCGAGAATCTCGGCGAAAAAAAACTCTTCAATCGACGGGCGAGGAATTGTCCTCATGTAAATGCGTCCTTTACGTGACACGCGCCCCGACGCCTCCATTAGCGGCCGTATATGCATTACGTATTAGATCTGATACACGGCACAATAACCCGCATGTACATACACGTATGGGCGACACGTTCACGCTTTCATGGCGTCTCTTTCCGAAATGCCGAACAAAGGGACGTCATTATAGCCGAAAGTATTCATTGTTTTCAGATGGAAATATGGGATTTTAGGGTTAATAACAAACGGGTGAATGTTGTGCTCCCGACTAGACCGTGGGCCACTTGCTGGAGTGTCCAAAGTGTCCCTACACCTGCACTTTAGTGAACAAAACGCCCTTGCGATTAACGTGGTCTAAATTCTAGATTGATGTAACTTGGCAAGACGCTCCCACCATCGATAGGAAATAATAGGAAGAAGGTCTTATGTCAATGGTCAACTTGATATGGGGCCAACTGTCTAACTGACTGTTTTGTGTGACTAATTTGTAACTGGACATAAATATTTTACTATTTTACTAATTTAATCATAATGTATTGCATGACAATTGGATGTATTGTATATTAAGTTTGTAACTACACATTTATTGTTAGTTGTGACATGAATTTTGTATGCCTCAATGGCGGGACATAGCAGACTTACCTGTATTTTACGCAACATCTTATGAACCTATGATCCACAATAAATTATTTGAATTTGAACTGTGAAATATGAAAAACACAACTGTTTCCTTCTACGCCATCAAATGTAGGGAAAAGCTGTTTTATTTTTAGTTCGTATAGTTATTCATGTTCATGGGTACTGGGCTCTACTACTTCGCTACTTCTCCTAAAGTATTTATTTCAGATAAAAATCCATAATTATTAAATTTGTTAGTATACAACTATTTATGTATATCAATCTATTTTAAGAAAATGGTATAACATTTGTACTCTATCACAATGCTGTCCTATTTGACCCAAAGGTTGACTGGTAGAGAATGCCTTGTGGCATTAAGTCCTTAGTCCGCCTATGTACCAGTCATGTTCATGAAGTTTAAATAAATTTAAAAAAAAATTGTTAGTGATGACTTAAAACAATGTTAGTAAAATTATTTAAAATTGCTGGTTTAGAACCTCTGTGCACGCTGTTCCAGTAGTGCATTAAGAGGGTCATTCTATAATGGTGTTTCATGTCCCCGTTAACCTAACACCCTGTACAACATCAAGCTTTCTTGAACGTTGACATAACAAGACGTTGCTTTGACAGCGATCGTTAAAAATTTGGAAGCATAATGATCATAACATCTTGTCGTTTTATAGTCTCAAATCTAGTCTTGAAAGCTCATGTAATCACCTATTTCCAGCGATGGGCTATCTAAAAACTGTGTGGGTGTCATTCTATCTTAGTACGTTGGCCACGTTCGCACAATCATACTTAGTTCATAGCAATCCTGAAACGTCGGATAAAAGGAGATCGTTAGCCTTTGGAACGTATTTATTTTGAGACGGAGGGACTAAAAGATCAGGCTTTCTAACATGTCTATTTCGATCTTAAGCCTGATGCAGTATATATGTTGGTAATATAGTATTGCTATGTTCAATTTGATATTGATCGTCAATAAGAAACATTATTTAACACATAATATCACGCCTGTAATCCCTGTATGTTTAGACAAAGTTGTACATATTATACAGTACACCCGCATGTTGCCAGTCATGTTTAAATCTCATTTAATAGGGGGCGATTCATTTGCCAGCAGTCGGGCTCAAGTCCAGACTCCAGGAAGCTGATGAAAAATTCTTTGGTCAACCTGCAACGTTTGCTGGCAAAATTGTGGTGTCTCTTCCACAAAAACGTTCGCATTTCAATCACCCATAGTATGATCCACGTGCTTTATAAGTGGCGCATGATCAACTATAGAGCTCGTTTCAGAACCCTGTGTTCGAAGCAATGAATTGCTTCACTCTGATGAATTGATGATGATTGTTGCCACTCATCTCTGCTGTCGACTTTTTTCCATACCGGTAGTTTGAATCAGTACGTTTGACACGTTCACGCAATCATGGCGTTTCCGAAATGTTGAACAAAGGAAGATCGTTACCCCTACGCATCAAAGTAAAGGCTCACGCAGATTTGGTCGGTTTGGCCGCAGCTCCTACATAACTTTCGCACATTTACAACACTGCAAAAATACAAAGACAGTGAGAGCCGTCTCTTTATAGGATATGCCCCGTCTCCTTTATTCTCCATCCTGCACAACCACTTGCACCATACTGGATTTAAATAAAGCCAATGATAGAACTGTACAGGTGGCTTTATACCGGTTGTATAAAATGTGAGTGTAATCGACACGCGAAGAAGAAGAAGATCGAAGTCTAAAGGCGGACCGCAACGTGTTGTTTCTTATTGAAACGTAGCCCGCTGAGTCCGTAATGTGCGCTTAGCTTAAGGAGGAAGCAGACACCAGTTTCCCTGTCGTTAACTCGACACGCTGTCCTTTGCCTTTTGACTAACGATAATGGTAAGAACATCATCACATTTATGCGGGTAAGCAGAGAAGCAGGGCACAGGTTTATTCATCTTTCATAAACTTACAAATAACTACCAAGAAAAATGCATTGTACACGAAATAAATCTTAGTGAGTGAGGAGACGGCGAGCGGCGAATTGTTGGAGATCGCTTGACAGAATAAGAAAAATAACAAAATGATTAAAGCTCGTCCTAATTCGTTTTTCAAAACAAATGTCTCTGCTTCTAATTTGCAATAGGTTTCTCATTAATATAAAGTGTCATTTTATATCAGAATTTGTCTTCAAATTCTTTAGCAACGAAACTGCGTATTTCATAATCATGTTCTTTAAAATAAATAAGAATAATGCGATTCAATATTCCTGTTTTTATCTAAATCGCCCAGTGGTAAAACCAGAACTTCGTATACTCTCTAAAGCGTCCTATAAAAAAACAATGCGGATGAAAGATCTCTTATCAGTCATTTGTAACCGTTTTTCGTCTCATGTCTAGACGCAGTCTATGGTTTCTATCAGATGACCTCTGAGAGTAAACACAGACACGACACACACAGACAGACAGACAGACATACTTGTCTTATAGGTCAAGGTCTTTTTATTGTTTCGTTCTTCTTATTTGAGATTGGATTCCAAAACGTTTCTTATTAGGACAAGACTGTTATTAGAGAATATTGTAGACTACGTCTCTGGAGGACTTCTTTTTTTTTTTGAAGAGTGAGTCATAAACTTGTATGAAGCGACCGTGGACAAAGTAATCGTGTAGCTCGACCTTGTCTTACGCCCCGTTGCCGATTGTAGGCGTCGCGACTTGCGACCAAGCGGTACGCCTATGCTTCGCTCCGCGTGAGGCCCGTAGCGTCGCCTCGCGGCGACAGCGACTTCTTTTATTATGCTGCCTTACACGCATGTCACTTAAGCGTTTAGCTCGTGCCAAAGCGGTTATGATACACACGACGACATATCAAGTTATACAAAACTAGTATAACCGGACCCCTCTTTGTATAAGCTTTCTGGGCAATGAGAGGTCAGCTTCTACTGGTTTAGCATAGCTTGATTGGTCGTCATGTGTATACGCATCGACTTGAACCAACGGCGATTTCAGAATCTCACGTCCTCACAGAGATTTGTTGCTAGCAATGTCAAAATCAGTGTAAGAATTTTGAAATCGAAAGCGAGTCACCGGCAACTAAACTCGCTGTGTGTAAAGTGTGTATCTTGCCTATGACTTATGGAGCTCAACAATGACTCAATACAAATCTAATGCCCGGCTTATCTAAGACTACGCGACACCTAAATAAAAACAAAAAAACGCTCCATTGGATTTTCTACGCTCGGTCCAACGACGATAGTTGAAATAACCACAGCATTAATTTAGGCATCGCCATCAATGTAACTGAAAACAGGCACTAGCTAACAGCATTAAATAACATTGGAGCAAGCCTAATGAAATATTCAAACAGTACAGAGAACCGCCAAATTAGATCAGATAGATGTGACACCAAACTATTAATAGCATACCGCTCATTTATGTCACCTGTCCGCTGTCATAACTCGATGTCATGTTTCCGAAGTTTCGAACAATGGAAGTCATGAATTTGGAATTTAGAATCTAGGGAAACCGCATAAAGCTGGGTATCCACTAACTTGACTCTGCGCATATACTCTGTGTATCCATAAAATCAAAGCAGAACCGCGAAGCACAGTTTGTGGGTAATGTTCTGCTGCGTAAAATGTGATAAGATGGAATAATCATTGTAATCAGCATGCTTTTTGTAAGTATATTCAAGGTAGATCCCTAAAATATCAAAAATCTTATTTTCCAGATTATGTGAAACACCGAAATAGCTTTGTTTAAGTGGTTTTGGTTCAGGCCCCACTGCTTTATCGTTTGCACATTTATTATTCATATTTTTTTTTTGTTACTTAATTTTGAAAAAGTTTTACTCTTGGTTTACGAAACAATTCTGTGACTATAATTAATTATTGCAAACGTATTGAATAGTCTATTAATGTTCTACGTTATTCGGTGCTTAAATGAGATGTAATTAACGTTGCTGAATAGACCGTTGTTAGTTTTTGGCCAATTTAAAAACTGGAAGTGGGTCTCTCCCGAAGGTACCGGTCTGAAACTTTTCAGATTTTAATTTTAGCATTCTCTCATCACGCCCTATCTACTGAGCTATCAAGTTTTCATGCTGAATATGTTTGAAAAACCCTATGGGCTCCCGTTTCCCATCAACGGTTTCGCCGGCAGAATGTAATTTTGTTAAGACCCTATAGGTTCAAGTGGCCTACCATGGGGTCTTCAAGAAGTTTTGTTTTCTTCTGATTCCAGATTGAGAAAGAGACAGAACTAGACGTCCTGTATAGCTTCATCTCTTTCAACCCCCTTCTTATTATCCTACATAGGCTGGCAAAAGGTCATAATCTGGACAGCCAGTCGCTTTCCGGACACCAATCCATTTGTTCGGCATGGCAACTGCGGCCTTGTACTTTTGTGAAAAAGACTGTCCAATCAATCAAAGAGAGATTGATTGATGTCTCGCCGGATGATACATCTCTCGATGCTGTTTTCAATTCCACAACCTCACTCACTGTTTCCTAGAACAATTACTTATTTAGTTACCTGAAAGATATTCTTCAGGTTCAAGAGGTTCGCGTAACACATCATCTCAATGCAATTGTTTGCCCATTCAGCAATATTTATTCAGATAATAAAGCTGTAGAGAAGACGACGTTTTCAAACAAATGAAGCAATCAATGAGATTTAAAAGAGTTATAGAGCGGACATTGGGAATATTTACATGCAAAACTGTTGATCCCAAACATTTTCGATTTTGACACACGAATGACAAGCGGGCGACCGGGCGTATGACACTAGAACGATTTGTTACTAAAATAACAGGTACTGGATTACGATTTCCTTCGTCTTGCTTGTCCCGTCTGTCGCTCGTTAATATTTGAATGTCTTTGGAAGCGATGGAATCGGAATTTCAATCGATTTGTAATAGAAAATGTGTTACTCAATTGGTAAACAGTTGCTGGTTTACCAATGTGTCAAAAATGTTTAGTAACTGATGATGCATTTCATCGAAAGATGAGACGAGAGGCTAGATTCGCTCGTCGTGGAATCAAACGTTTATAATCGAATGGTTCGCTTTTATGAAGCCGTTCATTCGGGTGGGAGCTATGTTAGTACGGGTATAGGCATTTCAGTACGTCACAGAAACAGCCCGCATGTATGTGTCGCACGTGGCAGCAATAATCACGCCTCTTGATTCCCGAGTGCACGAACAAAAGGACGACATGTTCACTTCGGCAGCTAATTAGCGATATCGTGTCAAATAGCGAAATAGTTGGATTTAGAACTTATCTAAACCGACAGAAGGCTCGTTAATCTTGTGATCGCAAACGCATGGCACGAGGTCCTCGGATCAATTCCCCGGTCGAGCAGTATCATTGGGTTTTCCATTAGGAGTTCTCAGTAGTAGTCCGGAGTTTGGATTTATGCCCAAGTGATGGCGATAGCCTCACCCCTTCTGCTTAACTCTTCGTTGACAACAGGCATGATGTTATGCCGTATAAATCGACAGTCATTAAATTTTTTCTGACTGATAAAGCTCTGGGTGTATGAAAAGATTTTTTAGAGAACAGAAGAATAGCACTAATTAATAAGCCAGTAAAGCTCATTTTGAGCTTGTAGACTGATGGACAAGATGAATGAAACTGTCCTACCTTAAAATATTGCGCTTTGTATTAAGCTCACTGCAGCATTGTAATGTATGCATTACTACGTCAACACGGAGATTTATCATAAACCCTGGATTCAGTATAGCAACGTGCGCTACAAATTGTAGCAGATGTTTCGACTGTTTTTACAAACAAGTGCTGGAATATAGCGGTAACAACTTTTAAATAAAAATGAAGCGGAATTTCCCCGAGACTTGATAAACCATAGTTTATTTATGAGTACGAACTAGGTCACTGGGGATTAAGCTAAATCCTACTTTATCATTCAAACGGTGACATCACTGCAATGACGCAATGCCGGTTGAACGAAACTAGAATTACCGATTACTGATTGTGAATCTAATTCACGTAATTATATGGAATAATTGATGAATGCGCTCATGCGTTTAAAACGATTACGGACTAATTGCTCGATGCGTTGTGGCGGGGCCGTCGAATCGTAATAGCGCACGTGCGTGCTTCGTTCAATATTTTACCAACAGTCCAGCACATGTTTTAATTATTCTATTATGTGAGCAAATTAACAACGGTTTTTGTTGTGCTTTCGCTGAAATACTCGCACAAAATACACGATGATTTCGTGGAAATTAATTGTTGGGGAACATGAAAATTGTGACGTGAAATTCCGTATTTTCCCAACCGTTGACAAGCGTTGACAATGTACAGCTGACTACGCCACTCAGTACGAGAGGTATAAGTATGTAGTAAGTAAATTGTTACAGCCCTCGTATTCGTGTACATAACGATACAGGTAAACTGAAACTTTCGCTTATTATTGTCAGTGATTTCCCAGACGACGTTTGCAGTGTCAAATAACATTGAGCTAGAAGATATTATGAGGAGTGTTACTGAGCGTTCTCACTGGCGAAACATTCTCATAAAAATGTTGTCTGATGAGATAAAAGAGATACAGAAACAAAGATTTCAATTTATTTTATGTAAATGCTTCGCCATCGGAAACGCACAGTAAAATGGGTGATTGTATAAAATAAAACACGCAGATCTTAGACTATATACCTATACTTAAATAACAAAAGTGTGGCGAGGACGCGTGTGGCGCGCGATGAGATCACTGTTGCTGCTGCGGCGGCGCCAACCGCGCGGCTAGGTGTAGGATATCGCGCTTCTCCTTGGGGAAGCGCAACTCCCGCGCAGCCAGGCGAGCGGCGCGCAGCTCGCGCTCGGCCCGGGCCAGCTCCGCGCGCAGCACCCCGCCCCCCGTCGCAGCCGCGTCGCGCTCCCTCGCGGCCCACTCCCGCGCCATCTGCTCGCGCATCGCGTCATCCAGCGCGCGCGCAGAGTAGTGCGCGACCACCTCTTGCCGCGAGCACTGCCGCTCGCGCATCGCTCGTAGCGAACCATTCCAGTGCAGCAACTGGAACACTGTCATCAGCTCCTGGAACTCCAGCATCGTGCGGCCCTTGTTTGCTTCCAGCATGAACCTGGCACAAATAATGATGTTGATTCTGATGGTCAGTAACAACGTGAAGAATCTAGGACATACAGACTGTAATCCTAACAATAAAAAGAAAGCTCGCCCCGGTTTCTTTGTCTTCCAAGTTGGACGGATCTTGGACAGCCAGATAAAAGAATAAATCCTCCTTTGAATCCGACTTTAATCATTCAGTCTGGTTGTATAACAATAGATCATGAAACAATGTAATTTCGCATAGACTAGGTGCTAATGAGTGTTGGTTTAAACTTCATTGTAACCTGACTGCTTCGTTAGCTCAATGATCAATCAAAATGGCGTTAAATAAAGTAGCGTTAATGAGCCGTGATACTTAAATGTTCGATTGGCACTCCCAGCACTTAGTTACACTGTATGACATCTTGCTATTTTTACCAAAACATTAACTGAGAATTCGGGCAGATATACACAAATAGTTGTAACCGATTAGATAGAAAACATGAAAACCAGCATGCCAAACTATTTGAAGAAACTTGACGTCCACCAACCCTCCCACCCGCGTGGTGTACTTCAGTCCACTCCCTCTCACAGAGAGTAGGCCTCTGTCCCAGCAGTGGGAACATTAAAGGCTGATTTTGAATTTCAAGCTCACCTAAAGGCCGCAATCCCAGCGCTGGGGTCCTGATGATGGGCGGCAGCGTCTCCTGCGAAAGAGGCGCGTGCCTCTGCCACCGCCTTCTCTATAAAGTGCTCTGAGATGCGCCGGGACTCATGCTCGTTGAACACGCTGTTCATGAGCGCAATCTTTGCTGCACTTCGGCGGGCTTCGGCTTTTGTCGGACAATTCTGGACAAGGGAAGAGGCATGTTAGAAATATTAGATCGACACACGTCAGTCACTCTCTCTGAAATGTGCAGAAAACGTCAGGAAACCGACAAGACTAAAGTCCGGTTTCCACGAGCGGAGCAGCAAGGAGTAATGCAAGATTCAACCAGTCATAGGAGAGACTAGAAACGCGATGTGAATTTAAACCAATATGATTGGTCGATTGCCAGACGTCTTTTCTCTATTCAACCTGTCTCCGCTTTGGTGGAAATTGGGCCTTAGAACCGGACATCCACTGGATCTACGTAGGAACCGAGCATGCTCTTCACATCGAGGAGATCTGAGTCTACTGAAACATTATAGGTTGATTATGTTTGTTAAGTGTGTAATCCAATTCGGAATGTCAATATAAAATACTGAGATACATCCACCACTGTTGACTCTCGCCGTACGGGCGTTTCTGCCAGTTCTGCTACGGAAAATCAACACTTTTAAAGCGTGTGGTTTATTTTGTGTAATTAAATGTGTATTTACATACTGTGTGTTTATCGTAAAGATTGCATTACACGACCTTTACCCAACTCAGAAAGTTTCGGACAGATGTAATTATGCAACTGTAGCCTTGAGACTTCACGGTATCTGATAGTTTAGAAAATTCATCATGGCTATTGTGTAACTTTCAAAATCAAAGCATTTCCTTATTTTACAATTTACAGGTACTTCATTCAATTTTTGGATTCCTATAAAAGTATCCTTGTTTACTCTTATCATCATCTCTAAGGTTAAGCCAAAGCAACCAGGAACGTCCAAGAGCTCGTTGGGTTGACGATATCGTCAAAGTCACGGGAAACCTGCCATACTTTGCATGCAATCGCAACGCAAAGTATGGCAGAAGAAAGATGCCCAACAGCGGCTGATTCCGGGCTGCTGAAATAATGATGATGATGATCATCATCATCTATGGACAAGTTTCTGAAGCTCCAAGTTACCTGAAAGCTCCCAAAGCATGCTCCTCCGGGCAGTGTGACGTAGCAGACGTAGGGCGGGTGCGCGGCCGGCACGGACTCGTAGATGACGAGGGCACCGCCCCCGCTCCCCGCGCCCCCGCCCCGCGCTGCCTTCACCTGCCAGAACTCTTGCAGTGCTTCCACCACGTTTACTGTTGATAAGACTCCGTCAGCTGGTGGAAAAAAGGGGGTTTTAGAAGATTTCAGATGCTCAACATCAAATTCGCTTCGGGTTTCTTACTTTACTTACTACGAAATCATTAGACTGCGTTTGCACCTGAGATGTGTGAGTATGTGCAGCGAGGGATTACATTACCGATCACTTAGCTAGCTAGCTAGCTCAAGCTGTTACACACATTTTTGAAAATCTGGTGGAAACGCAGCCATTTTAGGTCAAACTCCAGCTCAGCATAATTCAAGGACAGAAATTAAAGAAGGAACAGAGAAGGCATTACAAAGGGATGGGAAATTAAACAACGAAAAGGTAAACTTCAATATAAAACTTCCGTGGAGACCCCTCATTCGGGAAGGTGACCCTTAATCATTCTATTTTTGCGAACTTTTCAACAGAGCCTAAACTTGTTGACAAGGGAATTAGGGAAAATGACCCACATTCCCTGTCAGCGTACTGCAAACATTTCGCAATTGGGCAACGTAAAGGCCAAAGGACAATTCAGGATCAAACGCACCCGCATCTGTACAGGAACCTGTACATTATACCGTCGTTTAAGCAAAAATCGTTAGCGTCTGAGCCCCTAATGTCAAAGCATCAAGCACTTCCCGTTTTAAATAAGACATCCAATTTGTCTCGCCATTTTCCCCACAATCAGTGCAGGCAATTTATTTGTAAAAGCCTTAGCTTTATGAATATTTCCGACGGCTTCGTCGTAATGGTTATGGCTTTAATAACGCCAGGATAAGGTGGAAATACAACTATTCCAGCCTTTGGACTATCATACGTCAGATGAGTTCATTAAACTGGTTCTGTTAATAAGGATGTTAGTTGTTTCATGTAAATGGCATCCTTATTGAGTCTAGCTTTTATTATTGGCTTGTCATAAAGGATTCCTGTTATAGGTAATTCGCTTTTAATGCCTCACCCGGTTGGTATAGAATCGTATTACAGCGCGGTGTTGGGACTGCACCGATGCAAAGTAAATTATGTTGGTTATCACTAATCCGTTTGAGCCGCGTCTCCCACAAGGCGATTATAGCGTTATCTGCCATGATTGTCCATTAGTGGCCTGTGGGGACTGCAGTATAAAGCGGTGGTATGGTAAACAAGCGGTATTGTAGTTGAGATACTCGTAAAACTCATGACGGTTCCGATTGCCAATATTGTAGTTTTCTCCGTTAATCCCCAAAAATGGAAAATTTTATGGAAAAAATTTTCCGTGAAGATGGCGTAACGGCGTCAAGAGAACGAGCAACCAATGTCTACTATTACGGTTTTCTAATAGTTAATGGTTATTAACACCAAAACGTGGTGGAATTTATGACAGTTATTGGGAGGCTCATATTCAGTTGTAAGTTAAATACGTAGAGGTTTATGCGATAATAATGATTATATTTTACTTTGTTGGTAACACAACATTTAGTTGATTTTTATGGCATAAAGGCCCAGAGGCCATTTCCAAATATATCTGTCAGTGTCACTAAATGTCATCTATAGTGATATCATTATCTATGGTTTACTCACAGAGTAAAGTAATATAACGGGTTTACTGTACAAGAGAACATTACAAGGAACAGACGTATTTTCACTCAAATCTGCAGTTTTATTATAAATCAATTATCCAACAGACTTTGTTTGATGACTACTGGGGGGTTTCAAAGTCTTCTACTTCAACCGTTATGCCACCATAAACAAAATATTATTTTAAAATAAAGGGTCAGCATTGTTACATAAATGAATGAGTTCGGCTTTCAACTCGCTTTGTGACTAAGAAAATATGCAAATCGCCGACGAGCTTAATTTATGAATCGCTCGTATAAAATTCATCACTTTGCAAACGTCAAATCCGCGAGCATTCGCCCAGAATAATTATTGCTTTTGAACGAGCAATACGGAAGTCTGAAGTTTTATAACTTCGCTTCATTGCAAGCGTGGCTTCTGGCCTTTGGTGAAGAGATGTAAGGGCAAAGTATAAATGGGTTTTTCAGTTTACAAAAAGTTTAGGATAGCCTCGGGTTAACTTTTTTCTCTGGAAATGGTCGTACATACGCCAGCATTTCAAACTACCCAAAACTGTCAAAGGGGTTCGAATTTAATGGCCGGCCTAACTTCCGCCATTTTAATTATTTTTCAAAGTTGCCATACACAAAACCTTTATTAATCGATACGTCATGCTCCCTGGCGGAACCACCTTTGCTGTAACAAGTATAAGTTACATGAACAATTCTATGAAATGTCTATAAAATTCTAGTCTCGATAGCTGGTATCAATACAAACCTGTTTTGTATAGGACAAAATGTTCTAAAGTGTCACGTTTCCGAGATATGAGCTATCAAAGTTGACGTCCATTCACTGATGGCGTCTTCAGCACAACTTTGATAGCTTACGCAACTTTGTAAAAAAAAAAAAGAATGGCAGAAGTCAGACCGGCCAGGCTTCATACAAAAATCTTCCAAGCCCTTTCCCAATCAACCTTGAGCCTAATGCTTCAGCGATTAAGTTGAAAATCTATTAAAGAAATTCGACAGATTGTAGAAGCTTGATGTGCTGATGGCGTCTGTACGCACGCTCGCTTTCAATGGAAAACTTCGCTTTCTGTCTGGTTTCTGAATATCAGGGGGAAGGCGTTTAAACATCACATTACAGTTGAAAACTTGAAGAAACAGCTATTCTTCACTGACAAAAACTCTATTACAAATGTACTCTATTTCCGTAACACAACTAGTTTAATAGAGCACTCTCTGATTTCAAATAATGAGAGTACAAAGAGAAGTAAAAATTAAACCACTCTGCGGTTCGCTTCCTCGGCTTTTCCCCCGTAGACATTATTATCTCACAATGAGTCGACTGTTTCTGAAAAGCGACTGAAGCGAGGGCTCTCCGCCAGCTTCCCCTGTTGTCCCCATCCGTTACGATTTCACAGGATTTTTCCCCTTTGAACGGCTGCGAAATTTCCGGGGGAAGGCAATTTTTAAGACATTTTCAAGACACAGACGGATTCTGAGTTTCATTATTAAGGAGTGGAGTGAAAAATGATGCAAATATTGCGAAATGGTACGTTTCTTTGGGTGATTTATTTATGTGAGTGCTAGTCTTATGGGGAAAATTTACACACATTTATCATTTAACACAATGTTACATTGGAAAGTAGTTACATTGCGCCGCGCCGCGCGCCGCCATGGAAATTCCTCACTATTATAATTATTTCAGAAACTTGAACCAATCAACAGTATGCTCATGGCTAGTGTCGCCAAGAAAAACTAAAGCGCTGTAACTTTCACACAACTCAAACATACATACAATATCCCAGTTATTGATTTAGTGATGGTTACATTTTAGATCGCTACAAGTAGATTCGTGTCAAGTGACGTCACACATTTATTAGGGCGGATTCGAGTACCTAATTAGGGACGAATACAAAAACATTGGCTTATCAATTATGTAATAAGCCAATGATTTTGTAATCGTCACATTGTGCATTTTCATGTGTTTTATTTTCAAAAACTCTACGACATTGCTTATTTTCATTTCTGACTGTACTCTTAACTTTTACTGAATAACAGAATGTTATTTCGTGCAAATAGTTCCCAGTATTATTCCCGTTTACCTCTAGAATATGAAAGAGAACATTTTATAGCCAACAACCACACGGAGATTGAACTTTAGATTGCAACTTGAAATAAAATTGATAACTTTATAAAAGCTGAATATTATAAAACCAAACGTTTTACAGGAATCTCTCTTACATAAATATTGAGGTCAAAGAGATTCAACAAAAAACTTATGAGACTGACGTTCACCGAGTTTCAAGGGAAACGCTGTGAGAAGTACTCTTGAATACCTCCCACACAAAAGAAACTTTCTTCCTACACCGTGCATTTTTACTTTTTAAATCCCGACGGACAAAGAAGGGTGTTATAACTTTTTCTAGCATTCTAGTTACTATTTCTATCGTAGGTCTTACAAACGCGTTCAGATTTCCAAGAAAAATCTTTTGAGTAAATCATCATGTAGCTTTACTGAAGCTAAAGAAAAATGTGCAGTGGAAATCTAAACTCAAATATCGAATGCGACATAGAGAACCCCTCAAAGACTTACAAAAAAGAGCAAAAACTACTTCATTATAAATAATAAATAAGTAAATATATTGTTATTTATTAATATTTTTAAATGTTTTTTATTGTTTTTATTTTAACAAATATTTAAAAATGTATAAGATTTGTATGAAAATAAATAAATTTTTATTTATACAAAAACCTTCAACACTGCTTAAAGACTAGGTCACATGAATTTAGTGAATTAAAGGTCATACAGATGGAGTAAACCCTGACTCCCAAACTAAGAGATTCTTAGGAGTCAGTATTCTGCTGTCACTATGATACTAAAAAACCTTTTACTAAAAAAAACTGTGTATTTCGGTATACAAAATCATGGCAAAAAACAGGTTTGAAAGTACAATCAAATTATTTTAAAAAGATTAAACTAGGAGTAAAGGAATTTATTACCTAACGGAGTTGTAATAAAACAGGACGCAGAGGAAATGTATCAAGTTGAACAGAAGGAAAACATTGAACGTTAGCTTTGCAAAACGTACACGCTAACCAGGGTAGTTCGTCCAGTGGTTACCGCGTTGCTTCCGCCAGGGGAAACAAAACATTCACTCATTCACTCACAGGCAGGGGACACACTGAATCCATTCATTCATTCACTACCAGGGGAGACTTTTGCAATAGTCGTACGTATTTATTTAGCTTCATTTTATATGAGCTTGAGCGACTGAACGGTTATTGTGCCAATATCGACGTCATTTGAAGGAAAATTGTTCGTTTAATAGAGATCATTGGAGCACTGATATTGAAGTCGGTTTTATTTGAGTTTTTGATCGGAATGTGAATGTGAGGGTTAACGTGACTTCATAAGATAAAGTCAGCAGTAGCCATTGATACTATAGATCGATAGATCGTCTGAGTCGCAGAAAAACGTGATTTTTCACCCCAAAAAAAAGTCGATTACCAGCAATAATTTTTGCGTAAAGTAACTTAGTTTGATGTACCGAATGCTTGCTTGGTTGACGGCTATGTGAAGGGTCTGTTTACACTCTGTATTTAGTAACAGTAAATGAGTCATGCAATTACCCCGCAGATCCAAGAGATACAAACCTACAAGGAGGTCGTAACGGTGTGTTGAAGTTTGAAAAAGATGTGATTCCCTGCTTTTTCAAAGCTTATGCTAACAAAATTGAGGGCAAAATCTAGTTTAAACTCGAGCTAGCTTGTTGAAGTTTCCATCTCAGTTACCCAGATGTGGCTAAAAAGCTCCGTGTAAAGTTCCTGAACTTTGATTTGAACTTCCGACTGACCTTCAAATATGAACCGTGTTGAAAGGCTGCAAGTTTGCAACAGCTGTCACGGAGCTGTTATGAATATTCGCGAGCACGACTTGGACGTGCTCTTCGAAGAAGAAAGGAGTTTACTGAGTAAACTGGAGACATCCATTGAAACAGTGATACATTGGATACACACAGAGTGACAATGGTGACAATAGGGCCTTACAAAATGATATTATGCAATAACGAAGATGGGAAAAACCGAAATATATTGCTGTTGAAATTCGTTGTGGTAATACGAAAGTGATTGCCGCTTGTTTAGGTAATGTCTATTCAAATCATTATTTCCATTCAAACGAATATCAACTACATGCTGGTGTACATTAATTTCAGAATAACTATTTCTATTTAAAAAATACATAAAACGTTTGAAACTGTAGCACAAACAAACTTTATGTGTGAGTTTTAAAACTATTTTTCCAAATACACATTTGTATTTGTTCACATGTTTGGCAACTAAATTGCGAAACGCAGTATAAACTACGATATTATGGCCATTTATATATAACCCCACAGTAACACTCACAGCTAGTTTCATGTCGAATAGTATTGATTCTGAAGCCGTCATCGAGTGCCAGCCAAACTACCGTTGGACCAATCAATCAGCGGACTGCGTCTATAGAGCAGTAAATGGCGAACCGACTATAATTGACGAACATTTCATATCACACAATAATTACTTCGAGGCCGTCAGATGATACTGTTCACACGAGAATACTGTTCAGTTATGACAATTTATTCCGTGAAAGTTCGTGTGAAATTAATGAAGAATACATCAACAATGTGTTGAGAGCATGCATGGGATTTTAACACGTTTTTTTCATTATGATTCATCAGTTTTTTGCAAGTCATCTCGCTAACGTGCTGATTTAATCTGTGCACCGATGATTCTGCGAGTTTCTGAGACATTAAAGTGGGTTTCGCGCCCACATAGATTATTTTACAGAGAAAGGTCAACTCGTTAATTTATTAGCGTGACAGTTTGTTAACAAAACTTTTCACTTTAGCTTTGTTTGTGTTGCGGAAAATTTGAACCGAAATGTTTGGGAAGAAACAGATTGACTGCCTCGGTGGTCTAGTGATTACAAACGCCGCTGCCGAGCATGAGGTTTTAGGTTCGTATCCTAGGTCGGGCAGAGTGTTATTGGGTTTTTCTATCAGATTTTTCTTGATGGGACATCGCAGTATGTATTTCCGAAAGATCTATTGCCATCTTCCGGAAATACACACTCCGATATCCGTTCGCATCCTATTACAGTGGGACTTATACATAATTTACAAAATGTGTAAGTTCTAGGCACAGCTCTGTCTAACCCATAACAAACGTGATGTTTAAATGTAATACGCAGAAATGTTTAGATTACTCCAGAGCTTGTATGTTAATACAATTGAATACCAACATACCCAGTACAGGACTGTATTGTCGAAGCAACAATTGAGTCTGAACTCTTCAGGGAATACAGACGTCGACACTCGACAGGCCCGTAAATTGTCGATTGAGTTGGCTCCGAGGCGCAGTGACGAGGCAGTACACAAATGAAACCATGACCTACATAAATATGTGGCGAGTTAATACCTACTAAACTTTAAAGATGTGTTTTTTGATGATAAACGACCCGATGGTCCACCTGATTTTGTCACTGAAGAAGAAGATGTGGCCGTCTTTGGACTTTAGACATGTGTACCAGAAGCGTTGCATTCCCAAAGAAAAGCCTGTTAGGCAGGGGGCATTTCAGCTTTTTCTGTGCCTCTGTTTGACTAGGTCTCAGCAACGCAGCAAACAATAGGTGACGGACGAGCTCAGTCAGAAAGAGTTCTACTACAACTAGAATTTGAGTGACTTATTCCCGGCTCATCCTAAACCTAAATCGGTAGACATTGATTAAGTTTAATTACGTGGAAGATTGTCAGATCGTATCTTCTTAATACAAGAATTTGTGTGGTATACTACAACTAAAAAACCCGACTACTGAATAAAATGTAGCCTATGTTACCCGGGCCATAATAACGAATCGATTGACACCTTATTCATCAAAATCGGATGAATAGTTTAGGCGCTACGGAGGAACACACACACTGCTAAAATCATAACCCTTTTGGCTTCGCCGAAGTCGGGTAAAAAGTAACTTCTGATAGGCGTTTTAAGGCAATGGTGATTTACGACCCTTTGCTCTTTCCCCAAATCTTCTGATACGGCCGGCGGAATAATGTTTTTTAATGATGTCCTTTGCCTCAAAAACATCCTGCCGGACAAATGAGGGATGGGATCAAAGCCGTAACTCACTTAATGGTCTACTTTGCGAATAGGGTTGTATTTTCTTTCATAGTATTTTAATTACTGCAAGGATAGCATGATGCCATCCCTTCTGCCATAATTGCGGTTATGCAAACACCGCTATTATACCTTTGTTTACTGGAGAACAAAGGCCTACCGATAAACTCCACATACTTATAATTTTATACCTCCCATCGTTCCCCCTTCGTATGAAACACGCAGGGAGGTAATCATAATTCCCATATCACAACGTCATATGTCAAAATGGGATTCGTAATAAAGGAAAACTTACGGAACCCGAATCCAAAGGTCGGAGCCGTGGAAACTAAAGGTCAAGGGCTTATTTATCTTCTTCTTTCTTTCCTTTATAGGGTTTATTTATCTAATAAAATTGACCAATGACCCAGATAGAAAAGTTTAAGGGTCGAAATTCAAACTTAGAAGCGCTTCTGCGAATAGAAAACGAGCGTTTTCAAAGGACGTACTATTGTAGAGAAAATTCATATTTTGAGAAATAGACGAGAAGAATAGAATATTTAGAATTTGGAGGTGTTCAGTGAGTTACACGGTATCCTGGGATTACATGTGTAATGTTATGTTATATTAATAGAGGAATATTGTTATCTATAATTGCCATATAATATAAATAGTGCTCAGTGAGCGAAAATAATGTCAAAAACCTTTCTAATATCCACTAGTGACTTGTGGTTTGTGATTTCCTACAAAATATAATATGCAAAAGTTAATGGTTTCTATTAATTTTGACACAAACACATTACTGTTGCCATAAATCGACATTTTCATTAAACGTCGCTTACATTAAAAGGATCAAAACTAGTTTATGGTAGTGACCATATAGGGTCAACATATAATCGAATAAATAGCTTCCGAACTAATAAATACCTAAAACGAATAGTTTGGAATGATATTTTAAACGTTATATTAATTTTAAAATGTAATTTGCATCGATAATGAGAAAAATAGAAAAGACCAGTATATCTTGACATTTTATGCGCGCGCTGTTTGTCAAAGGCAAATGTCAAAAGTAGTACATTTGAATTTAGTTCCATTTTTCACCGCGTGTCAGGTTATGCTGGATATCGCTAGTCGCTGAAAGTAGTTAGCAATTCTGTCTGTTCGATAAAGTAGAATTCGTGATAGCGTCTCTCGCTCGTAAATTGGCATAATTAATGTTAACCACTTTAAGTTCTTACAAGTATCCTTTCAATTTCCAACGAGAAGTCATTTAATATAGCGACATGTACAATTGGCAATAAAATTGGCAGAACAGTGAGTAGAAGTAATCCATTTGTCACCAGTTCCCCACGTGAGCCCAGTCCGTGTTGGTTCTCATGTCAAATTACTGCGTCGAACTGTGCGTTTGTACCGGCAAAACGTTCGGATAAAACATAATATTGTCTGATGAGGTAATGATGATCATGTTGTCAATCTGTTTACACACTGTGTCCATGTCTCTCATCCATCTCTCTTATCGCAGGCCTGCCCTCTATATAAGGTGTTAATAAATTAATCCAAAACCTCTTAGGTGGTAAGTAAAAAAAAATCTGCTGTTTCATACATTTCGGGTTAGTAGGTATTGCACTTTTGTATGAAACAGCTGATTTTTTTTTCGCGATTCCAGTGTTGGTCCCATAATGAAAGTTGTTCAGTTTCATGGTCCGAGTTACCACCTAGAGGTTTAGGGTTAATTTATTAACACCTTCAACTTCCTGTAATCCCCTGGCGATTATTGTTTTGTTTTATATTATTATGATAACCTGTGAACAGTGTTCTGGGTTACATTATTGGCAAAATGCAAATATTGTTTTACTAATTTTAAGTTTTCATAATGTAACTGTTTGCTGTTCCTCTTAATAAAAATAAAAATAACTTTCTGTATTAATTGCTTTTAAACCTACATAAATAAATAAATAAAATAAGAGAACAGAAGAAAGAAATAGAGATTTCAACATGTTTATGTGAATGCTTCTTTAGTGCGAACGCACAGTTGAAGTAAGACACGGTAGTTTCCGCAAGATGTTTTCCTTCACCGTATTTAGAGTAGGAACCTATTGAAACAAATTGCACAAAATAAAGTCTGCCTACGCGACTCGTAAAGTTGTCTACAACTGAAGAAATACGGTTTGTCTGTCTTTTTTATCAAACGTTTTAGCATTTAGTAACAACCGAATTATAGACAAAAGGAGCAAATAATTTAAATTCAATCATATTTTACTAATTTCAAATACGCTTCTACTAATAATTTCATGACTAAATCAATTAGTTTAATTCCAATTCAATTAATGAAGCCAAATTAATTATTTAAAAGCCATACCAGAGCGTTGCGGTTAGGGGCATATTAGGCAGAAATTCGATGCCACACGCTAGAATATCTATTATTGTATTGACTATGTAATTGTCGAATATGTACATGATTATGAGCCCTAGGCAGGTAGATATAAGGACTGTACGTTATAGTAAGTGTTCGGTTTAATAATGAAAATGGTAGGTAAGCGTTTGAGCATCTTAGGTCCATTGAGGGCTTAATTTTATACCTTACTACCGGTGGAGTATTAAGGAAAACCTAATTAAAGGTTTAACCTGAATACCTGATACCTACGCTTAGGGTAACTGGGTGGGACGGACTGGATCTAGGGAGCGGGGAACTGACTTTTCTCGTACTACTTAACAGCGTCAGGCTGCAATCGGAATACGAAAGGTCTAGATTGAAATAAGCTTTTAAAGAAACGAAATAAACACGCCCAGAGATTTTACTCAAAGCGTAAATTTTCATTACTCTCTATTCCGGAAAACCGAGGAAAATTCACACGGTCGGAATCGAGGAGACAGCCGGGTGTCAAAAATAAGTAAAACGAAAATGTGCCATGAAAACGGCAACAGATGGCGCCTCTGTCGTGTCGGATGTGAAATGGGACGTCTGTCTGTCGCTCGCGGAATAAAGACACATCGTGTGAACAGACGCGTGAAGCAGACATGGACACTACTGGACAGTGGACACGGACTGTTGCATACATCTCGTGCCGTATGATCATTACAAAGTGACGCTTCCGTGTGTTTTACTTGGGATATTACTAACTGTTTTTATTTATTCGCTAGTGTCTTTTCATTGTATTTACTCTGATTTTGCACCTCAGTCATTCACGTTGTTAAAGGTTTTTATGTCACTGGTAAATTTACTCTGAACGAGCTGTTCTTTGTAAATGGTCTGACTATTGAAATGATAGGAAAAATTTGAACTAAGTTTATCATCGAAAAAAAATGGCTGAATAAAAGTCAACAACCTCAAAAGGATTCTCAATTTAAATTCGTCTATGACTCATCACCACACTTTTTTAAAACCATAAATTCATAATTCAACTTCACCTCAATCGACCAAAAATAACAACACTGGCCGAAACTGCTTCACATTACAAAAACCAGTTGTTCACGAGGAAACAAAACTCGAGCCAATCATTTTAAAGAATTAGTCGACCGATCATTATGTACGTTTAACTTTGTATTGATCACTTTACGACATCAATAAATAATTATATTCATCCAATCATGCGCCGACATCGCGGTTTTTATTATTTAACTGGACTTACTGACAGCGTGATATTATTTTTTTTATGTTGGTAAAAAATAAGGTCGTGTAGACGAACTGTAACGCTGAGGATTTGAAAGGAAATCGAATTATTGAGGTGGTGCAGGTTTTTTTTATTGGATTAACAGTGGTTTTACCCCTTTATATTTTTCAAAATGCCTAACTGACTGGTGCTAACAATGATTAGTTTCATGCTGGCTGTTATATTCTTGGAGGATCAAATACTGATAATATTAGAATATTTTCTGTAGCGACTTTAAAAGAAAAAGTTGAAAATAACATTTTGATTACGTACTTAAATGTAATTTTATATTATTTTCAATATAATGGTAGGTCAAATTAGACTATTAATTTAATATCAATCAAACTAACAGGTGTAATGAAATTGAAACTTAATGACCCCATCATATACCCTTATAGTTTACACGTCTAGACCTGTACCTACGTCTGAATGTCAGACATTAATTTAGATTACCCCTCTATCGTAACAAAGTTGCTGCGACACATCACATATTATACAGTAAGTTCTAGACGGCTCATAAATGCTTCGCAATTTGTGTCACCCATACTGATATCTTATCTTACTATCTTACTACGATTATAAATGTACAAGTTGGTGACGATGGATGGATGTTTGTTACTCTTTCATGCAAAAACTACTGAATAGATTTAGATGAAATTTGGCACACAGATAGTTTATAACCTGGATTACTTAGGATACTTTTTATCCCAGCAATACAATCCCGTGGGACTGTTCACATACTCCACGAGAGCGAAGCCATACCCATAAGCTAGTCACATTACATATGAATACGAAAGTAAATCTGTATCTTTTCATGCCAAAACTGAACGGATACCGATTTAAGGCATCTCGTTTAAGACATAAGGTACTTTTTATCCGTGTAATACGTTCCCTTGGTATACTTCCCGACTTTCACGCAGGTGGATGCCGAGAGCTAAAGCTACAGCTCATATGTCGTGGTCCAAATACAGCCACCGAGTGACTTGAGGGAAATCAGCTGATGCGCCGTCCTCATTAACGGATGGGCTTTTTGAACCGTCACTATTGTTTCTAAGCGATTAGTTTCTGCGGGTTGCATGTGCATAAACCTTTTTTACAAAATACGAATACCTATTAATGAGTATACCTACTCTTTTGTGTTAACTGACACGTTCGTAGTAAAAAATAAATGAATCTTGCAACAAAAATGTATACACATTTATACACACACACACACACCACATATCACACACACACACACACACACACATCACACCACATCATATCACATTTTTTATGTGTACACATTTTTACTAGTTATTAAACTATTACTTTTATTAGGTGGCGCAGGAGAAGAGTACCTGGAAGGATATATGCTTTGACCGGCAGTGGGACAAACTTACAAGTCTAATAAAAAATAAAAAAACTAATAAATATTTTTTCTTTCTTCTATTACCTTCTAATTAAATCATACGACAAGTTAAGTAATACGCCCGAGTTCTTCAACTTTTGTTTTGATGAGACCCGGGGGGATTAACTTGTGTTCCAAATAAAGTCTTAGATTGACTCATCTGTAGCTGTACCTACGAATGTTTAAGTGTATTTTTCATCAATAATGGTCTGTTTCCCAAAAAAACTATTTCATTTACAGTATTTTATGTTATTGCTTATGAAGCCAGCGTCAATGAAAGGTCACAATTTGACATTTCTGGAGCACGCGAGTATGGAGGAGTTATATTCAATATTCGTTGAGCCTTCCAGGAAAAAGAAATTGATTAGTAGTATGTAGTAGTAGCTAATATTTTTTTATTTTAATTTTTAGTTGATATAGAGATTTGTATGTATACGGATTTATTTAAACTTATACTGTCACTTACGGGATATCTTCCGTGATTGTTCATTATTTTGAGCTCCCGATAAGTTATAAGTTAGTTGTTGTTGTTGTTCTTGTTGTTGTTGTTGTTCTTGTTGTTGTTGTTAGTTAGTTGTTATAAGTTTAGTTGTAAACCGTGAAAGCTTAAAACAGTGTTTGGATTTATTTAAGTTCTAGCTCTATGCCCCGCAACCTTCGGCAGCGTGAAATTATTATAAAAAAAATATTTGTTTATTTGAATCGGTTTTTTTGCAAATTACCCTAAACTTTTTTCTGAAACAAAAGTAGCCTAGTTATTACTTATAACATCAGCTATCTGCCAGTAAAAGTCCCGTCAAAATCGGTCCAGCCGTTTCGGAGATTAGCCGGCACAACAAACAGACAAAAATTTAAAAAATATTATTTTGTTATAGGTACCATAAAAAGCTGTTATTTTTTTAATTACAAACATCCAATTTGATTTATTTGTATAGATGGGATCACCAACTATACATAGAAAATATATTGAAATAAGGTAGATCAGTGATTTTCGTTCTGTGTAACAACTATGTAGGTATAATAAACAACAATCTGAATTGGATTAAGAGATAGAACAATCAAAATTTCATTATTGATCCAGTAAAGTCAAGAGAACGTAAACCTTACTACATCAAGTCAGTTACGTACCTACCCTGTAAACTCCTACCCCTTGACGCGACCTTATCAGTATCGACCCCGAGCCGACTGCCGACCCTCGCAAGTCGCAATCAACAATTCTCGACTAATCAAATACACCAATGACAGCGGCGCGGTTACACTGTCGATGAGGAAATTAAATGAGACAAGATATCTCAGTTATTCTCCGAGTTTTGATAAAGAAAATTTGTTTATTCTGCACACACTATCAAAAAAACATAATACACACTCTTGTAAAGAAGCTAAAGAGATTCTTGCCGGTTCTTCTCCATAGGAAACGACCAACCCGAACCGTGCACCTTTTTGTCGACGGTTTATAAGTGCCCATCGAGGCCTATGTGAAATAAAATATTTTGATTTTGATTTTGAGTCTGGTCGTCTCTTGCCATTTTAATACTAAAGTAAATGGACGTTTTTATTGTATTACCATTTACTTTGCCAAAAACCAATAACTCTAGTTTATCAAAGTTTTTCCTATGTCGATCGTTTCAGAAAGTACGCCTGTGTCGTAAGTTCAGTCGATTAACATTCAGTCCTTCTGTCTCTCACGCTTGATCTAGCCACCATAGTGATACTTTTTAATAAACTACAATTGAACCTAAACTAAGTCTTTTTGGTCGTTATCATAAATTGAAACTTGATTTTTTGCAGCACAGTTAGGTAGATTTTAATTAATGGATTTTCAATCCAAACACACAAAACGTATAAACCCCAGCTTAATACAGCTTATAGCCTAGTTTATAGCTACAAAATACGAGCATACAAAACCAGCGATGCAACTAGTTTTAATATCACATGAAAGCCTGATCAATCCACCCATAAACCAACGCAAATAGGCTCTTAAAATCCGAGCAATAAAGTTCTAAATTGACTACGTGGTAGCAAACAAAGTGCCAATATTACGGGCTCATGTATGAACATAATTATACCTAAGTATAATCATCGAAGTTGAACTCTGTGGTACACGTATATAATGATGTAGATTGTAGGCACAGTTGTAAGCGGTTTAAATACATGACTACGAACAGTTTTGGACGCGTTTTCCTTAAGGCCTGCGCAGACTATGGACAATTTGTCTGCGAACAATTTGCAACAACCAATGGACGTCAACCAATAGATGAAAAAACAACACAACAACCAATGAACAGGAACGATCATTTCTATCCGGCGGACAAAAAGTCCGTCGTCTGCGCAGGCCCTTTATGCTATTACTTCGTGTCTCAGTAATATATCAACCTGACACATTTTTACTGCTAACTGCTAGCGTTTTTCGCGAAAATAAGAAAGGTAAACAAGGAAAAGAACAGCGAAAAGGCATTTCTCTGTCTAACAAGACTTCACAAGCACTTGAATTCATCTTCAACTTCAATACCTATCTATTAAAAAGGCGAGACAGCAGTAGCGAAGGGTCGATTTTTTTAAGAGGTGAGCCAGAGTACATAATTATCTTTAATTTGATTTTAATATTTGTCTAAGGAATACTGATTGTGCCCGTTTTCAAAGGGAAGCCGGTAGGAATCGAGTTGTATGGAACCTTCGCCACTTCGTCACAGACACTACACATATTAATATTTGGACTTTGTATTGTCACGCGTCTGGCACTCTTTAAAAAAAATATAGTGCTAAACAGATACTTAGTCATCACCATACATGTTAGGTTGTTCTTGAACTTTGTATCTTTATCTTCTTAGGCTTTTTCCAACTTTCTTGGGGTCGACTTCCAGTCTAACTTAATGCAGCTGAATTCCAGTATTTTGCATGGAGCAGCTACTCTGACCTCTAAGACACAGTTTCTGGGGTAACGTGACACCCCTTGGTAAGACTGGCCGTTGAGACTTTCGGGGTTTTACTTACCAGTAACGACCATTTAACTTCTGCAAGAGACAGCCGGAATCTACGGGTTAACGTGCTTTATGAATGGACGGTCACCCATCCACAAACCGACCTAGGCAAGCGTTGCTTAACCAAGACGATCGACTTGTGGCGGTTGTCATAATTTAGCCACGAGCTCATCCTACTTGAACCTTGTATAAAACCACAAACTAACGTGGTAACGATACGTGATTCGTAAATACATAGTTGCTAGCCGGTATACCTCCCTCGGGACCGGCCCTAACCGATAAATTACAGCTACCAAGGATCTTTGAGAGGCATTAAACAATTCGATGGATTACAAGTAAATTGGTGATAGCACTTTGATGTTAGTCGTGAATTTTATTGTTGGGTGGATTGTGGTATACCATCATTTGTTTTTAACGTCTATAATATGTGTAAAAGTAAAAAAAAAAAAAAAAAAGGAAAAGAGGAGCTCGTGGCTAAATAATAACAGCCGCACGGGTCGATCTTCAAGATTAAGCACGGCTTGGATGGGTGACCATCATTACATACCAAGTTTCCTCCTTGCCTCGGAAAACACGTTAAGCCGTTGGTCCCGGTTGTCATTTGTAGATCTTTGACAGTCATTACGAATAGTCAGAAGCCGAAAGTCTGACATCCAGTCTTATTAACGGGTATCGTATTACCCAGTACTAACTGGGTTGTGGGGGTCAGATAGGCAGTCGCTTCATGTAAAATACTGGTAGGTACCCAGCAGCATCCGGTTTGACTGGAAGCCGACCCCAACATGGTTTGGGAAAAGGCAGGCAGGTGATGATATATGTGTAAAAGTTTAGAATCAATCGGATCTAGGTTATTAGCAGTCGCTTTCAAAGCGTTTCGTATTTCTACAATGATTCTCTACTGGATTGACATATTTATGCGTTTCGATAGGTTATGTCAATCCATCCAGAAACAATTACGCAAATCGCTTGTTTCAATTAGACCACTAACAGACACTAGGTACTATTATGCATTGTCATGATGTCTTTTACAAAGTAAAGTGATGGTTTATCGTCATCCTTAAAATGAATGATGATAATTATGCATTTAGTGAGAATCTATAATATCAACCTGACCCGATTATTGGCCCATTGTGAGTCCAACGCTTTTAACACAAATAGAACCAGGAAAAAACAGAATCTACATATTATTTCTATTCTTCTTCTTTTTCGAATGGTTAGTGCAACCCTGCCCCCGTAGCATGACCACCGTAGACAAGGGTTTCTTTAACGGTAGAATCGACAAAATGACAGATAGTGCAAAGAAATCTGTCATTGTGTCGACACAATCTGTCATTTTGTCGATTCTTCCGTCAAAGAAATCCTTGTCTACGGTGGTCATGCTGCGGGGGCTGGTGTCAGAGTTTTTATGCCGCCCATGGGCCTCTGACTTGGCTTTCCATGCCGTCGAGAAATATCTCTCAGGCATGCTGGTTTGGTTTCCTCACGATATTTTCCTTCACCGAAGCAAGTGATAGTTATACAATACGCACATGACATCGAAAAATCAGAGGTGAATTTTTCTGTTATAAATAATTAGTTAAAAGGAGAGGTGTAACTCTTGATAACAAATCCAACATAATCCGTATCCATAAGTTACCTCATAACTCCTACTTCAAACGAGTCAGGTTGGCTTAATGTTACTTACTCTTGCTCCAAACCCGTAACCCCTGAAACGGCTTATTCATATTCAAATTCGTACTCCAAAACTTGACAGTACAACACCTCATACATCTCCATATTAAGGCTTAATCCTCGAAGTCTGGAAGGAAGTCGAGGTCGGACGTGCATCGCATACTCTAACGCTATAGGTTAGTAGTATTAACACCCAAAATAATCCGTGAATTATTATGCGAAATAATCGTACGACGCGCGTTTGGAATAATGAAGTAGTGCTGCAAGGTTGGAGGTATGCTTGCGACTTGATTCTGCGATTTTGTGGTGGCAAGTCAAATTGCAACGATAGAGTATTTGTAGGGTTGTTCTCTGGATTGTCATCTATATTGAAAGGTTGCAAGTCTACTAAGTAGAACCACAAATTCATTGTGTTATGTCATTTAATGTTGTCAGTGAAATTAGCTCGATGATTCATTTAATTAATTAATTAATTTATGGGAATTTCTTATTTTTATTACCTACCCAATGTCTATGCACTGGATATGCAAATGGTTTGAGTTGCAGAATCATTATGATAGACACGCATAAGGCAAATCAATTGTGACTTATTCGTTTAGCTTAATAAAGCACTTAGTCGCATCGCATATCATGCATCCTACTAACGAAACAATGCGACGGAATCGCAGTAAGCCCACGTTCACAAAATCGCAACTACGAGCCTTGTGTTAGTACTATCGATATTCAGCGATTACTAGTGGTGTGCCAGTGGGCGGTAGATCTGTGGCACACTCCGTATCACAGATAATGTAATACCAGCTCTGTATGCCCGTGGAATTCGTACTATGTGAGTCAGCGTATCATGTCGGGGATATATCGTAAGATAGTTTATCGCGAAACTCAATTTATGGACTCGGTTCCACTGTTTTATTGTTTTCCTGAGTCCGCAATGTGTTTTCTATTTACTATTTACATTTAGTTGTCTCGGAGAGGGCAAAGGATGTTTGTGGAGGAGTTGGAGTGAAAGATTGTGGTTCCAGAGCTTTCTAGGACAATCTGCCAATACACACACACACACAACAATATTATCGCCCAAAGAGCGGCTATTTCCGTAATTTCAAGAACCATCGCGTCCAAACTCAGTCTCATCTTTCAAAAATATCTCTTTACCTAGATTTTTGTCAAGTTTTTAACATTGATATAAGATTGCGACTTCAGTTGAATTTGAATGTTTTTTATGGCCGGGTCTCCATTCTTTAATCCAAACAAACAAAGAACGTGCTCAAAAATGATTTTCTGTTTTTGTGATGTTAACCATTCCTATCATAATAATAACCAACTCCTTTTGTCGGAAACCAATTTAAACCAAAAACGATTGACCCTCAAAAAGGAGTGTCAAAACAAATAACGATTGACTTCGAAAGGGACTGTTGAAACGTCATCTGAATGTCAACCTATAAAATTACGTGAACTTTTAAAAAATCGTCAAGATATTGATATTTAAAACAGCCTTCTTCTGTGTTCTTCTTTATCGTCTGGTTAGTGCCTAACCAGTTGTCAGAGTTTTTATGCCGCCGATGGGCCTCTTACTTCGCTTTACATGCCGTCAACAAATATCAGCACACACAACAACACTGGACATACTGCACTGCACTGAACAGCATTGTTTATTAATGCAAAATCACTTCAAATAGTTACAAATATCTGTCAAAACGCGGCTTCGTTTGATGGATTCAAACAAAGACGCCTAGCACATCCCTACAAAGGGATCATAAGTTCATAACAGGTGGGTGGACAGTTATTCGCGTCACCCTGCGGTACCCTGCGATACCCACCTGCCGAGCAGTAATTATGTCATTATCAGGGTCGCTTTGTGCCCCACTGTG
Source organism: Noctua comes (assembly GCA_963082995.1). NCBI lineage: Eukaryota > Metazoa > Arthropoda > Insecta > Lepidoptera > Noctuidae > Noctua > Noctua comes. The sequence goes on from OY720267.1 coordinate 4,346,469, forward strand.
CCCCTTTGTGGACCTCTCTGACCCTAGAGGAAGGGACGAATTCATTGAACACTGGCACTCTACGGACTGTTGGGGAGATGCAAATAGATTGGATAGTAAATAGATTGTTTTATGAACTACTAGCTGTTGGCCGCGACCTTCATCCACGTGAAATTTCATAGCCTATAACCTTCCTCGATAAATGGGTTATCCAACACTAAAAGTGTTTTTCAAATCGAACCAGTAGTTCCTGAGATTTGCGCGTTCAACCAAACAAACAAACTATTCAGCTTTATAATATTAGTGTAGATTGAACTAGGTTGTAAGACTAAGATGTAATGTATGTGATGTGAATGTGAACGAGGCGAAAGGAGTATGATTCTACGCATCGAAGCAGGTGGCGTTCTGTCGTTTCTGACTACTTCATATGAAAAAGGCGTGAGTTTATGTAGTACCGCGCTCATTGACGGTTGACTTTTCACCCTTATGCCCTGAGATATAAGGTTGAAAAGTGGTCGACCATCAGTAAGTGCAGTAGTACTTATGTATATATAAAAGGGTCTAGCTTCTGTATTCGTAGTGAAAATTGCTTTTTGATAGTCAGCGATACGAGACAGACAGGCAGTCGAGTACATTGAGCATATAGAAGAATGATCTTGCATAGATACAACAAGAAGAAAAAATACAAGGGCATTATAAACGACCCGTAAGGATTCGTAGTTAAAACCGGGATTTGTGTATGTAAATTGTGAATTCGGTACGTTATGCTGCATTTTCTTTGTTGCGCATAATCAACCTTTAGTGTTCAAACTGGCCTAGTGCGAATTGGTAGATTCACATCACGTAGTCTTACATTTTTTCCTTCATATCTCAAAAATGGTGAAACCAGACTAGCATGTAAAATACGGTACTGTATACAGCATGTATATTTAACAAACGCAAAAGTTACAATTAATTTCGGAACTTGTCAAAAAAACATAATATGAAATTACTGAAGTTCATTAGCAGCACTCGTAATTAAATTCATGTTATTTGGACGTCCTCGTCAACACGCGATGATTATTTTACATTGTTTGACGTGTTACAAATTGATAAATTATTTAACAAATTATACCAAACGTAATTGACGCATTAATTAACAAAAGTTCCATTATCAACACGAGTATGTAGGGAACGTGGCTTGTAGAATTTTAGTTTCTGCCTACCCCCCCATCCAAAAATAGCGTGAATTTTGTAATGTATGGATTCGTTAACGCCAATTTGAATTGTTTCATTGCTGTCATAAACTAAAGAATTTAACAATCACTCCAGAATTGCAGAAACTAAATAGCGAGCATATTCCAAGAATAGCTGATTCAGAAGCAAACAAAACAACAGGTCGGTACTCTTAGAAACAACAACACAAAATTAATTACAAGCAAAATTAATACAAGTTCAACAAATTAGGGTAAACGGCGCAATAATTGGCATCATAACTCAAGAATCTTATTGAACGAGCACACAAAGCTGATAATAGAGACGTTTACCTCAAAAGGTGTTTGTACGGTAAGTGTTATCTTATTAATTATCTTTATAAGGTGCAAAACAATCGCTTTCTCAGAAAAACTGATAAGCTGAAAGCTTTTGCCTCAAGAAGATGCTATCTTATGTGATCATATTATTATGTGCACAAGGTCAAATGTTAACTTTACAGTACTATCTTGTTAAAGTAATCAGTTTTAACTGGCTATGTCTGGGTCTTATATTCAAGAAACGAATCATTTACCTTAACAGTCGTTAGTTTGCTAGACATAAATCGGACTTTGCAAAATTCTTTGGTCATCATCGATCTTGCCATAAGTACCTATAACTTTGAACATAATCACGATCCAATGGGTGCAATTCTTAAATTAACTGGCTTACGAAGAAAGGAGGAAAAGTTTTCAACGACCAATGGATCCTATTGAGTGCAGAAAATGGAAAAGATTAAGGCTGTCAGCAGCGAAGAGACATCTGAAAGAATCCTTACGAGAGGGGGTGACATCATTGAAGTATTTTCAAAAGGAAAATCTCCTTGAAATGGATCACAGTATTACAAACAGTTTGGTAAAAGTATTTTGTCCAAAATACTTGTTTTCGAAATGTAATTATAACTTAAATTACGTCCTTAAAGCTCAACAGAAAGTTAAGGGAACAGAAAAGCCTTGGAGCGGACTGTGTAAAAAGTTTTTTTGAAGGATTCGCAATGAGATTTTGCGTTGAAGAGCCGACATCACTAACATGCTCTAACGTTGCAGAATCACCAATCCTAAGAGTTTTCTACTGCAACTTGAGAGATACAGCCATGAATATTCTATGATAAATTACAGCATTCAAAGTCAAATTAAACTGCGGGGTAATAACGTAACCCACTCACAAACCTGGCGAATTTCTTTCAAAATCTTTTTGAACTTTAAGTTTTTGGTGAGTGCACAATTCAAAAGGGAGCTCATCTGAGTTCATTAAGTTTTTTGAGGTGAAAATACAGTAGAATACAGTCGACATTTTTGCCTTCTTCGTTTCGTGATTTTGCGAGGATACATCCAGCATCCAGCCAACGGAACGCTGTCAATGAAATCATATCATCTGACAGTTATTACTGTATATTACGTAATTTCCTGATTACTGTTTATAACTCACGTCGTCATAAGTCTGAGATTCGCTCATTTTTTAAGCTGACGTGTTTTGAACTGAGCTTGATTAATATTATAACCGTATATTCCGATTCGTAGGGAACCATAAATTATAATCATGAAGCGAACCAAATACATAATGGTTCACCTTATTGACCACCTTCATGTCTGACGTGGGACCCTAGTTGTGCTTTTGGTTAACAGTACAGGAAAAAAAATTAGCTATTATCTTAAATTATAATAGAAAAAAAAAGTTAAATGCATCCGGTTAGACTGGAAGCCGACCCGGAGATAGTGGGCCAAGTCTAGGGAGATACGAAAATGATGATGAAGAGAAAGATAAAGTTACCAGCTAAGTTATCAGAACATCCTAATCCTAACTTAATATTATAAATGCGAAAGTAAGTTTGTTTGTTACCTTTTCACGCGTAAACCACTGAACCGACCATCCTGAAATTTTGCATATCCGTTGTCAAGTGTACCGAAACGGACATAGGGTATCTTTCATGCCGAAAAAAAGTACTGTCCCCGAGGAAAACAACAATAACGTTCTTATGATAATAGATGGCGCTACGTACGTGTCTTTCGAATCATGATGGAATTATATTATTATAGATACTTTGGTAGTGCGAATTGATTGTCAAATTCTAAATTAACGCGAACGAAGCCGAAGGCACAAGCTAGTACATTATGTTATCCGATTCTATCAATTCAATTTGTGTTGATAAAATAGGTACATGGTATCATGCTTATTATATTTATAGGTGTTACAAGGTACTCTTTGGCTCAACATGTTTGACCATGGCTGGTGTACAAATTAGGTCGAAAACCATAAGATTTCAAAAAAATAAAAATACAAAGAATAATAATCAAAAAACGAATAACATTAATATTACATTTTAAATTATCTGTTCTTAGGTGTCTTTATAACAGCCTGAACAAGCACTAGAAAATCTATATAGGTATATCGAATATTTAAACGTTGAAATAATAAAGATGTTAAAATAAACCTACCTACTGTCCATTTTCCCCACGAACCATTAAAAAGACAAGTTTTCTTCAATAAAAATAATAGATTCGAGTTAAAATAACTAAAAGATGGATTGTTATTATTTTATTCGATAGCCTTTAACTCAGACTGAAGAATATTTCTCCGGAACAATGTTCTGAACTAAATGTATACTTTAGGATTGTTCAATAGGAAATTGAGTGGAGGAATGAAGTTAACCGCACGAGTAGATACAGAAACCTAATTCGATCTGATATGTACCTACCTACCAGTGGCGAAGGTTCCATACAACCCGATTCCTACCGGCTTCCCTTTGAAAAATGACACAGTCAGTATTCTATAGCCAATAATATTCTATACAGTAAAGATATGTACTCCGGCTTACTTCTTACAAAAATTGACCCTTCGCTACTGCTACCTACCTAAGATCAAATGTTGTTATTAACACTTTCTCCCTTCGGAGGTATCCAATTCTACGACCATTTTCTATCTCCACGGTGTTTAATTCTGTATCTAGCTCAAAGCTTTCTACTGGGACTTTCAGTTGGTGCATGGTGTCAAGTCAATAATTTATGTTTAGTTTTTAAACCTTACTTAGGCCTTCAGCCTGGTAATGCGGTGCGCCGACCCCAAATGAAGTGGGATATTGGCTAGAGAATGATTACTTAGGTATTCAGCCTTTATACTAGTCCACAACTAAATAAATGCTGAATTTCAAATTTTTCAAATTCTAATTATTATTTATTAATAATGATGTACCTACATTAAACATAGTTGAACGGTGATCCCCAAACTAGACGTTAGTCTATCTTGGGGATCAGTATTTAAAACGCACTATTGGATTTCGCTCAGTTCAAGAATCCCAACAGAGTAATAATATATTTAGGCGTTCAATAGCATTACTTAGTGTTAACAAGCATTACTTAATTACGCTGCCACAAAATTAAAACGGTTACAATTTTGAACAATCCACCTCTTTTATTCTATAGATAGATTGATGATGATTAAATTAAAAGAATTTATCAAAAACTCACATATTCGGATATCCTTAAAGTAACATGGTCGCTCCATGAATCAGGATAGTCTCAAGACAACTTGCGAACAGCATAAAGTGCTGTCACACTTGAGGTGCAGTTTCTAGAATAATAGCGATTGCATCTCAGACTGTCCCGTGCATGTCGCGCCGTGTGGGGACCCCCACGTGCGCAGACGCCGCTAACGGTCGCAGTAGCAGCATCTTCGAATGAACCGCGCCTTAGAGGCATCAGAGAATGCAAGGTTACGTTTATCCGCGAATGTTATCTGTTTAACCTAAGTAGGTTTGCAAAATTCACTACATAACTGGAATTTGAAACAATTGTGAAAAATTAAAGCCCAGAACTGGAGACTATTTAATAAAACCGACAGGCGACAATCCGGTTTGTTAAATTAGTCGCGAAAATACGACAATTTTAACAAATGGACAAAAAAGTCGCATTGTCAGTTAATATTAAACAGGCCCCTGCCTGGTAAATTCTGAATTATTCTTTTGGTCTTAAAATATTATTTCATATACTTTCTAAAGTTTATCACGGTCCGAACAAATGTAAATGTTAGGGACAAATTCCGTCACCCAGGGCTTCATTATGTAAATTGTAGTATTTTGGAGAAGTTCCAAAAATATGTCCAATTTACATTTCGCCCAAATCAGATATTCACACAATGAGCAGGAAAAACTGAAGTTATATTATTCAAATAGAACAGACATATTCTAACATCAAACAGTAAAATTATGTGCGCAAAAAAATGAGGTAATCAAAACACCATTAAAACATTTGCCAACATTTCTTTAACACGACGATAAAAAGGGAAAACATTCACGAAATTGTGAAGAAGCCCATAAACACGCAATTAACAGCTACCTACGTCGCTAATCACATGAGACCATCGAATTATAAATATTAACGACCAATTAAAACTAATAATTGACATAAAAACCGTCAAGCCACATGCGATAAACGATAACGAGAAATCGCGAGATAGAACACGCGATCGCGATGTAGGCCGATTCGAAAGTCGCAGGTCATTTAATAACTACGTACGTTATAGGCCTTCTTGCATTTCTCATCTCGCATAGTACGGGTCGTACCCGACCAGCATAGAAACTTTATAGACGATCGTAAACGAGATACCTACTATAAAATCACAATTTGAATTTCCTTAAGACAGTTCAATTTTCAAGGTTTAATTGAGCTTTAAAGCACCGACATGAGCTGTAGGTCCCAATTATCAATAAAACAACCGTTCAACACGAGCCGGCTACGTCGAAACATTACGAACATAATACTCCTACGCTGTTGTATGGAATTACTGTAATGTCATTATAAAATGAGCCGAGACGAGGTCGGACGCAGGTGGAGGATACGCTCGCGAATTTTATTCTCGTAAGATCACAATAAGGACGCGTTTCAGAATACTCTCCCTGTTGTTCTATTGTGGTGTTACTCACTCAATTACCAACACCAACAGATTTTACAGATCATTGTCCACATGTCTCGACTATTAACTGTATGAGAATGGTCATTTATAATTTGATCGGGCGGCTAAAGCTTTACTAGATCCAAACAAAGAAAATGTTTGCAAACCAATCTTATTAGGAAACATACGTGCGAGGAATAAACTTCTCGGCAAATAAAAGGATTTTGTTGGAGCATAACTTCATAAAAGTTGAACTTTAATCAGGTAATTGTACGACTCTGTGTAATATCATAAAAAGGCTTTCGGAATTTCGTTCTCATCTGTGAATATTATAATAGTTGAATTGGATGTGTTATTATTTCTGATACAAAACTTACTGAACTGGATTTAAAGTATGTAAAACTCCCTTCACTGTGAACACTGCGGCAAATATGAAATAACCATTACAATTATGAGCAGGCTCTATTGAAATGTAAATATAATGGTTAAGTAACAGATGTCTGCCGCCTGAGTCATCAGCGACCGACCAGTCGCACCAAGTGTGAATTTTTTAAACAAGCTTTTAAAACAAGCACAACCGAACAAAGAAATATATTTGAAAGCCGGGGTTGCAATGTTGAAAAGTTAAATCGCGCTAAAAGTACAACGTGATTAGGGTCAAACAAAAAAGGAGAACTAATAAAAGAGTCGTTAAGCACCGGTTTTGAATTTTAAATGTTAATCAACTTAATAATTATATTCACGCGTAAGGGTCGCTAGAGGATTGTGCCGAAGCTCAAGTGGTACAGGACGTCGACAGGTTGCCGGAGAGACACAGGTTACACACAAAGAAGATTCGCATAGCGGAGCCGGAGGTTCCATTACGTTTCGTTCTAAAACACTGAAATAAATTCCCTCAGCGTTTATACTTGGTGATCCCAGATTCAAGTTTTCAGCATCTTCTAGATAAAGTGACTTCTAACAATAGATAACGAACAGAAACTTCAATAAAGAGAATGGAGTTGACAATGACATACCTTTCCGAAAGCTTATGTCAATTCCAAACATTTCGTTGATGTTTCTTTACGTTAAATAACTCAATGCAAAGTCTGATTTATCTGATGTTAATAAGTCTACCGGTATTCGTTTGCAACATTTCATTGCGGGACAATAAGCGTCGCAGCAGACAATTATCATCTGGTAAATCAGTCTGGCAAAAGCCGGGATTAATGACGGCAGGCTGAGATGAAGAAATCAGGCTGTTGGGGCACTTTACGATTGCAGAAAGTCACTTTGTCTGGTAGTCACAGCGGGAATGTGTTAAAAATAGGTGAGGTTGCAAATATCAGCTGACCTCTGTAGACGTCATCGTAGAGGGGGGCGAGCGCGGCGTCTGGCGCGCCCCAGCGGGACGCCTCGGGGTACACCATGGGGGCGCGCCTAGCGCGACATGGCACTCGGCAGCGGCGCGTGCGTCTGCGTCGGCCGGCGCGCGCGGACTGAATACACTCGCAAACACCTACACGCTGACACACACGCAGAACCTCAACAGACACAGAGTAGAATAACCAGTGTGTTTAAGGAATTAATATGTATGCTTATATGGGGATCAACAAGAACCCCTTTTCTCAAATGAACCCTGAGTGCTTCGACCACCTACTTCGAATTTTATATTTTGTGATTCGATGTACCGACAAATAAGTGAGTCTCATGTCAAATGGAAAATAATGGAAAATGGAAAAGTTGCTTGCGAAAATGAAAAATATTTGATCGTCTTTTTTAGAACTTAAATTTTATTCAAGAAATCATTTAAGAACAAAGCTACAGAGCTAGAGGACCACATAGTTACATAAATGATAAAGAAATTCTTACTCGGTTTGTATACGATCCACAAAGCGCAACGAAAGCTCACCGGGAGCTTTAAGGGAAGTCTGCTGATCGCACTGTAGTTCCTACTCTGTGTGCGTGTGCAGACGGAGCCTTCGCCCCAGCCTTCCCCCCCCCCCCGCCCCACTACTCGCCCCCCACGTGCTTCACTTTCGCACGGTCCGCGAACCCCGTCGCGACACTAGTTTAATTGCAACCCGTCCGCTGCAGCAGAACCGGATTTATTGTCTCCCGGTCGATATCACCTCGACGTTGATGAGAAACCAGAGAAATCAACCAAGGTTCCGTAAACGGCCCTTAACCGGTTGTCCTAGGCTTGGCTTGATTAGCTGTTGAAAGACTGCAACTGTTATTGACAGCCCTAAGTGCCGGGTATGGCTGGAATTGCGACCTGCGCAAGAGTGACATTCGTAGGCGTTGATGCACTTGTAAAAGACATCAACGCGCGCACTGTAACACGAGACCCTTTTATGAAGACATTGGACGCTCACACAACTATTTACCTCTGTTAAAAGGGAGAAAATTGTTTCATTATCGTTCCTTACTTCAATATTACATTCATTTTATGTTTACATGCGCTTGTATTACTCGTATCTTTGTGTAGACTTCTAGAATTTTCCTTTATTAATAGTGAATGTATTTCTTATCGCTAGATAGCAGTTATGTGCTTCGCTAAGACATGTACAAATTGGCTCATTTGTATAATTAAATATTAACAAGTAATTCCTGCTATTACAAGTCTCCTGTTGGAGAATTAATAGATATGCTACATTGCTACCTGTAGATAAAATCTTACATAAGTTAACATTTAAGATGAAAAGATTAACTGTGCATATCCGGTGACAAGTGATTGGGTTCAAATGATATGATTCAGGATCTGTAATTGTTTAACGGTATTTGTGGATAACATTATCATTATCGCTACTGATGTCCATTGCTGGACAAGGTTTCGCATTTTTATATAAATATACTGTCTCGTTGGTGCTGAGCCTGAGGTCCAGAGTTCGATTCCGGGGTCGGGCAAAGTGTTACTGGGTTTTTCCATCAGGAATTTCCCAGTAGCAGCCCCGAAGGCTGAATTTGTGCCCGGGTGATGGCAATAGGCTCGCCCACTATTACATGGGACTTAAAACATAACTAGCGAAATATGGGTGTACTATTAGGTACACCTCTACCTAACCCTTCGGGGACTACAGGCGTTATGCTATATTATTATGAAAAATTGATCATTGTCACAATATTTGTAAATAATGTGTGCTCTATGTACCTATCAAGTTCTTTGATGTTTCTATCATTCCTTAATATTTAATACTTCACACCTATTGTACTAAAGTTATATAAATTCGGGTACCTACTACCTACATCGACTTCGCAGTTTACATAAACTTATTGCACACCATTTTAAGTGTAACTATGGAGTATCTTGCTCATTCTTCTCCATGCGAAACTATATTCACGCATAGACAACTAGAATCAATTCCTGTAAAATTTAAACATTCAAAATTGCCTTTTTAATAGCTTGTTTTTTCTAGCCTGCTCAGTCCCAGTCCTGGGTCAACTCCCTCCACTTTTTTTTTAATGGCTGAAATGAAATAAATTGCAACATAAGCCAGTTGGTGATTTCGAAGTTTAATCTGAGACTTCAATCAGAAACTACAACATTAATCTAAACACAAATGGCGAGTGGTCTGAAGTACTAACAATAGGTGTTAACTCGTGATTAGTGCGGTGTTGAGTATCGATGCGCGAGCGCAGAGCGGTGAACTATGCAGAGTTGCAGGCTGCAGGGCGTAGGGCGCGGGCGGAGGCTGCGGTGCGGCCCGCTACCGCTGTACGAAAGGGGAGAAGGCCCATTAATAAACCATTTTGAATAAGAGAGAATAAAGATCAATAATTTATATGTAACTATAGCATAAGTTTCATCAGATAACCTGAAAAAACATATGTTCCTCGTGCAATATTATTGTACAGAATCTCGTTCTTCTAACCTAACAGACAGGTGTGTTGCTGGAGAATTTGTTCCGCCACTTTTTCTTCTCAGCTAAAAGTTCAAAAAGTGCTGATTATCAGCCTAACTTGAAATGGTTACTTTTGATTTTGGGAAAGTGGTCAGAAGTGGGAATGATTTTGATCCTTACATGATGCTTTGACCAAGTGAAGCAACACCTCGATACCAAGATTTCCTATGCACTACAAGCTAAAGATCGTCACAAATGGAGGGGATCGTCAAATAGTTTAGTCAGGCTCATCACGACGCTCAGCAGCGAGCTAACGAGTCAAGGATAGCATAGGTTTGCATTTAAAAATTGTAAGAACGAATGAAATACGAAGATGAAACTAGTCTATACAGAGTGTAAACAGACCCTTCACATAGCCGTCAACCAAGCATTCTGTACATCAAACTAAGTAACTTTACGCAAAAATTATTGCTGGGAAACGACTTTTTTTTTGGATGAAAAATCACGTTATACGGTAAGACTACGATGGAAAGCACTCAAAGCACTGTGCTGATGGATGGATTGAATAGTACGGAGGTCGTGGAGGTGTGTAAAGTAAAAATCTTACATTAGACACATGTATTTAAAAAAAAACTTGTGAAATAATTGGAACTTTGACCCCCAATATCTCCGTAACTAGAAGGTTCCCAGGTATGGTCTAGACCAAAAAAATAATCGCAAAGCGGGGAGAACAAGTGCTTTTCGGCTATGTTAAGGGTCTATTTACACCCTTTATAGATTTTCTCCCTAACAATAGGGTAAAAGCAGCTACTACAATTTATACGAAAGCACTAGTTATTCCAAACAAAGGATACTTGGATTGAAACTATTGTGAACTTCGAGTGATCGGAGCAAACCGTTCTTCGAAGAAAGAAGAAACCACTTTTATACCTATTCTTTGAAGGCACTAGCGGAACAGGATCTATTCCTTGAATAGAACTCCTTAGCTACATACTAAGCTTGTGCCAATTTGGATGGAGGGCGAGGATTTGATTCCCAGGTTGGAGGTTTTTGGGTTTTTCCACAAGGAAATCTCAGTAGCAGCACTATATTAAGCGTGGAAAAATTGAATTGGAGTAGGTTTCTTATTAGAATTTGGTCAAACTCAACCTTCTGTTCGCCCACTTCTCATAGCTACCGCAACCAGTTTATGTTTTAAATTCGCGATAAAAAAATATCTGCAGCGGCGCGTGTCATTAGCCGCGATGTCCCCTCCCCTCGCCCCGCGCTGCCCCCGCCTGCATTTATTAATCTTATTCGGAGAAATCGACGCATCACAAGACTGCCCCGCTCCCCTGCGCCTCGCCGAGAGGATACCAAAAGTTCAGAAGGATATTGGCAGGAGATTACTCGAAATTGGTATTTGCTTATGTTAGATCACGTAAAGGTACAGTCGTTTGGTTTTATTGGCATTGATTGACATTGACAGGAGAGCGCTGTCAGTGAACATTAATTTTGTGAAATATAATAAAATAACAAAATGGCGGCGTTAGTTCCGATTCAGACCACACGCCGAAAAGATTCTTATTCAACTAAACAATCTTTTTTCTAGGAGCTAGAGATGTTTGATTACGTGTGCTGACATAAGTGCCTAATTTGATATGTATTCAGAATCAGAGGTCAACAACTTTTTATTGGTTTACAAGTTCACGAATGAATGTGTTTCGTCGGAGAGAAACGCATTTTTAGATATTGCTACGTAAATGATCTTAACTTAAAAGATTTTGTATTTGCCATTTCACTAAATTTTTGGATGTATCTCCTTTCAAAAAGCTAATATATTAAGTTACATTGCATTTCAGCTTATAAGGGCGTCCTCTCTCTGTGAGAGTGAGTGAGCCGTAATTGGACTTGGTCCCATCCACCTCGCTGCCCCTGTCGCGTCAACGGGGCAGATGGGGAAAATAGTTTCATCGTCCCTTGTGGCAGTAATCCACCACTGGGGCTCAGTGCGAATCGGTTGAGGACATGTCTTGAATTTTTCGTTCCAGTCCACGCATTTCCTCACGATGTTTTTCTTCACCGTTTTGAGAGCAGTGGTGACGATATAAACTTCTTACATCTAACCTAAATATTTTACAATTTAACAAGGACTAAATCTCGATACGGACACAGAGCGTCCGAATTCATGGACACCTCAGAGTCCGGTACGCCCGTTCACTCACCGTGCGACATCGCCTTGAATTGATACATATGTATTTATTTATTTATAGGCACCTATATATAATCGATTTCTGGCCTTATGTACACCACTTATTTTTACACCAAACCGACTTTTGAACGCGCTAAACTGGTAAAGGACTTCTTCGAATTCGTTTGCAATGATAACGTTAATGTTTTAATCATTAAGTGCTTTAGTGATTGATTTATTTCTACCAATGCAATGACCACATACACATTTATATGAATGACATCACGCCTGTTACCCCGAAAGGTTAGGCAGAGGTGACCTATAGTAAACGCATATGAACCCATAGCGACAAACTAGAAATCCAGCTTGTCTCAGGGTGTTACCGAACCCGTAACCAAAAAACCTGGGTGTTGCCAAATATAATTTTAGACTCAGCAGAATTGCAGAGACAGAGGTGCTGCCCTGGTGTAACCTGGGCTACTAACAAAAAATACCTTTATGATTAGAATTACATTGATCTAAGTTGCGCTTTCTGACCGAAGTTAGACTATCAGCTGCCCTGGTGTAACCTGGGCTACTAACAAAAATACTTTTATGATGACACTAGCTTATGCCCGCGGCTTCGCCCGTGTGCAGTTAGGGAATTTCCCACGGGATCTTACTTCTGGGATAATAAGTAATCTATGTATCTATCTATAATATATACATAGATTTACATGTACTTGCTTATAACTTGCAATGATTCGTTTAAAGTCATATCAATTAAATTAGATACGTGACATATTGATACCTTGGTTTGAGATTGGACATCGGATTTACTGGATTTTATCTGAAGATTTGTGTACATACACAAATTTTTAAGTCAATCGACCCCGAGAATAAAAAGCTTCACAGAAAATTGGGAGCGGAAGGGAGTGTCAGACTTTACTGACTAAAACCCATCCATGTTCCTTCTTTGCCCCTTGTGTTCCAGGGCCACGGTATCTCTTTCTAACAGTCCCGCAGCCCTGGAAAGAATACACCCTCCAATTTTCATATCTCTGGGACCCGCGGTTTGGGCTGTACGTTGGTATATCAGTCAACCAGTCAGGACATTGAATTTTAAATTGGGGGATGATTTTGGAAAAACTGTGATACACGTATCTCATCATTTTAACTGAAGTATTATGTAGACACATTTTCAAGTCAATCGACTCAGAGAATAAAAAGTTTCATAGAAAATTCAACACCCCATTTCACCCTCTTAGGGATGGAATTTCGAAAAACCCTTTCTTAGTGGATACCTACTCTTCACAAAGAGTACACTGTCCAAATTTCATGTCTCTAGGACCAGTGGTTTGGGCTGTGCGTTGATATATAAGTCAGTCAGTCAGTCAGTCAGTCAGTCAGTCAGTCAGTCAGTCAGGACTTTGAATTTTATATTTATGATGACATTGATCCAGGTTTCGCTTTCTGACTTAAGTTAGATAGACTATCACTAATTATCTTACCTCTCCTCCTAGCTCTAGGTGCATGCTGAGGTCAGCTTCCCTTCACCCTGTTATGTGCAAAATGGGTCAGTCTACCCTTAAAATGTCTTCTGCAGCTACGAAGGTGGTGACTGGTTACACGTTGTTCTATCGTATTCTAGTCTTGCCTAGGGACAGGACTGTCAAGGTCGTCTGGCTTCTGACATGCCAGCACTTCCGTTATCGACTAGACACCTACAAATCATAACCGGATGTAGGTTTTTGTTCTTATTTATTACGTTTTGAAACTCGATTCATATTAAACTAGGTACCTTGTTTGTAAGTTAGATGGCTGATTACCAGCCAAAAATGTGGCTATACAAGGTGTAACATAATAAACGCAAGACCTCCCGTGTGGTCTCTCGCACCATGAAACTAAACATCTTTTGTTCTACGAGTTCTTGAAATTCGCAAAAAAAAAATCTTTTATAGGAACTGACGCAATCAGCTGATCCACATGTATGGTAAAACTAAAAAAAAGTTATAAATTTCCAAAAGTCATAGAACAAAAGTTGTTCAGTTTCATGGTCTGAGCACCACACGAGGGGTCTTGCGTTTATTATGTTACTCGTTGTAGAGTTGTCATAAGCTAACGAAAAGCTGGTTTCAGAAACACGAAACGCTTTGAAAGAAAATCTCAAAGCAATTATTTCAATTAGACCATTACAAGCAGTTTTGATGTCAGAAACAAAAAAAATTGAAGCTACAGTCTCAGTCACAAGGTACCTACAACAACTTGTGAAAGTACTGCAGTTGCAGTTCCAAGCCGTAGATCGTAGGAGAATAATGGGCAAGAAACCCCACGGACACTCTTTTAAATCAAATATTGTTACAAAATCTTGGTTTAAAAGCGTTAACCACTTTTCTAGGACATCTGGATTGTGACCAGTGTTTTGGGACTCTTCACATATACAATGTGTAACATAATAAACGCAAGACCTCTCGTGTGGTGTCTCAGACCATGAAACTGAACAACTTTTGTTCTATGACTTTTGGAAATTCATAACTTTTTTTTAGTTTTACCATATATGTGGATCAGCTGATTGCATCCGTTCCTATAGAAAGTTTTTTTTTTTTGCGAATTTCAAGAACTCGTAGAACAAAAGATGTTTAGTTTCATGGTGCAAGAGACCACACGGGAGGTCTTGCGTTTATTATGTTACACGTTGTATACCTGCAATGTAATGATCTCACAACTCGCCAGTAGTTTCCAAGTAATTGTGGGCGTATCACAAATAGAGACACGTTTTCCTGCACAACACAAGTACCAATGTGTCAATGAAATAACTCATGTCGTGTCATTTTATGTAGGTACTTACCTATTTGCACGAAGCTTTAAAACATAATTAAATTATTTCTAACAAGCGTCCACTTGAGAAGTTTCACACGAAAACAATAATTTCTAATTGAAGCCTTTCCTGCAGTCTCACTAATAATAACCTATTGGTGTAGAATAACTCAAATGAATAGGCCTTTGTTTCAGAGAGCCATTACCTTCGGTTTTGTAATCTATAATTTTAGAATCTCTACAAAACAATTAGTAATATCGACAAAGTATTAAATATTGCACAATTTATTTTACTACGGCATAATATCTTATGAAATGTAAGCAGTTACTGTCACAACTTTCATAATATTTTAAGTTTTTAATAAAGAAATATGTTTATGTGGACGCCGCTATATTATTTCATTCTCATATCTTTATTTTATTCATTAGGCACCTACTTTATGCATGGTCACCGCAATAAATTAAAAAAATTAAGCATCTAAATTATATAATATATCGACTGAGATGTATAAATTTTGTGTTCAGATAACATAATCCAATTCTTGAATTATTAATAAGGCAAAAACCATTTAGTTTTAAATTTTAACTACCTATCGTCTGTTAATAAAGCAACAATAATGCATTTTCAATATCAATATTTAATTAACATAAGCCATAAAATGGTACAGAAACTGGTATAATAAAACCAGGCTTGGAAACCAACCTTTCAAAAACTACAAGTAATAATTTTTGCAAAGATAAAACTATGATGTGTGATCTTATTGTTTTGGTTTTATTGTGTTCCATATGTGCTACTTTTTGTAACACATAGTCACTTATTACACAACATTGTGTGTGCATTAGAACTTGAACATGCCTTTATCATTAATTTTATGAATGATGGCTTACTAAAATCTTTTTTTGTTGGATTACAATAAGTAGGTACTTACTGATCTGTTATAGTTACAATATTTTGAGAAGAAAATTCAAAATCCTTAAATTGGTATGTTCGTTTAGATCTAAGTTCAGACTAAAAGTTCAAAGCTTTCAATGTAAACTAAACCAGGCAACGCCTGCATTGTATTTTAGGTATTGGTAATTTATAAAGCAAAGCAAAGTCCTGAAGGAAATAATAATTTATTATTCTTTTATCATACTAAAAGGAGAAGACGTAAATAAAGAAAAGAAACCAAATAAAATAAAATAATTTATTTTTAGACTAACTTTTTCTTACTTATATTTAACAAGTTTATAATTACAATAAGTAATAATTAAGACACATTGAAAGTAAGAACAGGAAAGGATTGTTAACAGTTTTACAAAATGTGAGAAATATCTGTTTTTACATAGATTATAGAAAATATTTTATAAGACTGCTATTTATCTTACAAGTTTATCTTTTACCTTAACTTTTGTTTGAGATACCATTTTGTATTATCTTAGAATTAATTGATTGTTAATAATGGGCCACTTTACCTCACTGCCATTATATTTGCTGACAAGTGACTAAACAGAAACGGTAATGAAAACATGAAACAAAGAAAACCTATATTAAGTTGAGGATAAATAGATTTCCAATCAAATCGATTGTTTTAACTGTTGTGCTAGAAAACATTTCAGTTATTAGAAACAATTTGAACTTAACACTAAAATTTTTACAGTCAATTTCGGTATGAACACTTGAATTCATAGAGTAAATGATCAATACACTTAAAGACAGTGTATGATCTACACATTGTTCTAAGATAGTAATAGTCTTGTACAAGAAACCTGTCTGATACAATGGACCTAGTGGGTCTTGACTCCAGCCCACTGCCTCTTACAAAGAAGAGGCCAAGTCTGGAAGAGGCGGTCCAAACAGCGGGAATATTATGTTGATTTATATACATATAAGAATATTGATCACAAAGTTACCTGTTCCGATCAATGGTTAACACGAGGCGTACGTCTTCAATTAGACTATTTTATCGGTTTCTATTAAAGTGATGTTACTTGGCAGGTGTTGGAGCCGTAGGGGCCGAAGCAACGCGTTGCTGTGCTGCAGACAGTTGCGGTGTGGTCGTAGCCAGTGCTCGCAACTGCTGTTCAGCTGCAGCATTCACCATCTTTGTAACATTAGTCTTCATCTTATTCCGTTGCACGGCACTCTTGCTCTTTACTGGCGCGTTTGGACGCTTAGCCACCGCCTTGCCTGCTTTACCCTTGTTTTTCTTTGATTTTGCGCCAGCAGGCAATTTACTCTTTACTTTTGTTTTGCCTTGAGCCATTTCCACGTTCTAATAGAGTTATTTTTGCACAAATACAAAACACAACAACGTGGTTTTGACGTCAGATTGGTTTGACATTAGATTATTGACAGATGACAGCTGACGCTTGGCGTTCCGTACAAGAATAATTTTGAATTTAAGCGTGGTGTGCTGAAGACTCCAGTTTGTTTACAGGAGTAGCGCGGCTGAGTGAAGAGTAAAGATTTTGTTCTCATGCTATTATTCAGTCATTGGAAAAATATTTAATATGTGACAAAAGCGTTCCTTTGTACTGTTTGCAAATAGATAAATTATGATGAGGGATAATGAATGAAGATACAAATAAAGAGACAAAATTGGTATTTATTTTACGGACTTTTTTTTTTATTATTATTCATAAATCGACTGTTGCAGTATATGAATTCGAGTTTCAAGTTAAGAAATATACATAATATATAATATCTTCTAAATATATTTTATGTACAGACAAATAGAAAAGTAGTCGAGTATAATTATCGGCTATCGATAGAATCGAGCGGCGAGAGTGCAGGCGACCGGCGGAAAGCGGTGCGGACGAGGGCGCACCTCGCCATAAAACGTCTAGAAAAATAGATAAATCGCTCAAAAACGTCAGAATCAGTCGAAAAGATAGAAGAGTAGAGAACGGGCGACGTCAAAGGCGACGACGAGGGTAGGTCCTCAGGCCCTTCTCACGCGTACTCCGTGTCGGTGGAGAGCGAACGCTCCGCGGGCGACCGCCGCCCGCTCGCCTCCGCCACCGCCGGCTCGCCTGCCTGCGCCTGTGCGTACGCCAGGCTCTTCTGGTAGCTGAACAGTTGTCGCTCCAGAGAATAGTTCTCCGCCTGAAGAACGGCAATCTCGCGCCTGAAAACATTTAGTATGTCATTATTTATGAAAAACATTAACGAGGCAGTTGCACCAGCAGCAATCACACCTACCTCATCTGATGCGCGTGTAGCCGACAAAGGTCATCATAGACGTGATAAGTAGCTTGAAATAGTAGATAAGTATCGCCCCACTCGAGGCGTACACGAAGTTCACCGCCTGGGTGCAAGAAGGCGCTGCCGGGGCGCGACATGTCTTCGACCCGCAGGGCCGTCTCCATCATGAGCCCCTCGTCGGCGCTGTCCTGCGCATAGTAATGTTCGAAGGGCGCGCCGGGCAACTCCTCGGCGTCGGGCTCGCCGGCCGCGGCGCCCGTGCGCACCAGCCACGCCGACCAGCTCACGTAACGCAGGTGGTTGCGCGGTACGTGGTGCACGTCGCGGTACAGCATGTGCAGCCGCACCATCTCCGAGTGCATGTCGCAGCGCACCGCCCACGCCTGTTTGTCGCGGTCGTAGCAAGTGGCCGCACGCCCTGCCGACGGCACCGCCAACTCGGCCAGCGCGCGTGCCCACACCAGTTCCACTGTCAGTCGGACTCCTTTAGTTAGTAGCCGCGACGGTGGCCGCGGGTTCCAAGGCGGCGTGCGACCATCTGCGTCACATACGCACTCTAGTGGCCCCGAGTGTAGTCTTCTCTCGCCCTCGCCGAGTGCAAGAGCATATCGAACACGACAGCGTTGTCCTTCGCCTGATAATCTCATTAGCCTTAGAGTCAGCGGCTCCTTGCCACCACCACCGGTAGCTGAGACCTGCCAATCGAAGCCGGCGAATGCGATGGGTGGTGTGTCAAGACGAGGCGCGCGCAGTTCACAAGAGTATAGCGTGCGCACTTTTGACATGCTGAGCTCCAGCTGGAACTCACCACGCGCATCCGCGTACTTGGTGTTGAGTTCTGCGATGGACACGCAGCGGCCGCGCCCTTGCGCTGCGCATCCTGCGCTGAAGCGCACCTGTTTTCCGGAAAAGCCCTCGTTAGCCGTAAAGTGGTCACGACTGAGGAGCGTGAATGTGAAGTCCACGTACACCCGCATGCCTTCGCAAGCGCCACGCCACACCAAGTACACACCTGCAACAATATTAGGAATATTCTAACTGTGTCAAATCAAGTTCAGACATTTCTGGCAAGCTCCATTACGAGGTTAAAGGTGTCATTAGACTGATGAAGGCTAGATACTGACCGAGCGACGCATCTGTGCGGCTGAAGGCGACGGCCCAGCGCTGGTGCGCGCAGCAGAAGTCCTTGGAGGTGACATCGCGATCGGGCTCGCGCGTAGCGGAGCGCGTCACCACGAAGGTGAACACGTGGGTGTCGGCGCGGTCCTTGAGCCGCGTTGCGCGGTACAGCAGCGCCATGCGCCTGCGCCGCGCGCACCGCCCCCCCGGGGCCCCGCCTGCGCAAGCGCCTGCCGACAATCATACATCGTCATGATCTGTCTAACCTTTTCCCAAATACCTACTAGTCGGAAGAGGGCTAGACACCTGTTGGCTTCCAATCTAGCCCAGTTGAAAGCAGTCGATAACCACTCCATTTGCCACGATTGGATATATTTGCATTAAAATAAATCAATAGATACCTATGTAAATACACCAATCAAACTTTCCGAGTACTACGGACTTTAGAGAGTAAAAAGAAACTGACACTGCACCTATGAAAATCATCAACACCGTCCTAGCAAAATCTCAAAAGCACTTCATAATTTCTAAACTTTACAACCAGGTTAAATCTACCCGAACATTCAAACACTTTACATACTGAAAACTTCTAAAATTCAAAATCTTCAATCACTTAAAACAACGAAAGCATTTCGGAAACTTCTACCTCGGAATATGTCTTTACAAAGTTGTTCCTTGCTCCGCGACGGAAAATTAGACTTCCTGTAGTTCCTGTAATGTTCAGACTTGAATTATAGATGTGGCCTGGAGGCTAGATTGATGCGCTTCCGGCAAATGAAGCGTAGTCACTGTGCCGAGGTTTAGAACCTAAGGTGCATTACCGTGCATTCTGGTCTAATCACTTAACCATAGCCACAGGGGACCAATGTTACTGAGGTCAGAGATGACGAACATTTTCAGACGAACCATTACAACTTATTTAAATGCTGGTGGGTCTGTTTTTTACTGAAGCTCACAAAACTGAGCATAGTATTTCTGTATAAGGTACATATTCATAGATTTATGATGCCAGTGTAATGTGCAGTCTAGTGTAATCCAAGAAAAGTATAAACCTCTAAAGGATGTAAATAGACCCTTAATATAACCGAAAGGCTCTTGTTCTCCCCGTCTTTGCGATCATGTTTTTGTTCTAGACCATACCTGGGAACCTTCTAGTTACGGAGATATTTGGGGTCAAAGTTCCTACTTTTTCACAAGTTTTTTTTAAATACATATTTTTAATGTAAGATTTTTACTTTACCTACCTCCACGACCCCTGTACTATTCAATCCATCCATCAGCAGAATGCTTTGAGTGCTTTCCATCGAGTTCTACCTTAAAACGTGATATTTTACACCAAAAAAAAAAGTCCCAGCAATAATTTTTGCGTATATTTACTTAGTTTGATGTACAGAATGCTTGGTTGACGGGTATGTGGAGGGTCTGTTTACACCCTGTATATTTACGATTCGTTCTAAAATCAATTTCGTGTCCAAAATATTCCATAGCTTCACCGTCCCGGAATTACTAGCCTACAACCTTATAAGATTTGTACAGACCTGAGCAATTACATTAAGGGATATATCCAAGTAATTTCTGGCTTACTCTATCTGTTTCGTCTGGCCTTAATTCAAAGTATATTTCGTTTACGTGACGTCTTGGATTTCTAGGAATTCCGTAAATCACGGTGAGTGGAAGAAGGCAATACTGTCTGACGGTACGGCGTCCTTAGTAAGGGTTCCTACACACGATGTCAGTTCGGTGCAGAGTGCATTCAGCTCATTATTATTTTGAACCATATTCCACCGGAAATTTTTATTTTTTAATGTTTTTTTTTTCACTTACTATTCCTTTATTTCAATGTACCGGTCATCTTAGTATGATATACTGAATTCATCCCATCAGTTTGTGGAGGGCTGTCCATTACACCCTGTATAAATATTCACTTATAGTATGTAGACAGAACATTTAATGTTTCTACTGCTTTGTGAGAGGGAGTTGGCTGATGGATAGATATATGTTCGGTAAAGCTAAGCTTCCGCTTAGCTCGAATTGCCGACCCGAACTGGACATGTTTCAACGATAGTAGATGCCGAACGAAGCTTGCCGATCGGCGCATACCGAAAAAAGAAGCGGAATTTATGGAGTAACTGCTTCCAGTCGGCTTATACTGCCAAATCGGGCCGAACAGGTGTGTACCACCCCTAAAGTTTTTATTAAGTTAGGTCCATTCGTCCCGGCTGAAGTTTTCACACTGAGATGATTCATAAAATTATTTCAGTGCACATAAATCTGCACCTGGCTTAGTTTTGCGCCGTAACAGATTTAAGGTAGCTAATTTATTAATTAAATGAAAAGTTCTGGAGTTGAGTAAAAAAACCGGCCAAGTGCGAGTCAGACTCGCGCATGAAAGGTTTATTTAATAATTTTTAATTTATTTTTATTATTTTTTGTTATAGCGGAAACAGAAATACACATTCTGTAAAAATTTCAACTGTCTACCTATTACAGGTCATAAGATACAGCCCACTGACAGACGGACGGACGGACGGACGACCGAACGGACAGCAGAGGCTTAGTAATAGGGTCTCGTTGGTTACCCTTCGGATGCGGAACCTTAAAAAACACAACCCTGATGTCTCGCAATTGGGTAAAAATAATCAAAGTAGAGTAGTTGATACTGTTTATAAATAAAATAGCAGATTTCGAGAATTCGGATGCAATCTATCTAATGAATTGCGGATCGAACGTGCTGTTAGAAAACTATAGATAGAGATTTTGCCCGCGGCTTCGCACGAATAGTGGTCGGAAAAATTCCGTGAGATTGAACTGCTAGGATAAAAAGTATCCAAAGTCCTAACTAGGTCATGGTGTATCCTAGTACTTTACCTCTAAATCTGTTCAGCTAAGGTAGCCAGACAGAGTAACTTTCGCTTTTATAATATTAGCATGGATAGTATAATAATTAAAGTTTATAGATACAAGTCAATGATTGATTCTAAAATCAAAACAAAACCACGGAAGTCAATATATCCTCTCTCCGTAATTGTAAAGCGTGAATATATAAAGTTAATTAACCAAGCTGAGCCTTACACTGAAGCACGAACATAGTACCTCAGCACAGCATATTATAATTACACGCTTCGACTAATTCACCATTTGAGGAGATTGCAATCTATGGCTCCAAATGTACGCTGAAACCATACATGCATATGTAACGTTCAGTGGAATCGATATTTATGTACATCGATATATAACTAGCTACATAACAACCAATATGGCAACAAGTTAACAAGGCCGTCGGCATTAGGCTTGCTAATTGATGATTGGCTGTGAGCTATTGTTAGTTAAACTATGTTTACCAAACATAACGCGTTGCTATATAAACGAGCATATGAATTTGACAGCATATGCATAGTTCCCACAGCTGAGACACGGGGCTCCGCTCTGTTACAGGGAAACCCGTAATCACCACGCGGGTCCAACGCGGGGGATGAAAATGGGTTTCCTCATGCTATTTTCATTCAATTTTTGCGAACCATCATAGTCCCGTAAAGCAGAAGCCAGCCTCGTAAGTTGACCTGCGAGATGCCATGTCGAAAAAAAAAAGAAACATAAATGTATCTCACAAAACAGTCTGCCACAATTCTAGAAAGTCTTTCACGTAGGTACACAGTTGTTACCGAAACACGGTTCGACATAAAATTTTCAAGATAGGAAGCTGTTTACGACATACAAAGGAGAAAAATCTGAAAGGTAGTTCGGTTCGCTAGATTTTATCTCACCGCCGACAAATGTTACATCCTTATTCGTTGGGAACGTAGCGAGTATTAAAAATGCAAAGACGTTTGCGGAAACGTGTCGAATATTTGCATCGATACTTCACTAACTTGGGAACCGCATCTGCTGGGAAGCCGAAGAGAGCACTAGTACTTAATAGACAAACATCTGGTTTAATTTCGAAATTTGGTTCACTGAATATTCCTGAGCTCACGTGGTAACGGAGATATATCTATAGATACTCATCGTGTATGTGTTTGTAAGTGCCTAATAACGAGAACAATGTCAGGTGAAGCCAAGGTTGAATCGGACGATAGGAATGTATACGTCACGTCTACAATATAACCTCATTGTATCCTGTAGTTAGCTATATCGTTTCGTACTAAGTCAACATCCCATTTGCATAGAAGGTAACTTTGGTAGGTATGTAAAATTATTCAAATCGTGATCCACTTCAATCTCTTTTTGATGTGGAGCCGAAAATATTAATACATTTAAATTTGAGAAGGCATACGTGAGGTAACCAGCTCGGTTGATTACGCTGGGCCCACAGGGCGGAATCGCATTACTTGGGCATCAAAGATATATCATATTTTCTTATATATAACGCCTCCATACTTGTCTACGGATTTAGCTCTACTCTATGTTCCGTGAAAGGAATAATGATAACATTAAGTTAGATTATTGTTTCTGTTCTACGATAATGTTGTCGTTAAAAGTTTTGGTGAAGTAAAAGCACACAACCGTTAACGGTTATCTATTAGAGGTAGTAAAAAGTTATCTTTACCACCGAGTACATAATAGAACAAAGTCTTTCTACTTTATTTTGCAGAAATAGAGAAAGATACATGACTTAACATGACACTGCTTGGCTATTCCATAAAGTAAGTCTATCTCGAAATAGACACCTAAATATTTTAAGTTGTTCTCCTAAATTTTATAACGGATCCTGGTCCGATTTTCGACATCATTTAGTAAGAGCTTTTCTCTAGGAAGATTTATGTGTAGGTTTTTACAATACGTTTATAAATCGTACGTCGTCGTCGTCGTGATCGTCGTCATCGTTAATATGTGACTGAAATTTTAATTTTTAATTTTATAATTGTTTATTTAGTCATAATTATATAATAAATTAATTGATTATAATTGTAACATTTTGTCTCAAATGTATAATAATGATAATGATCCTTAATGGATTGAAATAAATGATTTTGATTTGATTTGATTTGATAAATAACAAAGATTACTATTAATACTAATAACGGGATATTTATCATGTTTACTGTTTTCTATGAGTAATAACAAAGATGTTTTGCCATGTACTAAAATCTGTTCGAAACCGGGGCGGGTCACTAGTAAGTACTACAAAACAGTAGCGAAGGGTCAATTTTTTTTGAGGTAAGCCAGAGTACATATCTTTAATTTGATTTTAATATTTGTCTATGGAATACTGATTGTGCCCGTTTTCAAAGGGAAGCCGGTAGGAATCGAGTTATATAGAACCTTCGCCACTGCTACAAAATTTCCACACTTGGAAAGAACTTGTTGATCGCAGTATCATGCGTCTTTTGTTCTTTTACTTTTCATTTCTATTTTGCTCACTGAATTTAATAGTGTAATTATAAGATATTTGACATTGTAATATGATTATTGTTAGTTCTTAAGCGTTTTGGTAAAAAAAACTGTTAGCTTTGAATGTATTTCTGAATAAATAAATAAAATCAGACTCCTCTTTAACAAAGCACCGGTAGGAAGAGACACCTGTACCTAACACGTTACACGGCAAGGGACTTAATTATAATAAATAAAATATCGTCATAATTAGCTGCGTGGCAACTCTAGAGATATTTCAGGAGCGAGCCGCGCCTTGTTTATGCCTTGTTCTGTTATTATAACATAACATCACGCCTGAAATCCTCGAAAGGTTAGGCAGAGGGAGGTGTACCTAATAGCAGGCTCACATTTCGCCAGTTAAGTTTTAGTCTCATTAATAGAGGTGAGCCTATTGCCATCAACCGGGCACAAATCCAGACTCGGGGGCTGCTGCTGAGAAATTCCTGATGGAAAAACCCAATAACACTTTGCCCGACCCGGGAATTGAACCCAGGGACGCGGTGGAGGTGGCGAGGTTCTGGGCTGACAAAATGTAAAAATTGGCGTGCCAGCGACACGAAGAAGAAAAAGAACCCAGGGCCTCATGCTCAGGAGTCGCGCTTGCGATCTCTAGACCAACGAGGCAGTCCAGGTGGCCTACATGACGTCTTAAAGCATTATTGTTTGTGGGAAAGAAATGACGCTAGACGACCTGTATAGCTCTGTCTCTTTCCCACACTGGAATTGCAACTGCTTTAAGACGATATAAGATTTTAAACTATCATGGTGCTTTAAGACGTCATAGTAAACCCCCAGTTTGATATTGAATGATATGATTTGACAACTGTATAAAGGGTGTAAATAGACCCTTAACATAATCGAAAGGCACTTGTATTGGGGGTCAAAGTTCCAACTTCTTCACAAGTTTTTTTTTAAATACATGTTTTTAATGTAAGATTTTTACTTTACACACCTCCACGACCCCCGTACTATTCAATCCATCCATCAGCACAATGCTTTGAGTGTTTTCCATCGAGTCCTACCATAAAACGTGATTTTTTACCCCAAAAAAAAAGTCGATTCCCAGCAATAATTTTTGCGTAAAGTTACTTAATTTGATGTACAGAATGCTTGGTTGACGGATATGTGAAGGGTCTGCTTACACCCTGTATTACGAGTCGTGTACTGAAAAAAATAACTAATTTCCACGCAGTTACACTCCGATGAATTTTCGCAATCTTTTCTTAGAGTTAACATTCGCTAAAGTTATAATGAACATATTTAAGGCATTTCATTCTTCTAGACCCAGTGATTTTGAAATTGTCTTTCAGTGAATGAATGAATTTAAGATTTATCTACTAACAGTACCTTATTTATTTAGCACTTCAAGCACAAAGTACAGAGGCGGACTGCCATTACCACCATCACATACACATACAACACACACACATACCCACACACCACACACCACCACCACATACACATATACACCACACACACATTACCTTACCATTTTATGTTGTGAGTTTGTAGAGACAGGAAATATTATTGTATTTTTTTAACCGCCTAAACAAATTCCCTACCTAAATATTCCCAAAAGAATTTGGATAATTTTTCAGACTGGCTCATAAAAAATCTATTAAACAAACAATGGTTAGGTAAAATCGCTATAAATAAACCCGTCGACAGTTCACTGTGTGTTAGGCACTGCCCAAATAGCCGTACACAATAAAAATTTGGTATGTAAACGAAAACAAAAAAAAGTCCAACAGATAAACGAGGTGTCCGGGAGACTAATATTCATCGTGGAATTTATTGTGCTATGAAATATGCATAGCACTCTTTTTTGTTACAACAGGGACAATTTTGTTGATTACTACCAACGGGAATAACGGTTATTTGATAAAAGGGTGATTGTCTATTCTCTTGAAAATATCATACAGGATGTAAGCGACAGCCCTCCACGAACTGATGGGGTGAATTCAGTATATCATACTAAGATGACCGGTACAAGAAATTATTTCAGGAATGTTTTGAGAATCAAAGAAATTTGATTTGTTTTATTTCCTCGTACGCAATGTATCGCGAACGGCAAGCGCGACGACGAGTTCGATGAACTCTGATTGCTAGTCAGGAAGTGAACAGCTGATTTCACGCGTCGTTCGTTAGAGTATTTCAACATCCATTGTTGGATTTTTGATTTTAGCCGTATTATTTACATAAATGGAGTGCTGCGTACAGGGAATGTTATTTTACAATGAAATAAAAGAATAGTGAAATTTTCCGAAGAAAAATTCCGATGGAATATGATTAAAATTAAGGAGCTGAATGCACCCTGTCAGTTTGTGGAGGGCTGTCCCTTACACCCTGTACAGGTAAGTAGCTTTTCTTTTCGGGACGATGGGAGTTTCAAATGTCGCTAGGGATATAGGATGTCCCTTACACATAAAACGTTTTACTAGTTTGGAAGCAAATATCTCATTAATCATTGACTTAAGAAAAAAGTGTACTAGGAACGTCGATATCATTTATTAAGAGCTGTCCATAAACACACCACACAGTTATATACTTACATACAAATACTTTTAGTTACATGTATGGACAAACATACCTTTTTAGGGTTCCGTACCTGAAGGGTACAAAACGGAACCCTATTACTAAGCCTCCGCTGTCCGTCCGTCTGTTTGTCAGCGGGCTGTATCTCATGATCCGTAATAGGTAGGCAGCTCAACATCTTGTGCCTAGTATTTAAGTTATATCATCACGCATTAGTTCTTAAGTTATTAATCTAAATTAGTTTTATACCTGCAAGTCTTGGGGGGCCTGGTGACCCGTAACACAGGTATTGTATGCCTATTTCGGGCACCAGTCTCTCAAAAATGTTTACCATGTGTAATAGATTTAATAATTACTATTCACTGTAACGTTTGTGATGAGAAAATAAACATATTATTTGTTTAGTTGGTTTCACAGAATGTGTATTTCTGTTGCCTAACCGCTATAACAACAAGTAATAAAATTAAATAAAAATTAAAAGGGGTTCTCCTACTACGATGGTTCGGATTAGTACAGAACCCTTCATGCACGACTCTGTCTCGCACTTTGACGGTTTTTTTTTCATTATTTCACATCACTTGTGTGTAGCGGTTCATAGAAGATACTTACTCTCCAGATTTCAACTCATTACCCACCTCGAATCTACTACTAAACTAACCTACCTAATTTGTATCCGCCACTTTGATACCGCGTACCGTATCATTTTCATTCCACCACTAAAATTCCCAACCATTTCGCTATTACACGTCAGAGTGCGCCCAATATTGTGTAGGTACTAGAGCCTGAAAATTCATGGACCGTGAAAAGGGGTAACCGCGGAGCGTGCGGTGCATTCTGCTAGTGACGAATGGGGCACCCGTGACCCCCGGTGAGAATTGAGATAAATGTCCAATAGTCAATGCTGGTGTGCCATGTGAATATGCCAAAATAGCAGTTACGTTATACAGGGTGTAAAAGGAACCTTCATGAAGCCTTAAAAAAAAGAAGTCAGTAGGTACGGCCCATTCATGAAGTCATCAAAAAATAATTCAGTAGGTACATCAAACTAAGTAAAACTGCGCAAAAAATATTGCTGGGAAACGACTGTCTGTTTGGTGCAAACACAGTACAGTAGCAAAGTAATAAATAACATTTTAAGATTTTGGTTTTAAGCGTGTGAGAAAGTTGCTATTTTGACCTGCAATATCTCCGTAACAAAAAGGTTCCCAGGTATGGTTCAGAACAAAACACATATCGCAATTACGTGCCTTTCGGTTTCAATAAGGGGGTTTTTACCTCTATTATAAAGCCATTTTAGTTGTGTAAGCATGCTGAAATAAGAACGAATATCACTTGGTAAAGTTTTAAGTATAAAGTACCCATGTGTAAATGTATTTATCAACACAAAGTGTAAAACAAAGTTACTTTTCGTGCCTGCTGTTGTGATCACTTAGTTCTTTGAAACTTCACAAAAGATTTTGATGAGGTTTTCACCTTTACTTAGAAAATTTATTCAGGAAGGCTTATGTGTAATCTTTTACATATAACATCTTCTTATATATAAAAATCTCGTGTCACGGTGTTTGTGGTCGCACTCCTCCGAAACGGCTTGACCGATTTTTATGAATTTTTTTACGTATATTTGGTAGGTATGAGAATAGGTCGTAAAGTATGTTTGACACTGCTTGGTTGTCAAATTCTAAAATTCGCAAGCGAAGCCGCGGGCAAAAGTTAGTAATAAATAAAAACAAGGGAATATGAAGAACGTAACAAAATTACAGCTGCTAATTCAATAAACATTCATGCAACGTGCAGCTATCCTGCAAGAATGTCAAAAAAATATATACTGATATTAGCCATCCATTTCTGAATAATACGACCCGGAGTGTGATTTCTGGATTACATGACACTTAAAAACATAACTGACGAAATGTGGGTCCAATCAGCAGTTTATGCCTAACTCATCGAGGAAATACTGGCATGATGTTATTATTTTCTGAATCATCGTCATTGTCTGGCTAGCCTTTTCCCAGCCATGTTCGGGGTCGGTTTCCAGTCAAACCGGATGCAGCTGAATACCAATATTTTACATGGAGAGGCAGCCTATCTGACCTCTGCAACCCGGGGTCCCCAATGGTAAGACTTTCTGCTTTTATTCGTTTCTGAATAAATATAAATAATATTTATTTTTATTCAGTTATTGGATAAGTAGGTAGATAATTTTTTTTTTTCTTTTAAGTAACAACGGTCAAATGTCAAAGATATCAGAGACGAGAGTTATTTATTCAACAGTCTTCGTATGTATGAATTCACGTGATGTCTAAACTACTCGGCCCATTTGAATAAGTAATGACGCTCATGTAGTATTTTGTTGTTCTGTTCCAAAATATGAACTTCATAAATCCATACTAATGTTATAAATACGAAAGTATCTCTGTCTGAAAAAACTTTTCACTTGTTTCGATGAAATTTGACACACAGAGGACATAGGATATTTTTTAAGGAAAAGCTAGTAAAAAAATAAATCGTGAACATTGTTCTACGAGACAGAATATGGAAAGAAAGCGGCCATTTCTCCTGGATCCGTGTTTGATTACAACATAAACTCACTCACGTCTTGAGCTCAACTAATTAGGAGTAAGAACCTTTGAAAATTGCTCTCGTGTTAAGATAATTCATGTGAAAGCTAAGTACTACAGTAGTACTTTATCTGATAGTACCTAATTTAAGTTAAAAAAAAACTTCAAATATTAATAAGCGCAGTAACTATCATTTCCACAGTTCATCAACATTCATTGCGCTAAATGCCTTGTCGAGCAAATGAATTTTTCAAACATCAGAAGCAATGAAATATTTTTTTTCGTGGAAACTTCAAAATCATTCAAAGTCTGTTACGCAATTAGAGTGCATGTATCCCTAGACTGATAAAACACATTCTGTCGAACTTCTTTATACAACTTATATCAGTACCTCTAAATATACAACGTGTAACAGAATAAACGCAAGACCTCTCGTATGGTGTCTCAGACCATGAAACTGAACAACTTTTGTTCTACGAGTTCTTGAAATTCGAAAAAAAAAAAACTTTCTATAGGAACGGACGCAATCAGCTGATCCACATGTATGGTAAAACTAAAAAAAAAGTTATGAATTTCCAAAAGTCATAGAACAAAAGTTGTTCAGTTTCATGGTCTGAGACACCACACGAGAGGTCTTGCGTTTATTCTGTTACACGTTGTATAGCCGGGTAAATTGCCCTAACATCTGTTAACCTGTAAGTAGTGGTAATCATACGTAAACAATACGTATATCCCTCAGAGAGCTGTCGAACTGTGAAATGGTTCCAACCCTGATAAAATATTCAGAAAAGGAGAAACAGAGGCAACGTGCTCGCTAATGGATACCGAACGAATACTATTCAAATGTAGTTCCGAAAAACGAAACAAACACATCGAAAAGAGCTGTAAGATAGACTATTGTATACCTAACATATGGCCTAGGTATAAGTACAACACACTGAAGACTGAATTCAGTGCTAAATAGTAGGTTTTTTTTTTAGGATGGGAAGTCATCAAAGGAGGTCCTGTTCCGGGCGGACCGGAACGGAGTGTCAGACTTGTACTGACTAAAACTTATCCATGTCATCATTAACACTAGAAACGGGATATTTACCATGTTTACTGTTTTGACTAGTGTTAATAATAATGTTAGTGAATTTTTAATTTTTTATATTTTTAAATGTTTTTATATATTTTTTTAAGGAATATTTAAAAATGTAATTTATTTGTATAGGAATAAATAAAGGAAATGTTAGTGACCATGATAGTTTAAAATCTTATATCTCATCCATGTTCCTTCTTTGCCCTTTGTGATCCAGGGCCGCGGTAACTCTTTCCACAGTCACGCAGCCCAAAAAAAAAAATGTTTAATTGAATAGTATTATCATTTAAAGGGTGTAAATAGACCCTTAACGAAGCCGAAAGGCACTTGTTCTCCCCGTCTTTGCAATCATTTTTTTGTTGTAGATCATACCTGGGATCTTTCTAGTTACGGAGAAATTGGGGGTTAAAGTTCCAACTTTTTTACATTTTTTTTTTAAATACACCTTTTTATTGTAAGATTTTTACTTTAAACACCTCCACGACCCTCGTACTATTCAATCGCTCCATCAGCACAATGCTTTGAGTGCGTTCTATCGAGAACCCTAAAAATTCGTTTCCCAGCAATAATTTTTGCGCAAAGTTACTAAGTTTGATGTACAGAATGCTTGGTATAGATGTATGAAAGTGAACAAGGAGAAAGGTGTGAGTAAGGTTCGTAGCAGGTGACGTTCTGCGGTTTCAGCCTGCCCTCATGGGACGAAGGTGTGGTTTCGTAATTCAAATACCTGATAACCATATCATATAATTAGTATGTAATTGAAACAAATCCGTGTAAATTTCTATTTACTTATATTTATATTGATATATATTTATTTATAGTATTTTGATATATAGTTATAGTATTTTATATATCCTTGTAGTTTATCTTAGTGTTAAATTATTATTT
The DNA here is from genome assembly GCA_963082995.1 of Noctua comes. Classification (NCBI taxonomy): domain Eukaryota; kingdom Metazoa; phylum Arthropoda; class Insecta; order Lepidoptera; family Noctuidae; genus Noctua; species Noctua comes. Next base: position 4,378,096 of record OY720267.1, read on the forward strand.
TTTGCAGATTTAAACACCTACCACTGTCTGTCTCTGCATCACCCAATTGTTCTTCTTTCTTCTTCTTCAAAAAAACAAAAAAGGAAAGAAAAATAAAAAAAGGAAAGAAAACCCAATAAAAAAACAACCCAACCCAAAAAAGGAAAAAGACCCAATTGTTGAGTTGTAGAAAATGCCTATGGCATTAAGTCCGCCTATGCACTTTGTGCTTGAAGTGTTAAATAAATAAATTCCTGAAAACCTCTTTTGCAACTTTTACTATTGGAAAAACAAAAAACCGGCGGATCCAAATATGTTCGATCAAATATACCTTAACTTGATAAAATATAGGTAAGGGAAAATCCAGTAGTAACAATAATGGTTCTTCATAATGATGAGTACAATCACCCCTTTTGGTTTTCGTCAATAATAAGTCTTAGAAGCATTCCAAAATAAGACGAGACAGGCATAAAATTCAATTTGAAACAAGATTTCGGGTCTGAAAATATGAGACTTTTTTAATAAAGTCAGTCATAAATCCAAATTAAAATAAGCTAGTCTTTACCTAATATCATTTCCAAACAGATACATACGTTGGGAAAATTATCCCAGTCCCGAACTCACCTACATTAGGCAAATGTACAGAGTCCCGATGAAATCGCCTAGGAAATTAGAAGTTCCAATCAATCCACTGATGGCTATCTAGCACCTATATATCTCCATCTGTCGATCATGTAGGGGAAATTAAACGGTTATCTCACACCTATCCCACTAACTATCGTTCTGGATGCATTAGGTACCTACATGGTGTAAAGGGCATCGAAGAGCACACTGTAACCACAAATTCAGCACATGATTCACATGCACAGATTCTTAGAAAACAATGCTAGAGGATTGTGAACTGTAGATAGATCCATCGCTGATTCATATCCGGCTCGAAGGACCACTTTTTATGTACGGCTCAGAATTCTCAAGTTGTAGTGAAGGTGAGTCGACGAAAACCGCAGACTTTACGGTCCCAAGTTTATTGTAAAAGTTACACAAAGTTATTTTGGATGCTAATCCGCGGTTTAATCGGTAAGGTGGCTGTTAGTCAACTAACGTTTGATATAACAAATGAATATTGGAAAGTAGGTCGCGGTGTCAGCAAATTACGTGACCGTTCAATGACCATACATTAGGTACCTATTAAATGAAATGAACCAACTTTGAGGAGGTAACTTACACTATAAGGAAGTAGTAATTTTGTATTTACCTGTGGAGGCTTTCCTAAAATGTAAAACATAAAATACACCTTTGTTTATTTTAAACCTACGAAAAATTTCTATTCCTCTGAGACTAAAGCCATGTAGATACTGAATTCATGGTAACAGTTTGCCCATAAATGTCCCTTACACCCTGTTTATAGACCCCTAGAGTGGCAATATGCTGCCAGACTTTTAGGCAATTTTCCCATTGACAGCGATGCGGACGAATTTTTTGATGCCCTATGAGCTCTCTCCCTTTTTTATATTTGTATAAAATATATTTGTTTTTCTGCCAGCTTGTATGGTGTACATACGTATTATAACTTCACTAATTTGAACAGCAGGGAAAACCGTTCACTATTGATCTGGCTTCTGAAATTAAATCCAATTAAAAATAATGTTATTTGTTAATGTTACGAACAGGTGGCGAAGAGGTGGCGCGAGGATGGACGCTTACCGCGAAGGCTGGTTCGAGGAGGCACGGGAAAAGCGCACATGGAAGGAATTGGGGGAAGCCTTTGCCCAGCAGTGGGACAGTACAGACTACTAAAAAAAATAAAAAATTACGTGGTTTCAGGCAACCAAGATCCAACATCAGCAATTTTACTGTAGATTCACAGAACTAACTTAAACTGCCTTTCAGAAACCGGGGGAAACCTACAGGTAAGGGGGTGGTAAAACTTTCCCAGAAACTACCCGGAACTATATTAATGTACCTTCCTATTCTTGCCAAACTCTCTGATTCTTAGAATCGGGGACTTGTACGAGTTCATATTTAAATCAACTTCGAAGTACACAATATTCAGTAGTATTTTTTTCACTTGCTTTTCGTGACCCAAAATATGTTTTATTACCAATGAAAATGAGCTTAAAATGGGAGCCACAGAATAGGCTATAAAAAAACTCGCTTTTAATTAGTTTCACCGGTAGTATAAGGTTTTTGTTTCAGGTTAACTAAAGCCCTATAATTTAGGTGAATGTTCAAAAAGTGCGACAGGTAATGTACTGTTTGGCGTACCGGTACATCTGTTTAACACAGTCAAACCTACGCTGTGTTTTTGTACCTCTATACGAGTACATAACCTACTTTGATAGTGACTATATGTTATGTTTTATGCAAGGAAAATCTGTTTGGCTGAAAATATCTATAAAACAGACCATTCTTTTAATGTCTAGAAAAGCATTCATGGAGGATTTGACTGTCAGCGATCACCCACGCTATATACCTTAGGCGCTTGTTAAGTAATATCCCTCCGCACACAAAATGCAAATATAGTCATTGGAAAAAAATAATTGAAAAATCTGGCTCTAATCTCGCTCCCAAGAAAAGAGATATTATTATATTTTCTTGGAAAACCAGCTTAGCACAGAGATTGATCACTTAACTAGTTGCTATAAGACCGAAATTATGAAACCTTTTTTATAAAACCTCAATAATGCTATGTAATAAAAATATCTCAAATGCGACGATATTAGCTCGAATTTATAACTCAAATGCGACGATATTAGCTCCAATTTATAGTAGAAGAATAAACATAAAATATTACCTCGCCAACAGAAAAAAGTACATATCATTCGTCACTCAAGAAATGCTCTTAAAGTCTGAATGCTACAAAAAAAAAGTAAACTAGGCAGAATATCAAAAAATATCGTACAGAAAGCATACTAAAAGTATGTAATTTGTCAGCAGCTGTTACAAAATTCATGAAACAGAAATATTGCTCGCATTTTATTCAACGATTAGATGATAAAGTTTGGTTAAAAATACTTTGTAGCAAGATAAAACCGTAGAGTAAATAGGCTCATTTTTGTATAAACACGTGTGTAATTAAAAAGGGACGGACTTATTAATTTTTAATTAAAAAATAAAAGTTTGCTACGATGGACTGGCCACATGGTGCCAGTTATTTAACTATTTCATTTTAGAACAGATGAAAATAAAAGAAAACTTTTTAGGAATAGGTACAGTATTCATAAATCGTTCTCGCTCTGTTTTCGCCAGCCAGTAACATAGTTTGTAAATTGTAATTCATTACAAAAGAGGTTTTGTTTCGAACGAAACAGAGCTTTTTAAAAAACAGTGAATAAAAAAAAATTATTTTTCTAGAAGAAAAAAACTACTACATTCTTTGCTGTTATTCTTTAGTACACGTTGGCATAATTTTAATTTTATAAGATGGATTATGACGGCATTGATGGATCGTTGAAGCTAGGTAAGTAAGTATACGAATGAAGCGATGGATGTGAAAATCAACCAAAGAGGACCTTTCTGTGGAGTTTGCAAAAGATATTTAAAATTAGGAGCTTATTTCCCGCCTACGATTTGTGAATGGCTTATAATAAAAACAAATACCTCCATAATCTGATTTTATGCGCATTTTTTACTGAAGTTAATCTGTGCTGAAGTTGCTTTTTTATATTCAAATTATAAAGCTTTTTGTTTTATCAAAAAAAGTGTCAGAGATATGTTACAGGCATTGTGTTGGCGTTTTTACCTCACACCACATCATTAAAAAGTTAGCAGGCGGTTAATTAACTCAAGTTTCAGAATAGCCTTTGTCACGAAGTCAACATTGCAACATTTTTTATACAATTAAAATACAACATTTCGCTGTTGTTGTTTTTAAGAGCTTTCTTACAATAAAATTAAACTGCTACTAAAATAACTTTGTGTGTCGAGTTTCAAGTGTCGTGCATTTTCCTAGAACATTGCGAGGTATAGGTAAGGATACTTACTAAAAACATAAAAGTCTCGGTTTTAGAACAAACTACATACATAAAAGTTCGTTTTATTTTTGTCCAAACATTGTATTTTAGGTTTATTACTGCTACAGTACGAAAAGCAAAAGAACTTACTACGACATACATAATATATGTTGTCGTTAGCTTTGCGGCGAAATTTTCCTCAATACGTTCACGATTTTTCTGAAGTCATTTTTACAAAGTAAATCCTCGAGGGAATGCTACAAACCAACTTATTCGCGGTTTGGAGGGAAAGTCAGATGTCTGATCAGGAAAGCTAGCTGTCAAGTCTACCTACGTATTGTAAATGGTTGTTTAAAACCAAGACGTTTTTGTTGAAATTAAGTTAGATTTGATACCACAATTAAACTTTCTGTAACCGGCCTTCAGAAATTGATGCTTTTAATCATTTTCAGCGGAATATTAAACCGTTTTGTCTACTGAAACAATTAAAAAGTATTTTATTTGAATAATTTTTGTTACCACACTCACGAGTCTACTCCAAAATTAGACAACTTAGCGCTTAAAACCTCATTCGAACAATGACTTTAAAAACAAAAGAACCACGACGGACAAGCAGAGATTTTGTACAAACGTAAAAAAAAACTACTAAGCATTGTCAGGGGTAACGAATCACCCGCGTTTTTACCTCCACAGATTAGCAGGGGTTAAGTACCCCCGACCAAAGTAATTGGGCGTTTTAATTCAAATCATACATACATACCTACAGTAGGTACATTCGCATGAATTACTTAACGACGGCATGAGAGATCTTTTTGTGAATTTATTTAAAGGGAGATCGTTTTGGAACCGTTAAATTAAAATGTTATAGCTTTTTGAGTGAGTTGGGGCTTATTGTCACAACATTAGGTTTAAGAGAGGACCGTACATGAAGCTTTGAAATAATGTTATGACCCCGTTTTGTTAAGAATATCAAATAAAGCACTGCTCAGCGACAAAGTAAATAATCCAGAAATATCTTGATCTAAGTCAAAAGTTGTCTATTTTCTTTGTTAGAACACTAACTCGTAACAGAACAAACATCTATTCTCAGATAAGCTCAAACAAACTCTTTGGAGTGTTGTGGGGAAGCTTACTTACTTTATATTATAGCTTTCGAAACAAGTGAGTGTGTTTCCGAGTCACAAAGCATAGATTCTTGAAACAATTCCACCGCTACGCCGCGCGCCCTAAAGTAACCCAACCACAATGACGACCGCAGCGGCACTAGGTACTGGTTTCTATGAAAACGGTAAAAAACGGCAATCACGCCATGTACGGATGGGTTTTCATAGAAATACGTAGAAATTAGTCCTGTTGACACTGCGGTTCACCGTTGCGGCCTCCTTCGTTTGCGGTCAACTTTAGAAGCTCAAAATTACAGTGAAAGACTTACTCAACAAACATCCAAAAAGCAATCACTTAGCTCTGTATCACAACACTGCGACCACAATAATTACTTTCAGTTAATACGATATTAATTTCCACTCACTTATAAGCATTAATCATTTGTTTTCTTGCAATTGTCTCTAAATATAATTTCGAAGTCGACAAACTTTCTTAATAACGCCTGAGTTGACGAAGTTTTCCGAGTACATCCGAGTTCTTCCGACTCTTCGATATAAAGCAATATTATTGTTTCTGTATTATTTATAACCTTACTAGCGATACGTCTCTGCCTCGCAGAGTTTTATTTTTAGACGTAATATCGAGATTTCTTTATTATTAGAAGGTTTTATATCAACACATAAACCGTCTGGAATAAATTATCTAATAATGGAGTAAACCACATCAAAATCCATTGCGTATGTAAAAAGAATAACGCGATTACAAAGACAGACACAAAAAGAGACTTAAACTTCTAATACGTAAAGATCACACACACACTTCGCAATCTTAACATCGACCCTAAGATGAAAAAATACTTCGAGTATTTTATGTCCATTTCACGTTTTTCTTCGGTGAGATTGAGATTGACGTTTTTAAATTAGTCCTGAAAGTATTTTGTTGAAAGATTTTTGTGGAAAATGTTTACGGGTCGCAGATTTTCTTTTACCTAATGTGTGCTACTTGTTACTTGGCCGCGTAATTTGTAAGGACGAATGTTGCCATTTGTCAATTTACCGTCCAATTCTATCTTATTCCTGTTATATATTGGCAATGTTGTAACTGAATACCTGAACACTAATTCTGCTTATCATACTTCATATTTTTCCCTTCTTTAGCAGGTTACATAGAAAAATCATTAAAATAAAAAATGACGACGTGTAAATTTTTGGTGTGATTCAAAAATTTTACAAAGCTACTTAAATTTACAAGAACAGCGATGTATAAAGCAGCCAGAACTACCAACACGACCAAAACCAGCCTTCCTTGTCAGAAGAAAAACATTTCCGACCAAATAGGTGTTAGTACAAATTAATTGCCAACCAATTTGTAACACAAACACTAGTAGACATCACCTTATCAATCCTCAAGGAACCACAACAGCTGTAATTCTAAGTCCACGATCTCAGAGGCCACAGTATAATTGGAATATCTGTCACAAACATTTTCAATTATGGCCGGGAATTGGAATTGTGGCCGATAAATGGCAATAGCCTCCTGTCACGTGGGAACTAGGACTGTCAGTGACAGACTATGGAAGTACTAAGTACTAAAGTCTGTCATAATGTAAGGGGAGTATGAACTAGAAAGTCTAATTAATTATGGGCCGCAAAATTAAAATTAAAAATGTGTTCGTTTGTTTTAATAAACAACTGATTTCGATGAGTGATATTTGAGACGAAGTAAACTGAGCCTCAAATATCGCGAGGCAACCGGCATGTGTTTTTTTTTTGTCTAGACCAAAAGATCGAAGAAATGCGAAACACAAAATGCAACAACTTCACCAATATATACTGGACCTGGTTGCCAAGCCACTCCCTCTCACGGACAGGAAGCCTTTGTCCCAGTAGTGGGAAATCGCACAAATGTGCTTATATTGTGTACAACAACACTACATGACTGTTAAAACAGTCATTTATGTCTTCAGTTTACGACTTGAACTACTTCGCCTTAATTGTAACATTAGAATATTAATAGTATGCCAAGCACTACTTACGGCACAGTCACGTGACAAGATTGTAATTTTCCTTTTGAAATAGCTGCCCGAGTAATTACTTAAAATATTTTATAAAGTCTACCTATTTCAACTTGGTGTTACACTATTGCTTTTTAAAATAACTATACGGTACACCTCTGCCTAAGCCTTCGGTGATGGCAGGCGTGATATAATGTAAAATAACCAAATATAAACATACGTATCATATTACAATTTTTAAAAGTAGCTATTGGGACAAAAATGTACATAAAAACTTCAGGCTTCGTAAATGCCCCCAAAGTACTAAACTATCAGCAGTTTACAAGTATATTACCCATTAAAATGAGTAATATCCCGCAAACAACTCATACAAGTACCCATTATGCATGTTTCTATCCACAAAGGAACTCCTCGTACTTCCCTAAATACAGTTTATACAGTGTAAACGCACGCCCCTTCAAAATTTGTTTACTTCAATTTACGACAAAAATACATAATGTCCCACTTCTCCCGCTTCCACCCTTTTAATACGGATTTATAACTGCTATACCGTAATATTCGAGATTGAACTCAGCCGTCATATAGGTACTTTCTGAGTTGAAATTAGTGAAGAATTTATTCGGAAAAACAGAAGAATACCTAATGTTCACGATAGTTATTGTAAAAATAGTTTTTTGCGTCTCGAATATCCCTTTTTTACCGCCGATAATAGGGTCTGGAGGAATACAAAAAAAAAAAAAAAAAATTGTAAATAGTGCTATTAGTACTCGGAGGGTTAATATACCAGTATTCTTAGTACACCGACCGTAGTATCTACTACAAGTGATCCTGTCTATACAGCTGTAAACAAACTGACTTTCAGATCATTAATGGATATGAACAAGTAACACTCAATCCATTTCTATTTCCTTTCCAGTTGGTTCCCAATATTAAAGGTAAATGTTTTTAGCCCCTGACAAAATTGCCAATTAATTCAAAGTCAACCAGTAAACCAAAATTTTCCTAAGTATTAAAAACCAACGACAGGTATGAAAAGTATCAATTATTTTCTCCAAAAATCATTCATTGAGATTATTTCTGAGATTTTAATCAAGAAATCATTTTTGTGCAGATTACTGCAGAATGTACTTCCTACCTACTATTGTCGGCACGTTTCTTTTGATCCTCTGAGGAATTTTCTTGAAAATGCTAAAGGAGAAAAGTCTCGCCTTTCATGCTTCACAATGTTCAGTTAACGACAAACTTCAAGAAAGACTTGTGCCCAGCGACGTGATAATAATAGGCTATTTCTTTCTTAAAATAAAAATATGTACATTTATTAACTTCTAATGTTTTTAAAGGTTGATTATAACTAAATAATATTTACATAATATATTTTTCTTTCTTTGTTTCTTTTAACTACTTACCACTACACATTCAACTTTGACGCCTCTAAAATTGAATTGTCTTTTATATTCTCTTTCAGGAATTCGATTAACATTTATAAAGCTTTAATGTTGTTGTTGTAAAAGCTTTTTCAACTGAACATTAATTACGTAGAGACATTGTAACAAATGACGAGGATTACAAACGGTCATAAATAAGTAAGGCTCAAAATGATTAAAAAGCGATCAGCCGCTCCCAGCAAGTATTAAAATATGAATTTGTAGGACAAATTGACGTCAATTATTATAGATAACGAACATCGATCCAGGTTGATTTATGATGTGTCCATATTGCGTCAACAAACAAATCCAATTTGTAACAACTGAATTTATTTTGATCGAAAAGTTACAAACGTCCTGTTTTTGTTCTCCTTCACTGTATATTTATGGCGCACTGATTCAAAAGTACCAAATTCTATTATCAAATTCAGGCTGTGCAAAAAGAAAAAATATTGGCGAAGAAAATACAGTTGTTTTTCAAAATAACAGATTGTTTTCCTTGCCGCCTCTCAGCTCGTATGTCATGAAATTAGGCGGGAAACTGAGACACCCATCCTATTTATACAATAATTACATCCTCGCAGACGAGCTCCTTGTTTTCGAACACAAAGCGTGCGTAGGCATCAAATACCCTATTATTTATAGATACAGGTGTTCGGAGCAACTAGTAACCAACCTGTACATTATTATTACACCTAGTGTAAATCTACAAGTTTCGAGGAGCGAATCGATCCAGGTAAGTTCAAAGTGCGAGAGCAAATAAATCTATCGATATGGCTATATCAAATTTTGAGAGAAGTTCAGCAGCGGTAGATAGAGAGAAGAGACGGTGCGGTCCCGCCAAATTAGCCGAGTGTAGATTAAGAAAGATCAGAAGGTGCATTAGGGTAAACATTGTAGTGCAGTGCGCAACAGGGTGGCGCGTCATGCATGCGAGCGTACCTGAGGCGGGCGCCGGGTGCGGGAGGACCGAGGCTCCCTAGACTGGCGAGCCAAGCCAGCGCGCCGCTCCACGCGGACTAACGCACCCGCGCGCCGCCAACATCGCTCCTCGGCGTAAGCTAGGGTTGCCACGCTAAACACCCATTTCCCCGCCACTGAAAAGCGAAAATTTTGCTGAAATTACTCCAACATTTTTTTAAAAACTGGAGGAAACTTGCAGTTCAGACATTTTTTTCGTCAGCTGAGTTTATTTTGGTCACTGTCAATATTGTTCACTGACCGTAGAGTAGTTCCTACTGTGTTGTGGTTTCCGAAAGTTCCTGGTTTCGCGGTGAAACAGCTGTTTCTAAAGGAAACATTTTAGTCAAATTTGTTGACGAGTCTACCGATAAGTTATGGAGACAGAGCGGAGCAGTGAGTTGGCAACACTGTGCCCGCCCGCACCCCTCCGACCCGGCCGGGCGCCGAATAATGAAGCAGGGGGAAAAGAGATTGTGGAGCGGGGAGATGCCGGAAGATACCGGCCCGTGCCGGATGGACGGGCCACGCTGCCGGATCCGACGCACTGACTTGCACCCTTTCACAAGTTCCCAAACATAGCCATGTGCAAACGATGCGAACAATGAACGCTAAGAAAAAGAATTTCACGCAGTTTTATTGAAGCGGACCATAATTTTGTTTTATTGCATTTCTTTATGGAACATGAGGGAGGATCCTCTCCTGTACCGCACCGCTCATAGTTTGTTTTACGGCTCCATGTTATTAGCATAAATGTTAGCAAGGCTTTTTTTTTTTTCTCAGGGCACTCCATCTCGATACTAGAGATCGTTATTGCTGCAAAGTAATGCACGATCGTAACATGTTCGAATATTTTAGATATGCGGGATGTTATTGGAAAATGCTCTGAAATCTAAATCTATATTCGCAGGACCGTTCGCTCTGGGAGCAGCAAACCAATTTTAAATTGGATCATCGGCAAATGTGGTATCAATACGCAATCCAAATAGTTAGCGAATTCTCTACGGCTTAGCAACAGATTTTGGGAGTTTAACGAAGTTTTACGCGACTCTCGCCCTTGAAACGAGATCAGATAATTTTTGGTCCTTTTCATTACGCTATAGCTATTAATTTTCTACTCAATTACTAACATACATATGAACAAATGTCTGCACTACATAACTTCCCAAGTCTACATACAAAAGGAGAAGAACTAAATAAAAGTTAATAAATGTAGATGAAATTAAATGTTAACTTCTGAAAAGTTGAAGATATGCAGAGAGAAACTTTTCAAATTTTCATTGTGTCGGTTGTGTGTACCGTCGAAGAGGGCGCTTGACGGCGTGCACTTTGTTTCAAGCATGCCTACAATTCGGAATGAAAATGCCAACCAACTTTTATTATCTATAACAATGTTACAAGTACGAAAAGGGGGAGAAGTTCATAATCGTGAAAAGCGTATTTTCACATTTTTTTTCCTGTTCTGCACCCCTTTATTTTCTTTCGGAAAACAATAAATTACATTGTCGACAGGAGTTTTTAACTCACGTGAGGTTTTTATCATGTACCTATCATTCTAGTTTATTTGTTCACAATGCAAACTTCTTAGAAACGGTTATAATTAGACAACTATTTGTGTGGGTACGTCAGATTCTTAATTAAATGTTAGTCTACGGAGCTGATTTAATTTTGCTAATTACAAATTCTCCAAGCAGGGATGGTCCATAAAACGACGCTCCCGCTTAACAGATAATAAAATTGTAAAGCATAGACTACGTGCTGTGTTTCTGTTTCTTTTTTAAATTAAGTTAATGAGGAGTAAATTGAGCAGAAACCTTTTTTGAAGATTTTATCAAAAAACGTTTATATTGTACGTTGATTGATCGACCTTTAAGTAATTTGGGCATCAATTTTTAAGCTACAAAAATACCCGTTCATAAATTATTTAGGAAACATGAACGATCTAATTCTTATGATAATTTAGTCGATATTCTTTCCCTTGAATGAACACAGATAAAGCCTGACTAGACTATTCGTATAAGGGGAGGAAATAGGCATTTGTCGCGCCCGTCGCGTCGGCTTCCAAGATGCGCTAATCGCCCCCGGTAGTTCGCAGTTGGTGCGGATACCAGGCGGCACTCGCTTTGTGGAAAATATTGATATTGGTTCACAATCGCTGCGACACAGTTTTATCGAATTATAAGATTGAGGACCTATTTCAAAACCTTAGATTTAGCTCCAGTTAAATGACGTGACAATTCTAACTCCAATTTGGTGAGTTTAAGCTTTTCGGAGCAAAATGCGATTTCCAATCTGATATGTCCTCGATAGTCAGCCCTAAGAAAGTTACTCTAAAATGGCTAGGATAAAGACAGTGTATAGAAATGTACGCTTCAAGGAAATCAGTGCTTGCTTTCAGTGAAGCTGAAAAAGCCCCAGGCATGCTGCATTCTGCAATGTCTCCCAAAAAGAGCAAAAGAGAAAATAGGTTTTTCATGCTCGGAGTGTCGGGCTTTCAGGATAAGTACCGTCCCACGTTGAGACTTGAGTGTGAGCGGTGTAACACACACATACATTGTAAATCTAAGTACGATATAATACGTAGGTAGATACGACCAAGCTAGGTTACAATCTGACCAATGGGGTCAAGCTATTTTGAAATTTAAAATGATAGATAGATAGATAGATAAACCATTTATTCAGTGCACACTAAAGACATAGCACAACACACAGAAGCACAATTAAATTATACAAATTACACGACTATATACCAATATAAAAACAAGGTACCAAAATAAAAAAATAAAAACATATTTACGAAAGAAGTAAATAGTAACATCATGACATGACATACTTGTTGTGTGTGTACAAGTTGCACCAAAAGGGAGTCCAGCTCAGCCTACCAGCTTTTCAAACAATGACACTACCAGATTTTCAACTAATGACGATGCTTGGAACCAAGTATGCTAGCGCCATTAGTTCCACATTGGCCATCCCCATTGGGTCGGCTTTGCCGCTTTTGTTTTAGGTTCACATATTCGGAATTCTACTTGAAACTGTACCTGTAGATAATATTTTCAGGTATCAGCTGAAAATCAATATTCGCTCAGCGAATATTGGCCTATATCCCCTGCTGCACATAATTCAACTGTTTAATCCCGTTTGAATCTACCTAATAATTTATTTGTATTACCTATTCGTCCCATAATGTATTGATCAATGTATTTTTATTACTAGACTGAGGAGGGTATTGGGTTTATCAGACTATACAAGGTGTAACATAATAAACGAAAGACCTCCCGTGTGGTCTCTCGCACCATGAAACTAAACATTTTTTGTTCTAAGACTTCTTGAAATTCGCAAAGAAAAAATACTTTGTGTAGGAACTGACGCAATCAGCTGATCCGCATATATGGTAAAACTAAAAAAAAAGTTATGAATTTCCAAAAGTCATAGAACAAAAATTGTTCAGTTTCATGGTCTGAGACACCACACGAGAGGTCTTGCGTTTATTATGTTACACCTTGTATATGTACGTATGTTTGTTCCTTTATAAATCTAGAGACCAGACGCGTAGGCTGATTTTGATGATTCTTCCGTCAATCGATTTGTCTTAATCTTGTGAGTGTCATTAAAGACATGACAGTAATCAAAATTTAACAAGGCGACAACCAGACGCCATATTGTAAAAATTAAAAAAATAAAGTCGACGAACTATGTAAATTGGATATCATTGAATTCTCATATCATTTCTAATACCTATTAGGGAAAAAATCAACAAGTTAAATCGTCTGAAATCTTTCACATTATTAAACTGAAAAGCTAGGAAATAAAAAAAAGTAATTATAAAAACTAAAAATCCGACTGAAAAACCAAAAAACAAGCGCATTTGGAAGCAGGCGGGACCCATTCCATGTTTTAGCTACTACCAGCACTTCGCACCAGCGCCTTCGTCCGCAAAAATTGTGATAGCACGGCTAATATGCATGATATAAATACATATAATTTATACAAATAATAAAAAAAGAAATGAATGAATGATGTTTTATGAAAATAATGTAACTTTAAACATTTTTTTAGAATTGGATCATTAAGTCCGGAGTTTACCCCATACATACAAACTTACAACAAATTTTACCTCTTTTCTTTTAATCACTTTTTTTTTAATCTTTAAAATAAAACAAAAAACCTAAGTTGTGGGTAAACAAAAGACTGACGGGAGAATGAAGTATAGAACGAATGAATTCTAAAACAGAAAAAGATTCAAATCCGTTGCCGGTTGCAACGTTGCGAATCAAACTCTCTCATGTCACTTTATCCTATACAAACTTGAGCGTACGGAAATAATTGGATTAACCGTCACACTTTCCAGCCAGCGAGTGAAAAACAAATCGCCAGAACGAAAAACTACTAAAACTGTTGAAGTACTTTGTGCAACATTGCGCTACAATGTGGTTCGAAAGTCCCTGACGTGGTATTATATTTGTTAAGCCTACTCTGCCCCTCTGCTCCCCCATACCTTTCCAATTTTCCTTATGTTTTCGCTTCTCCAAACCGTCAGGCCAGCGTTTCTTGACGTGGAAATAGTTAGTTTTTATTTTCGGTATGGGGAAATAACCCCATTGAATTATATTCTTCAGAAAGGTCAGGTGCGCGGTACTGGCAACTGGCGAGCGTGTTTGTTCAGTACCGTTGGTAGCATGTGGCGGGCGTTCTGAAATTTCTACCTGCCCCCTTGGGAAAAGGCGTGAGGTTATGTATGAATTCGGAAATTCTCATAGACATCTGCGTTCGGTCTGGGAAGATCAGCACTTCCACGGCTCTTACCGACTGAAACCCCACGGAAAACAATAAACATGGTAAATATCCCGTTTCTAGTGGTAATGATAAAACCAAAAACCAATAGGTAGTGGTGGTAGTGGTGGTGGTGGTAGGTAGGTGTTTTCAATATTACCAGGAATCGGGGTCACGGGAGATACTCGTACTTTCGCGCGCACCCTCGACTGACACAATTAGTTACCCTACGCTAACCGAAGCCCGGAATAATAAATTGGATTAGCTGCTGCAACTTCACGGAAACAAAAGAATAATTGCTGAATCAAAGAGTAACTCTTACTTTGTCCGTTTTTAGCTGCTTGCGTATATACTGGCTGGTTTCCGGTACGAATAAGTACCGATCAGTGCGGGTAAAAATAAACAGGTGCATGTTAAAAGTAACAAAGACACAGATTTTTTGGCCCCGATTTCTCGGTACTAAAAAACCCTATATATCTTTGTACAAGCACATTAGTTTTCATATTTTTGTTAAAAGTTGAAAATTATAAAGTTCAATGCAACACGGTGCTAGAGTGTGACTTAAAGACCCCACGTCGTCGTCGGCGTCGTACAACTTAACCCTACGTCAACCGGAGTACGGATATAATTGGTTTATCCGTACTTCGGCCGTTCCGACGTTTATCGCCACATTCGGCGCGTAATTACGACAAAACGGCCGGAATTATGAACAACAACATTACGTGAAATGTCATGTTATATGGTTTGTGTAAGTGGTGCTAACTGTTAAGTGGCATTTGACGGATGACGCCGAAACTTACTGCGCATTCTGTTTGGTAATGGTGACGCAGCTTAATGAAAATTTCACAAACTCCAAAATTAATTAATTAAAATGAGTACTGTCTCGGGTTTATCTACAATGTTTTTAAAGCTCAGCTTTGTTTTAATTAATGTTTAACTTTCAGGAGTAGTTGGGAAAACCCGTAATAAACACGTGAGTCAACCAAAAACATTTCTCGGTGCATACATGCAAAGGATAACCCATCGTATAAGTATGAATAGAAACTTATTTATTACACTAGGGGGTCTATAGAACCTCATGTCACATTAAACGTAATATTTCAGCTCCAAGTTTTACAACTGAGATATTCCTCATAAAACTCCCATTTCCCTTTTGCTTGAGCTGGAATTTAATCAAAAGTCTCAAGATAAAACAGAAAAATGTGTGTAAAATCTGCAGAATGAACTACAAACTCTAGCGAAATTAACAAAATTAAAAATGTAAACGCATCATACTAAAGTTATCACGAACTAATATTTAGTTGAGCTCAGTTTGTTTATGAACACAGTTTGTGTACTCTACTGTAACTAAGTATAAAAAATGGCTGACGTTGTTCGTCTGAAATACCAAGATAAATCTCCGTGAGATACTCTCTATGAATGGCGTGCAGCCGGCTACACAGTGGCCGATGTTGGACACAGTTTAATTGGAACTGAAAGAGAACTGCCTCACTTTAATTGTTCACTATCAGAGAAAGGCGATAGATTGTGCTAACTCCTCTCCCGTGGTTCCCGGCGAAGGAAAAAAAGAAAGTTTATTTCAAACTACGTCCCGTGACACTAAAGTTCTCTGATTTGTTTTTTTTTTTTTAACGTAATCTATCGTCGGTGCGGTTGCCAAACCGAATATGTGCATTTTAAGAACTTTTCAGGACAACATTAAGGGCTAGTTCAGACATGCGGGAACCGTTGATTAACCGCGCGGTTATGTCTGAACGATTATTTAATAACTCATACAAATAAGACTCTCGCGATTTCCATGCGATTTTGAAATCGCGCGGTTCCCGCCGTGTCTGAACAAGCTCTAAAACTGTTTTTTTCGTAATGAATGCATGGAAGAAGAAATCAATGAATCTTCTAAAAAAATAAAAATAGAACAAAATATGGCAAAAAATATCTATTTTAGTCTAAGATAATAAAAAACTTATTACATTGGTGTATGAAAGGTAAAATATTTTTTTTGTTGTGAACACACATATCAGGATTGGCAAGCGCACCGACGATATATGACATTCAATTTAAAAAAATATATATGCCATAAAGGAGAGGGATACAAAATAAAAGTATATGAAAAATGCTTTTGTCTGTCAGCTAGATATTGCGTTAAAAATACCCCAAAGTCAAGGATAAGCACTTCGTCTTTCGGGAGTGTCCCAAAGACGATAAAGGGATTATGACAAGAACATGACTCAGCATCTTTCTTAGCTCCTATTAAAAATACTTCGTGGTTAGCGGCCTTGCGAACGGATAATAACGTCACATTCTAAACACGAGTAGAGAGATAAATCTCTCAAAACGTTTTGCAACTCAGATGAGCGAAGTCATATAAATTATCCACTTCACTATGCATATCCTTCGTGGTAGCGCCCGAAATTCCAAACAGCGCTAACTGCATTCAAAACCAGCACATACAATCCACTTTGCACTGTACACAATTCACTGTCGACCTATATTTCTATAATATTTGGAACAAAAGAGAAGCAAGGATCCAGGGATCCACCCCAGCAAATAAAATTTCGTTCGAAAACAAAATGTTTCCTATAGAACATTTTACGTAGTCGGAGGGTGAAGCGAGGTGTGAGGGCTGCAGCTGGCGTCTCTTAAATTGACCGTGAAATATCAACAGAGCATTTTCATAGTGCGAATTTTCGTGGAAAATTAAAAGTTGGATGCCATTTTTGTTACATGCTTACCACAGATAAAAGTGGAACGGAACTCAAACTCGATAAAGCTACACACTGTAGAAACCTGGAAGATTTTCATCATCATCATCATTTCAGCCGAAAGACGTCCACTGCTGGACATAGGCCTCCCCCAAGTGTTGCCACATTGACCGGTCCCTTGCGTTTCGCATCCAGCGGATCCCTGCAACCTTTACCAGGTCATCGGCCCACCTAGTGGAAGGCCATCCAACGCAACGTCTTCCGGTTCGCGGTCGCCACTCTAGAACTTTTGGAAGATTTTATTCTGTGGATTTAGACGACATCATTCTCAGGTGAGCTGTTGAGTTATACAAAGTGAGAGTAATAGTAAAATAAAACTATCTGAGGTATAAGTGTTAGTTACAAGTTTCCCATTCCGTACTATTATTTTGGTATTTCTCATGATATCTATCAACTTTTAACTGCCTCGTAGGTCTAGTGGTCGCAAGCGGGACTGCTGAGCATGAGGTCTTGGGTTTGATTCCCAGGTCGGGCAAGGTGTTATTGGGTTTTTCCATCAGAAATTTCTCAGTAGCAGCCAAGGAGTCTGGATTTGTGCCCGGTTGATGGCAATAGGCTCGCCGTCTATTATATACGACTTAAACTTAACTGGCTAAATGTGAGTGTACTAATGGAATGTTATGTTTTAGCCCAAATAAATCCCTTTACTGTCTT
This sequence comes from Noctua comes, assembly GCA_963082995.1. Classification (NCBI taxonomy): domain Eukaryota; kingdom Metazoa; phylum Arthropoda; class Insecta; order Lepidoptera; family Noctuidae; genus Noctua; species Noctua comes. The sequence continues at coordinate 4,395,719 of OY720267.1, forward strand.
TCTTTCTTTCAGAAGTCACGTCGCTAAACTTTAGTGGGCACAACTAAACTAAGAACAATATAATTCCCCGAACTCCTATCGTTCTAGAATCCTAACGACATGTTGATATACTAAATTAAAACCCCAAAATGCAATCTCAAGTTCATTCAGCGCGGTAATGGGCGACGTTACCGCTAACAAACCCCGAGAGTCCTCCCTGGTCCTCCCACTCCTAATAAATCATCTTAACTGAAACTCTGAAAGCTTAGCTACTTGACTGAAGGCTTTGTGGCCTTGTCTAGGCCATGTCATCTTAACGACCTGATAGGCATGCCGAATTAATATAGGGACTGTATATTAAATTCTGATAGCCGGCGACTATTTTAGATATTCTAGATTCCTGAATGTTTTGAGCAGATAATGAGAATCGAGATAAAATTTGCCTAGTTTTTTATTGTTACGAAAAGTCTGGAACGTTCTGAATCTATACAACGTGTAACAGAATAAACGCAAGACCTCTCGTGTGGTGTCTCAGACCATGAACCTAAACAACTTTTGTTTTATGACTTTTGGAAATTCATAACTTTTTTTTTAGTTTTACCATACATGTGGATCAGCTGATTGCGTCCGTTCCTATAGAAATTTTTTTTTTTTTTGCGAAATTCAAGAACTCGATTTTTTTCAATTTTTCATCGGTTATTAAAAAAAAATCTGCTGTTTCCTACAAAAGTGTAATACCTACACGGGCAAAATGTATGGAACAGCTGTTTTTTTTTAAATAACCTATAAAAAAATTCTACGTGGGGGGGGCTCAGAATGATGTACTGCAACAGATCTGAGAATTTGGCTGGTCTTTGGAAAATAACCCTGTATAGTAAAGGATTGTGACACGCAAACACACACACCTTGTATATTATTGATCTGAAGGTGTAGACGTAGATTGTCGTCTAAAACCAAGGTGAGCCCAGGTTACTCAAAATAGACAACCCAAGAGATACGTCGGAAGGTCGTACTATTTTTGGAATTCCCTTAAAAATTTGCAAGTATCACTCAACAATTAGGGAAGGTCCGCTACCCTTGGGTGGCCACTTAACATCAGGTGGCCCCATTGCAAACCTCTCTCAATTTTGAGTAGAAATTTTATAATCTTTGATAAAGTCCCCTCGGCACACTCAGGTGCGATGGCATAGCGATAAAAGATAATTTTGGATCTCGACTCGAACCTTATAATAAAGCCATTTGGTATTTTCAGCGGTATCTGCATATTCAAGACATACATTTTAATTATCATTTTGCATAAAAATTAAGGTACTGACTACCGATATACGTTGGTGTTCACCTCCTGTACCACACTCATGTTTCTAAGCCCCTGCCCCCGTAGCATGAACACCGTAGACAAGGATTTCTTTGACGGAAGAATCGACAAAATGACAAATAGTGCAAAGAAATCTGTCATTGTGTCGATACAATGTCATTTTGTCGATTCATCCGTCAAAGAAATCCTTGTCTACGGTGATCATGCTACGGGGGCTGGTTTGTCGTATGTGTCAAGGAAGTTTTGTTAAATCATCCATAACAGATGTCTGTAACGCCGCAAATCGTGTAAGTCAACGAAAGGAAAAGCTCACAGAATTTATCTTAAGGATTGAAGCAAAGTATACCTTTCTACTTTACCTGAACATCGAATGGAGTATAAACCATTCCTGTTCGTCGCTAATAAATGTAGGCACTAAATCTACGTCCATTCAGTGCCTTATATTGAGAGCAGATATCCGAACAATCTCGCCAAACATGTCGGAATGTAAAACGTCTTAGTTCGAATCCTCTTCGCTTTATCACATTTAATTTCACTCTAGCTCGATCCCCCATTGAGCTCCGAGCTTTAAATCATCCACTTTCCGAATTTTCCGATAGAATCAGTGTAATTTCCATGTAATCTGTTCCAAACTTTCTGTTTTTCGTCCATAATTTCCGACGATCACAAACACTAATTCATATTTCAATTTCCCCGATTATATGTCATTCGTTTGTGTGAATCATGCCCCGGGAACAGAGGGGCCGTGTATAAATAAGGATCCGGTTTGTTTTTATCTTTTGTAGCACGGACCATTTGTTACTCAAACATGAGTCCTGTCAACAGTGCAAACACGTCCAGCAAACGATTTTATATTCAAACATCAACATGGAAATTGAAAAATGATTGGAGAATTCATGATGGAGGACTTTGAAACAGAAGCTATTTGTGACTGCTCTTTCGCTTAAAAGTAAAAATCTACTACGCTTTCATAAGCAAATAGAGCATTGAACTTAAAAAAAAAATATGCTATTCACTTACTTTTGGGGGCCGTTGGGCTAATTTACTGAATCTGGTTAATTCCCTAGTCGTTGAACAAGAACAAGGAAAGATTTCAAGTTTAGAATGGACGAAGTTTGGACAGCCACTCAAAACCGTGATAGAAGAAAAAGAATCGTAACAACAAGGCATCGAATTATACAGCCTCTTGGTAAGGAAGTTCTGATTGAGTTTGGCACGTGTTATAATATTAATTACGAGGAAACGTACAGAAGGGTCGGTTACGGAAAATAACACTTGCTCCTGAGGGCTGACTACAAGCGTACATTATGTCCGACTCACCCAAACGGTTCAATTAGTTTAATCGTACAATTTTGTTACGCCATAACTTAGTAAAAGGCTGTGAACTCCCGGGGTTTCATGTTTCATTTGTTGTTTATAAGCCACGAGAAAATTGTTCGCTTGGAAAATTCGCGCTGTGACTTTATTACGATTTTATGACAAACTGTATTAGGTACCTATATACATATTACAAGAGCTCTGCGACGTTACCTGTTATTTCATACCTAGAATATGTTTAGCCAAATGATATTGTAGATCCTCTAAATTACCCACCCACGTAGGAAAAAATATATAGTATAATGTACCTTATACTAATAATCCTAATAACTTTATTAAATCCTTTCATCCCCAAAAAGGCCTTGAAGCCTTCTTTTATAAGATCTAACGAGAAGCAAACAAAACCCCTTTTATTAGCAAACACAAAGGATCAACTAACCTAACTGCCTAGATCCGGTTGTTTCAGTCCATCGGCTGGCCGACGAAGCGACGCCTTCACCGTGCAGCGGTCTGAAACACTAAAACTACATTTAGTAGCAAGATTACGATCATATCACGACTAAAATAACTCAGCATTACACTTGCGTGTTTATGGTAACATAATATTAATATACCTCGCATTAAACCTCTTTGTTTTGTGTGACCCCACTCTGACCCGACGTTGTTAGAAAAAAATATATTTGACACCAAACTGACCTTTGTGAAATAAAGCTACTACTTACTTATTTTTTCTTAGAAAACTTAAGTTATTAATATTGGCTTTCAGCCGTAATATTGGTGGAACTGCCGTGGGCCGGTAAGGCTATAAAGGGCCGTGCAATTTTTCCACGTGAGAGGTTATGGCCGCCGTAATATGTACGCATAGACAAGATAGATCACACTCTACATCAAGTTAGCTATGCAGGCTATTATGGTCGGAGGTCAGATGGCAGTCGCTCCGTGAAATTCTAATGTATTCATTGTCTGGTTAGACAGAAAGCTGATCCTTGAGAAACAGCAAGAGTTGTGGTGATTGTATTTCTGACTTAACAAAATGTTGACTGCTTTTGTGACATATTCGAAACTTCTTTCACAAATAAACTTTTTAACAATCCAGTTATACTTGACAATTAATCCCTGACTATATCGGAGTAATTTAGTTTAAAATTCTACCTTAATTTAAAACGCAAATACTCCTAATCCGGAATTTGACGTGTCGTTCAAGAAAAAAAAAGAAACAGTTGATGATTGTGTTTAGTTCAAGCATGGATTTATTAAGTAAGTACAGGATAGTGCTAAGGCGAGCAATAATCTGGTAATAACACAGAGATTACTGCGTTTGGGTGAAAATACGTAAAGAATCTTCACAGGCATCTTCAAGCGATGGTCCATTTTATCATTAACATTGAATCATCCGCCACTTGAATGTAATAGTGGTGTCAAAGTGTGGCCAATATAGCACCCGAGTGGTCCTCCCGAAGTCGTTAGTAATCCGTTAATGGAGTTCAGACATGCGGTAACACGAAGCGTTATTTACTTAAGCCGTTTTGATTAAGCGACGGAAAGTCTACTAAATTTCATATAATAAAATCCATCATATCATTATCATACATCTGAAAATAGGGACGTCAGTTTATACAAATATTTTCCGCGGTTTCCACAAATGCTTGGGAAATCTTTCGGCTTAAAACGGTTTCGCAAAGATAACCCTCCCGTTCCCGAGGGCCCATAAAACATACCACCGCGCAGGGGGTTGTGCCCAAATTAATTTCTTTCCAGGCGGCCGAACCCGCGATACGTAACGTCGAATATACAATGTACAGTCCAACAACACATTAAAAATAAATTGAAAGATCAAAAGCTTGTCAAAGAAATTTTATTCATGGTAATATTTTTATAATCTCCTTAAAAATATGTCGGCTTCCACAAATAGCCAATTGAGGCACTTAATTGAATTCTGTGCGAATTCAAATTGACTACCTAACAGCCAAGATATCATCCCAGTTTTAGTTTAAGAACGAGTTGCATTGCAGAAAATAATCAAAATACTGACTGAGTCGCTCCTTGATGACGAATATAATAAAAATCTGCTAGTGGTCTGGTCGCAGTTGTAAGAATTAAGTGAGGCGAGTGGGTTGTTGTGCTGCTTGTATACAATGGGTCATAATGGCACGCTGACGCTACTTACCTACGCACAATTCTTTTTTGCGTTTTCCCGGCGTATTGTCAGTCTTTTCTGACTAGTGGCTCTTTCGTAGGCTCATTAGCTAGCGAACATGGTACGACGTTAATTTCCACCCAAAGGTTAATAATACGCAATTTTACTTTGTCCAATTTTTACTTCAGACTGATCCATTTATGCAAAAATCAAGTCTAATACAATGATTGAAAATAAAAGACAGGAAGTACATTATTGCGCATAATTAAAAGTTAAAAAAATATTGCATCAGTAACTAAATTCATAAAGGACATATTAGAAGAAGAAATAAAAAGGTAGGTAAATTCAACTAGGTCCAACAAAATTATTTTTTTTCGAGAGAGGATCGCATCCATCAGCACAATGTTTTGCCTGCGTTACATTGAGTCCTACCGTAAAACGGGATTTTTCACCCCAGCAATAATTTTTGCGTAAAGTTACTTAGTTTGATGTACAGAATGCTTGGTTGACGGTTTCGTCTAGGGTCTGTTTATACATTGTATATTTGAACACACACTTGTGTACCTACTACCTACTCTAATATCTCCTACGTATTTGGCTAATCTCCGTTGGGTCTGTACCCATTTAGGCCATTAGGATGTTATTGTTATATGTATAGATAGGTACTAAGTATAAGTACTATGCTACTAGTTACACAGGTACTTGGGTACGTAATTATTTTCTCATTTCGATAATTTCAACATAGAACAAAATAAGCATTCAATATTTAAATATTGTTAAAGAGCTGTGTATAAAAACCGTTAGGTCGCTAGTCAAGTATAGGTATTCTGCCTATGTAGTGTTTATAATTAAATTGAAATGTGCTTGAAGCCAGAATATATCGATTAGTAAGATTATTTACGAACTCTAAGCTGATTTGACCGCTGAAGATCTATCACACTAGAAAATAACCGATCAGAAATCTGGAGTTTGACAACAGTTTGATAAACGGCGCTACATTAATCTGTTTTTAATAAAAAGTTCGGCTTTGATAAGTTCGAAACTGTCTCCTCAAACCGGCTCCTTTTTCCAATTCGCCTGGGAATCGTGGAATCAAAGAACTGAGTAATTGTTACTTGTAATCTAACGTTAATTGGATTTATAAGAAAGTTTGTTTCGAGTGTATTTAACTAAAGTGTTGAATACACTCGAAACAAGTGTCTTGTTTAAGTTAAAATATAAACTCAATCATAGGATAGGATACGAATTAATATTTTTCACTGAATTGCAACGGAACAATGTTTTTGTTTTTTTTTTTTGTTTTAGCATCTGGAGCCGAACTAGGAGGAACCTGTATTTCGGCTTACAGCGCCAGCCCCCTCGAGTAACATTAAATAAGGTTTCGTGCATTATTGTTGGTTGTTGGTCCCGTAGTTGCAAATGTTAAATGCTGAGTGTGATGTCCTGAATTCGATTGCCAAGTCTAACAGCGTTATTGTTTATTTCCTTTAGGAATTTCTCAATAGTCCGGAATTTGGAAGTTGGCGGTATGATACTTCTGTGGCTCGTAAAGCACCGGTAGTACGGCCAGCACATCAAGTTACCACACACTGTCAAATTTTCTCATTCGATTTTGAACTTAACAAACAGCATTTTATGGTTTAAAATCATTTGGAGTTTGACTGAACGCGCTAGCGACTGTACCTTCAGTCGTGTAGGTTTGCCGTCCTATCCGAATATAAAGAGTTAAGGAAGAAAGACTTCACCTGACGCACACACTTGTGCACCATAATAATTTGCTGCGTCGTTGGTTAGCCGCCACTGAGATTAGCCACCATGTCAGGACAATAGTTTTTCTTTAACCCTTGCCTCACGCTAGGACTTTGACCTGTAATGTGGGCGCGTTTACAAAAATTTAAACTCACACTAACAGCCAGATCTGGAACAACTACCTGGCCATACAAATATTTGTTCCGCGCGGAGATCGCACTGTTTCAAATTATAGCTGCAGACGGAATATTTTCAAAATACCGACCTATTCAAAAGTACCTACATGATGCGGTGATAGGTACTTCTCTGGCAAAATTTAGTCAAAAATCATTTCGTCGAAGCGCACAGCTTTAAACATTGTATATAGGTGGATACTAAAATCTAGAGACGAGATAATATATTCTGTGCTATGTGTCTTGTAATAAAATCCTCCACATCACGTCTCAGAGTTGCCAGAAATTACATTTTATTTAAATTGCTAGCCTTCTAAACTCCTCTGCTAGAGATGTATAGTAAATTAGTTATTTACATGTAAATTACTTCGCATATTATACGTCTTCTACTACCTCCATACATGGTTGAAATTCAGTACTAAATATGTACATACATAACCTTTAGTCGTACGAAAATAATCCTGTTAGCCTGAATCGATACAATGCACAGTGGTTCCGCGCCTTAAGAGAGGCGGTCATAGGGTTTCGCGAAGGTAATGACTGTCGTTATCAATACTAATTATTATTATTATGCTTTTTTGTAATACTTTACGTTATAATAAAATGAAAATAAGCGAATTAATGTTAAAAAACTTTTTTATTCGAATAAATAATGCATATTAAAAAAAAAATACAAGAAAAAAATTGCAACTTAATAACTAATAAACTTAAATATTTACATTTTATAGTAAAAATAAAGTAAATACCTAATTATTACCTAACTACAAACACAGAAATGACAAAAATATATTATTTACATGTTAATAGTAACATAATAGGAGCTGTATCTAAAATAATATAAATCTCGTGTTTATTATATAACTATATACATTTTATTCTATACCGACAATAAATTCAACACCTCTTTAGATAGAATAGACTTCTTCTTCCGTGGTAACCTTCTTAAACCAAAAATATACGGGTCCAAATTAAGAAGAAGTCTATGTATCAAGTCGGTGTTTGTGACAACCCGGGACATTTTCCTCGTGTTGTCACGCCTAAACTGTATAACTAACTTTTTGCAAGATTCGGCGAAACCGAAAGCGTTCTTCCGAAAGCTCACCTATTCACATTAATGCATGGTCAATTACTTCCGAACCATGAATGCGTCAGATCGACTTGAATCATCCAACAAATAATTTATCGCGGAACTGTCTACTTTACTTAACTCTGTAAGCCTGCGGCGTTGTGATCTCTTGCTACACTCCTCGAAGTCCTTCCTGTGCTAATGCTGTTGAGTGCTCGTCGAAGCTTTTGCTGCTGGCCGTTGAGTGTCTTGACTAACTGCTGCTGCACAAATTGGCAGAACGCAAACTTCAATTTCGTTCAGCCAGTCTTCGTACTGAGAGACAATGCGAGAATGCTTGCGAGAGACTTGCTTCCAGATAGCTACAAATCTTGTACAAAGATTAGTAACTCTTTTTTCTAATTCATCAGCAATCAAATTCTCAACATAAGGCAGCAACTGTATCAGGGCTTGAAAAATTCGACACCACCGTTCTAGTTCGGATTTGCTGTCCTTCATAGACAGCCAAGTGTCTAGTACAAGCATTTTTTTGAATGAACACTCAATACTACTACCTAAAACAAAACAAAAAACAGTTAAATGTGGATCAAAAACAATACATATTTCGTAGCAAGTGCTACGCGCCCAGGCGCTCGACGTAGACCCTGGCTGCACCTTACAGCCGCAGCATGCCGCAAATACATTTTTTAAAGTCGAGTTGTAGAGATTTCAAGCGACATTTTTATACCTAACTCAATGGCACAAGTAGATACAAACATAAGTAAAAGCTTCAATATAAAAAAAAAACCGAAATAAAAACGGAAGTAATGCTGCGGCGTAGCACTCTATTTAAAAAAAAATGGTGGATTGAAAATACAAAATAGTAAAGTAAATTAATAATTCATACCTGTAACTTGAATATCCATTGCAAAATAACACGTCACACACAAGTTGGAACTTGAAAACACGCGTCGCGTCTTAGGCTAATAGCGCTTGGTGAGAAACACGGTTGATGACTATTTAGATGTGTAAACTTCCGATGCCGAAAAAGGAATGTTGCGAACAATAGATTGCAAAACCTTTTATAGTCTCAGGTAGTATGACAACTAGTGGGTAACTGAACCAGATATCATGGCTTAGCTCAATCATTGCCATCGAAGGCCTATGACCTTCTACGAGACCACCGTGCAATGCTAATTGGACTATGTATGACTAATAGAGCCTGACTATAAATACCAGACGGTTTCACGAAGTTCTTTTGTTTATTTCACTGTTATGGATGATTTCCACCAAACGGCTCGCATCGGATCGGAAAGGATGGGACAGCCGACCGCGTCCGGAAGGATGTCGACGCTTACGATACTATTCTATACGCTCCGTACCGTCACTTGCGAACATATCCGTTTCTGCGCCTAGTCAAATAGTTTCATTTCATCCGATCGTGTACGACGACAGGCGAACGGAGCCGATATCGCGTGTCGCAGAATACTTTCGGCTACGATCGTGTGTCGCGGCAGACACCCGCGGTCAAGCTGCTATGCGCGGCTTGGTAATACAGACTTTAAATACTGCGTACACGATTTAATCCGCTCCGATCCGATGCGATGCAAGCCGTTTGGTTGAAATCATCCTTAATACTATGAATACACGCATCATCATGTTTCAGGTCAGTTTGCCCATTGCTATTACTACAAATAACAAATTTTCCGTACACAGCCCCAAAGGTACTTTCAGATTTTCTTAACCCCCATTTGGGTTTACGGGGTAAACGAATTTACAGTCATGATAAAGGATGTTGGTGTCCTATACAGCCACGTATAGTACGCACGATGAAGGATGGCTTCCATGCATAAGTAAACAGTCCTCCCTTGCAGGATACTGCTGGTACTAGGCAGTTACGCCACCTCGATCGACGCTTGAAATTCCCATTCGTAGGTGGGTAACCTCTATTTGTTTGGAGTTTAATATTTATATCAGTTTGTGATAGGGTAAGGACAAAAGACCGATTGTTGCTTGGCCGAACAGTGTTGCCTTCGCAATCTTCGTATACTGTTTAAATGAAAATACATTTACAGGGCTTTGATGCAGAGAGAGTCGCTTCGCGTTAGTCATTCAATAGAATCAGCAGACTAAGAATGTAGGTATGCGAACTTATGTTACATTCAATTTTAAGCAGCCCTCAATTTTATTCAACAATTCAAAAAATGAACCGAAAAGAACATATATTTTTAGAGAAAAAAATCAAAACAATTTAAAATTCTTTATTAATAAAAGCCCAATTTGTCATTGATAACATTGTGTCAAATTGATTGATCACCAAAGACCACCCCCCAAACCCCTAAAAACTTATCTTGCACTATTAATATTGGTAGGTCCCTTCGGGAGACGCATAACAAAATGGAAAAGGCAGACTGAGCGAGTAGATTGATGCATTATTATAATAAGTGTATGTGCGCATTGTATGATTGTGTGAGTGTATGTACAGACGCCAGCACATTAAGCTACCCGGAACTGTCAAATTTTGCCAATTAATCCTGGAACCTTATACTTTTAACGACAAAGTTGAAAATTAATACTCGAAACGGGATATTTACCATGTTTACTAAAGCACCATGATCACGGATAAACTGAAGTTATTGCGGGTGGGTGTTTATGAGCAGACCAATCGGTATCGGGAACTCATAAAAAACAGTAAACATGGTAAATATCCCATTTCAAGTATTAATAATAAAGTTAGTGACCATGATAGTTTAATGAAATTTGACAGATTGTAGTAGCTTGATGTGCTGGCGTCTGTGCCCTAGAGCGTTTCAGCGATTAATTTTCTCATAGTACTAGAAACTACCAGATACTTATGTTGCCCATCCTTACTCGTAAAAGGTAGAAAATTCAATGAACTCGCTTTAAATATTCATTTCATTTAGACTTAAGTATTAGTCATGTTCTCGTCAATTGTTACTTTTATTACTCGAAAAGAGTTTTCAGACTGTTATTTACTTTCATTTAATTAAATCTGCGAAGCACTAGTAAACCAAGTTTAACATTTCAAAGCAAAAAGAATGAAGAGTGTCTTTTAAAAAGCGCCAATGAAATAAATATTAAGCCACTTATCTCTGCCGTCGTCGCTTAAATAAAATAAAGTGCGGGAAATTGGGACAGTTACGTCGTTCCGTATTTAAAAAAATACTGCAGATATAAAATCAGAGATTACTTCCATATTCCATTCATTCTGGCTGCGAGTCTGCCGGACGTTTCAATTCAATATTTCGTTCCGTAATTCGGTTGGGGTGCCGAGATGGCGGCTATTTACTGTCGGAAGCACGAAAAAATCATAATTAAGTTAATATAATTTTGTGATCTCGTTAAAATGTTGGAAGTATAGGAATACCCGGATATCAGACGCCCTCGGAGTAATTAGGGCGGTGGTGCTTTCTCAGATGGTCGGGCAGGCCGTGTCAAAAGTTTTGAATTTATTATAGCGTGTCAGGTCAACGGAACCGACTCGTGTTTACTGAGGGGGAGAGCTTTCGATTAGTAACTTTACAGTTTACACACCGTCACGTGTCGCAGTTGTCGCATGTCGGGCCCGTCAGCGGGCGGCGACACCCGCAGGCCCACAACTATAGCGAAGTCGACGACACCCGTCAATCTATTCACATATTACCCAACTCACAGTATCGTCGATAATTCAGTGGGTTGAGGACAGTGTACCTAGACTCCTAGACCACTCGCCCCTTCAGACAGACTAGACAACCCGAACAGAGAAGACAATCACGAAACGTCAATTCAGAAATAACGTTTAGTTTTCTGACTATGTAGACTGACCTGTTTGTGCAGATTCGTTTGTAAATAAAACACAGAAAATATTTTTTTGCAAACATAATTAAAGAAGTAAATGAAAATGAGTGCATGGGTTACTCGGTTTGCGTTTGCACTGTCGAAGCATTCATGGAAGCATGTCGAAGTCTCTGTTTTTTGTCAAAATATAACCCGCGTTCATAATGTCTGTATTTGCGAAAGTGGTTTGACGATTCGATACCGCTTGACATATTTGATAAACGAATTTCATAACAAAATGTTTCTTTACAAATCCTGCAACATGTTGTTTAGAAGTTTTGACGTTTACCGTCATTTTTGAAAACACTAAACCTTGCACAGTTGCACTAATCACAACCGATAGACTGCACAAGTTGCAAAACATAAATACATACCAGCACGCAAAAGTTTTTTTTTACTGTGCAAACGCCAACAACTAATCTTGAAATCTTGTTTCATGTAACGAGTGCGAACGCAAATTCGACTAAAAAAAAGATTTCTTTAATTTTTTCAAGTTTTCGAAGCATCTACAAGTTGAATGTTTACAGGAACGCCTAGTACATGTACCTGGTGCGTCAGGCGAGTGCAGCAGATAGTTGAATTAAAACCTTTAATAACGTTTGTTACTAATACAGCTTATAAATAGTGTGTATTACTAATATCATATTATAATTGATCAAGGTCTGAAATATAAAGTTTTTGACGTGACAACGTCTTATAATTCGATGGAGCCGGCTGCACGCACGAAAAAATGAGGCGTTACCTCGCTCTGAGGCGTTCCATAAAACAATTTCTCAACGCACATTATTTTTTTGCAACCATTCCATCAGTATTTTCTTATGACGTTGTCACGTTCAACTATCGTCAGTAAACCGACTTTACAGACAACCGATTTTTTTTTTTTTTTTAAGTTTTTTTTTTTAATAATGTGACCAAAGGCTAGAAAAGAGTTGTAGTTGCTTTCTCGTCAGTTCCTATAGAAAATATTTATTTTTTTGCGAATTTCAAGAACTCGTAGAACAAAAGTTTCATGGTGCGAGAGACCACACGGGAGGTCTTGCGTTTATTATGTTACAACTTGTATAAGAGAAAGTTAATAAAAAAGCACAAAAAGTAGAATATGTTTTACCTGCATTCAGGAAAACCGTCATCATTTAAAGTGCAGTTGCCTTGAATACAATAGTTCCGACAGTCTGATACATCGCATCTATTTCCTCTATAATCTCCTTGGCATTGGCAGACTGGCTCACTCTTCTCATTCAAGGAACAGTCACCGTTGTTCAGACAGTAATCATGACACGCGTAGACTTCGCACCTTTCTCCAGAATAGCCCGCATTGCATCTGGAATAACGACAATCAAGAAGAATCTTGACCTAGCGGAACATTACGTCCCCTATGTACCTACTACCGTTGATTAGTGTCGCCTTTAACGATAACAGCTTCACATCTTGATCCTTTGTGATTACCATCACATTGACAGGCTGCCTTCTCCTCCTCGTTCAACGAACAGACACCGTTGTTCAGACAGTAACCGTGGCACGCGTAGACTTCGCACCTCTCTCCAGAATATCCGACATTGCATCTGCAATAAAATCAAATGTCAAAGTAGGCCAACACAATGCTGTGCTAGGACGGCTGTTGCAGGTGCTGGAAATCTCAATCGGCGCAAATAAAATAACTTAATTGGCCATGGGTTCCGACTTCCGAGTGGCCACCTAGTATTTCGGGATATCGCCAACCAGTTGGCCGACTTTTCTCGTGGCCAATTTTATGACCCATGAATCAGCATTGCCAGGCGGCCTGCCTTCTGGGCACTTTCCCCGTTGACAGCGCTGCGGACGAGTTTTTTTGACGCCCTTCATTTTCTTATCTGTTTTTGTTACATGTACCTACATATTTTTGTTATTTTTTTAGGTCTGTTAAGTAAATAATGTATTTATACAAGGTGTTACGTAATAAACGCAAGACCTCTCGTGTGGTGTCTCAGACCATGAAACTGAACAGCTTTTGTTCTATGACTTTTGGAAATTCGTAACTTTTAGTTTTACCATACATGTGGATCAGCTGATTGCGTCAGTTCCTATAGAAAATATTTATTTTTTTGCGAATTTCAAGAACTCGTAGAACAAAAGTTTCATGGTGCGAGAGACCACACGGGAGGTCTTGCGTTTATTATGTTACAACTTGTATAAGAGAAAGTTAATAAAAAAGCACAAAAAGTAGAATATGTTTTACCTGCATTCAGGAAAACCGTCATCATTTAAAGTGCAGTTGCCTTGAATACAATAGTTCCGACAGTCTGATACATCGCATCTATTTCCTCTATAATCTCCTTGGCATTGGCAGACTGGCTCACTCTTCTCATTCAAGGAACAGTCACCGTTGTTCAGACAGTAATCATGACACGCGTAGACTTCGCACCTTTCTCCAGAATAGCCCGCATTGCATCTGGAATAACGACAATTAGAAATTGCACATAATTAATGAAACAAGCTAACCTACACAAGAAGTAGAATTTGTTTTACCTGCATTTAGGAAGTCCATCATCATTTAAACTGCAGTTACCCTGGATACAATGCTTCTGACAGACAGAAACATCGCATCGCTCACCGGTGTAACCAGGTGTGCATTTGCAAAGAGATTGTTCATTAACTTTCACACCATGAACACAAAACGGCCCCACATATTCTGTAGCGACTTTGAATGAATCAGTAGAGTCATTTCGTATCAGAGCCGTTAGTGTGTTGCAGTCCTGAATTCCTTGGATTTGTTCAGAAATTTTATAATTTGCGGCTATACCTACAGGAACTTCATTATTCAACGCAAATAACGGTTTGAAAGCCTTGTCTTTGATTGTAATCTCAGTCTTTGGAAATTCCCAGGCGAAACAATCTGCACACCACTCCACCATGTAGATGGATTTGTTTGACACGGTCACTGCATTTTGTACGTTAAAATATTTGTCTGTTTGTCTAAAACCAATTGTGTACCAAATTTCACCGCGTTTGTTTTTTCCATTCAAATCTGCACTGTTCAAATCGTATTTCCCGGGTCGATCCCTAGGCTGGAACCAGTATATTCTCTGTGCCTGTTGATCGATAACTAGGCTGTGTGGCTGCAGCTTGTGAGTTTTGTTGCCATAGGGTGTAAATGTTCTAGAATAAGTAAGAACTTTATTCTCGGATCCGTCAAATCGAACTCTCTCAATTGAAGGACTCCAACGACGTTTCTCCTTGTTGAAATAGTAAATATACCTGTAAATAAAAACAGCAATTGATTATCACGTACTCAAAATATTATGTGGGAAAACATACAACACATTAAACTGTCATTGGTAACGTACCCTCTACAGCTATCAACGGCAATGTCAGCGGGTGTACTTTTGTTAAACTTGATGTTGCCGAAAACATTGTAATCAGACCCAGGTTTTAATGAAAACCAATTAATACTTCTTTCGTTAGTATCAGAAAAGAAGCATAATTCCGTGGCGGGGTCGAAGGCGAGACCCCGGATATTCCGGCCATTTCTCTCTGTGAAACATTTGTATTGCGAGGAAGACATGTTATAACCACATACAGCGTCGCCGTGGCTCTGCTTATCGATGTACAGCATCATGTTGTGAACTTCATCATACGCTAGCGCTGCCAGGTTTTGGTTTTCAAAGCGTACGGTGGCCGTTTTTGTCGCGTTCAAATAAAATTCTAGGAGATCTCCTTTACTAAGGGCGATATCTGAAACAAAAGCAAAATCGTTAACCTAAACACTGATATAAACCACTGGGTATAAATTAGAATGATTATGTAATATCTATAAAAAATCTGAAGACGGTTATCGTCACCGAGGCAGGCTCAAGAAACTCTGACTTGACGATTGGGACTCCTGACTGATTGGTGGGAGAAGGCAAAAAACCGGTTGTTCAAAAGGAATGGGGAGGTCTTTGCCCAGCAGTGGGACAGAACAAAAAAAAACTAAAAACTAAAAAAAACTATTTAGATAAGGACTTTCAGTTTTTCCCGATCTTTTACAATTTTTCTTACCCTAAAAGCCTATTCAGACCATCACAAATAAATGTATGCACCCATTTTTTTTAAATATCCTCAAACCTGTGTCAGAGTTGTTGTGCCGCCAATGGGCCTCTGACTTGGCTTTACATTCTATGTATGAACAACATTGCTAATGAGAATATATTAACACACCCCTCATACTTACCCCAGGAGTGCGCCAATCCCACGAACAGCGCAACCAACGTCAGCACGCTCTGCGTTCTACACATTTTAAACTTCAAAAATATAAAGGTGTTTCGATGGAGGTCGACGAGGCTCCTGCCCTGGTGACTCAACACTTAAAGCAAATCGCTGACGCTTCTCGAAATATATAGGACTTTTAACCGGAACCACTGATGATAAGGGTCTATGATAATAATATAACAAGTGTTTTTCCCTAGTATTGTATTGTAGGATAAGAGGCTTGTGGCCGCAACTCCAGAACCAAAACACGTGTTTTGCATACGGGTTTTTTTTTTTCGTAGCACAGGTGATTTTAGTATCACGTAGCTATTGATAGAAAGAAGTAAATGATGCCGTGACGTCTGACGGAACGAAGAAAACGTGTTGCGCCGACCCCAAATAAGATGGGACAAAGGCAGGAAGATGGTACCGTACCTATTTGGATTGTTGAGATTAATTAATATTTCACATGGGTCATTTTTTAAACGACACTACCTTCTGCCTGGCTGATTCTCTTCGCCTGGAAGCCCCGTGATGTTCTCCT
Organism: Noctua comes; assembly: GCA_963082995.1. Taxonomy (NCBI): domain Eukaryota; kingdom Metazoa; phylum Arthropoda; class Insecta; order Lepidoptera; family Noctuidae; genus Noctua; species Noctua comes. The sequence continues at coordinate 4,412,021 of OY720267.1, forward strand.
CATCACTGTAACTGTGTTGAAGTTGTCGACAGCTTGGAAGACCATGAAAAAATGAATGAAGAACGACATCATCCGACAAGCTTACAAGTATTAGAACCTAATGGCTTGGCACGCGACGATGGCAAAAGATTGCTCAGCATATCTTTGTTTCCATTACCTTTAGTGTGGTACGCAACATGTGTCGATACCCTTCCCGTCTTCCTAATTACTCAGCTTGCTGTGCTGGTGCTGCGCCTGCGACTACCCATTCTCGGTAGGATGCCCTCAGGCAGGTGGAATGACAATATTTGTATAGTTGCTAGATGAGAGATGTCGAGAATTGAGATAAATGGCGTGCGATTGGAGAACTCTACCAGCATTCCACACTGTATGTGAGAATGATTAATATAATAAAAAAAGCTGTACTCCTGGACACGGCACGCAAAGTGAGGCGGTTCCTCTCTCTGGAGCCCTGACCACCGGCAGCCTAGACCTTGTTTCTGATGCCGATGGGCCATCTATTTTTTATATATTTTTAAATGTTTTGTTTACTTTTGTTTTTGAAAATATTTAAAAATGTATTAGATAAGAGATAGAATGAATAAAGGAATATAATGATAATAATTTAATGCAAGTTTGGGCATTACACGGAAAATACAGCACTTCCAGCTCGAATTTTAGGTCAGCTTTTCAAGGCGTTTTCTCTGTTTTTATTTCCTGTTTTTTTTAAGTTTTCTTTCACCGGCTAACTTTTTGATGTAATCGTTAGTGTAAAATAATAAAAATATTTTCCCATGGCCTCATACACCGATTGTATTACATTAACGAATTTTAAGGGTCCGTTTTTCGGGCACGCCGCAATCGCGGCGGTAAGACCCCTCTTTGAGGAGTGGCTGGATGGGCGTCACGGCGTCCTGACCTACCGCGTGACGCAGGTCCTCACCGGACACGGAAGTTTCGGGAGGTACCTGTGTCATATGGGGAAGGAGGAAACGCCTGGGTGTCACCACTGCGAGGACCGCCCGGAGGACACGGTGGAGCATACGGTGCAGGACTGCCCCGCTTGGGCAGAGCACCGCCGTGTCCTCACGGCGGCGATAGGCGGAGACCTCTCGCGCCCGGCATTGGTCGAGGCCATGCTGCGGGGCGAGATGGAGTGGGAAGCGGTCGCCTCCTTCTGCGAAGCAGTCATGCTCGCGAAGGAGGAGGCGGGCCGCGTGAGGGAGAGGACAGCGTCCTCCCTCCACACCAGCCGCAGTGGTAGACGCCCACGGCGCTGGACGTCGGCAGACGATCTCCGGCCACCGTAGGCGCGGGCATGCGGGCGGCGAGTAATGGGCGACTCGCTGTCCGACCATGGACCATGCCCGGGTCGACGGCGCGTTGTGTTCCACGCGCGCCTCAAAGAGTGTCAGCATAATGACGGGGCCCCCCTCTAGAGGGCCAAAGCCTGCCAGGGTCGCGGGACTCATAGAATTACCGTGACCCTGGAACATAAAGGGCTACTGAAGGACACCGTGGATTTTAGTCAGTACAAGTCTGACAGTCCCTCCCGCTCTGCCCTGGGTGGGAGGACTCATTTGATGATTTTACCACGTTAAAAAAAAAAAAAAAAAAAAAAAAAGGGTCCGTTTTTGCCATTTGTATTATAAGGAACTCTAAAAATATAATCATAGGATGTTTTAGATTGCCCGTTGCAAACCGGGAAAACCAATTTAATATTAAAAGTAAGTAAACATGTTTTAACCTAATTAGTGCATGTGGGGTATTTTCGTAAAAGCAAAACAAGGTAGATTAAGTAGGTGTGTGGTTTTAATTATAAATAAAAAAACCGGCCACGTGCGAGTCCTACTCACACGCACACGGGGTTCCGTAGCACCAAACAATATAATAAAAATATTTTGAAGGCACATTCATGTTGTTGTACATTCAACAGCAAAACTAAATTTGTTTTTCATAATATGTTAATGAAAAACAGAGTTACTCTGCAGTTTGATGAAAAAGTTCCATTTCTCAAATACTAAACATCAAATCTTATTCAAACCAATGTTCGTTGAAAGTTTTTTTTACGTTCTACAATCCTACAATTTTTCAGAATTTTCCTCATCTTGCTTTAGAAATTAGGGGGCGGGGACACACATTTTACAACTTTGAAATTGACTATCTTTCAAACACAGACACCCCGTACGTAAAGGTCTGATGTTTTTTTTTTAAATTTAGTTCCATGTATGGGGAGAGCTAAAAAATTAAGGGGGCCCTTAATTTTTTTTATTTTTGTAAAAAAATCGTAAAGCGGTTTACAGCATACATCTACCTACCAAGTTTCAACTGTGTAGTCCTAATAGTTTCGGAATAACGTGGCTGTGACATACAGACGGAGAGACAGACAGACATGACGAATCTTAAGGGTTCCGTTTTTCGCAATTCGGCTACGGAACCCTAAAAATGATGTAATCCAAGTTGCGGCTAGTCATATTAGCTCACATTTTCGAATACGGCTCGAACCATGTCAATTCATTCGATTCGATCTTATCGAGGCTCGGTCAGTAAAAGTGCAATTGGCCTTTTCGGAAAGAAATTCTCAGTCATATCTTAGGATTAGATTGTAGTTGGGTGAATATCAACAAAGTTCATTTTTTGTCAATTTTGGTGGCTCAATTTTTTCTTTATTTTTCGTGAAAAATAACGATCTGGTATAAGAATAGAATGTCCAAGCTTGAAGGATCTTCATGAGGGCTCAGAATATCTCCATCACTTTTTGAGATATTTTAGTTCAAAGTCTAGTGTGGCCACCAAAATTGAAAATCACCCACCAAAATCGAAAGTGCCCACCAAAATTGAAAATCAGTGGCACCAAAATTGGATTTCTCCGTCAGAAACCTCAATCTCACTAATAAAGCTCAATGTGGTTAATCTCACAAATTCTCGGGAAGTATCAATAACTTTTATCGGTTTATAAAACTCTCTTTTGTTAAAATAGGATAGATTCCGAGGTCTGGTCCTAAAGTCGGACTGACATGGTAGCGTTTTTGTTGGGGAGACTGCAGTACAACCCAAGTCTCGATCGAATCGAAAGCTTTCTCATAGTCCACAAACACTTAACGGAGAGGCAGCTCTTCGGTCTCCTGTATAACCTGCCGCAGCGTATGTATGTGGTGTACGGTGCTAAAGCCATTATGGAATCCGGCTGGTTCGGGATGATTCTTGAAAACAACTTGTAGACATAGCTTAGAAGTGAGATGGGCCTATAATTCTTCAGCCGGGCATTGTAGCCTTTTTTGAAGAAGAGTACCACCACATCCCTCCACCATGCCTGTGGGGTTTTCCCCTCGGGTATGACGGAATCAAACAGCTTCTGAAGGGCCTTAAGAACCAGTTTTCCACCCGCCTTTAGGATTTCGGCCGTAATTCTGTCATCACCCGGTACTTTGTTGTTTTTAAGCTGTTCCAGAGCCATCCTAATCTCGTGCATCCAGATCTCGTCCGGGTTGTCTTCGTTATAGTGTCGGGTCAGTCTAGCTCTTGGGTCATTTGCTAGATTTACAACGGGTTTACTGGTTGAAGTGTAAAACTGCCCATAGAATCTCTCGATCTCCCTCAGTAGCTCCGGTTTGGCGGATACATTCCTGCCATGGTCGGTCTTCAGTTTCGTGAGCTGGCTCTGCCCAATAGCCAGATCTCTTGCAAATGCCTTGGAGCCGCTCAATTGCATCTTAAATATTTTGGTTTTAAAGATCCGTCTATTGAGCTGCCGGTATTTCCACGCCTCGTCTGAAGACTGCAGGATCATCTCACGCCGCTCCTGCATGAGCTTGAGAGTATGATCAGAGAGTTTTTTGTTCTTATGTGCACGACGTGTCTTGAAGAACTTACCGTACGAACTTATCGTTGTATTCGTCCAATGAGCTTCTTAGGCACTCGAAACGAGTCTGGAGTTCAAGCTTTTCAGATTGCAGCAGCTCTCGGGGTTTTGAATTTGGATCTGTGCTGGACAGGGCGTAGACGTCATCCGTCGAGACTTTTCAAGCTTGATATTGATGTTCAATGTGCCTCTTATTATGCCTTGATCGCTTCCGGTTTTCAACGAATTGATCGTAGAGACAACATTGAACATAATACGCTTCTTGGTTGACATGATGAAGTCAATCTCATTTGAAGTTGCACCATCGGGGCTCTGGCAAGTCCACTTCCTGTGCTCACGCTTTCTGAAGAAGGAGTTCATCCTATAGAGGCCCTCCTTCTCCATAAAACTAGCTATTGGTGACCCCGGTGGTTCCAACGTCCAACCCCAAATTGCCTAGTTTCACGGTGAAGTCCCCAATGACAACGGTGAAGTGCTTTCAAGCAGCCTCTCTTCGCTGCTCTGTTTTGGCATTCTAAAAAACAACAAAATAAGTATATATGAATAAGAAACTTGGTCATTAGTATGCAACCCTTATAATAATAGGTCTTACTAACTGCCAAGTACATAACATGTATTTGTTTGCTAATCCAACTATCTTGCAACGTAAAAACTAGCTATATAAGTAATAAAAATACATATACAGTACATAATTAAAATGTAGTGGGACATTTTCAATTTTGGTGGCGTGAAAACGCCACCAAAACCACCAAAATTGAGCCACCAAAATTGGAACCAGGCATAAAAAAATAAGGGTTTTAAGTTAAAATTAAATTAATGTCATTGATTTATGGGTCACCCAAATCATTAGCTATAGCATGTAGCTTACTATTATAGCACTTTAAAATCAACAGTAAATCGATCCACCAAAAATTGAACAATTCTTGTCCCCCGTCCCGCCCAAGGCGAGTACTTATGTTTTTGGAGGGTAATCACAGCACTAATCACACACCTGACACTAATCGCACTAATGGCACGACTGACAGATGCGAAATAAATAACGCGATTGATCACACACGCACGAAACTTCATGTTATATAGTAAGTTGAAAAAGTGCCAGAAAAATTTTGATTTTTGCTTGGACAAACTTTGATCGAGTGTCCTGTGCTTTTAAATAAGATTTTATAATATGGTTTAATTGTTTTTAGATAATTTGACTAATGCATATACTAACAAAATTGTTAATTTTTTATTGTACCTCAAATTGTTACTTTGGTGAACGCAATTACATCAAAAAATGGAACTGGGACAAGCCACCAAACTTGAATTTGAAGGCGATTTTTCTTTTCCTTCATGATTTATATACACTTATAAAAAAATAAATGTGGCCCTAATTGAACCAAGTTACGTAGTTCACTACAAAAAAAAATCAGAAATATCCTATCATTTTACACCTCGATTCTCAACGTGGACACGTAAAATTTGCTGATTTGATATTCACCCAGTTATCATGTGTCTAGCCTTTTCCCAACTATGTTGGAGTCGGCGTCTGCCTAACCGAGTATTGTAGTATCGGCTGCCTCTGACCTCCAGAACCCAGCTAGTACAGGGTAATACGATAACTCTTGGTAAAGCTGGTTGTCATACTTTCGTGCCACTGACTGCCTATAACGACAGAGGGCAGTGGCCCCTAGTCCTGAACACCCCACCACCACCTGATAGGAAAGCAAACCACGAAATGTCGCGCGTCGGCTCAAAATACGAGGCATACCTACATATTAAATCAGAAAAACAAATTTCTTGAATTTAATTTCATGACAGATGTCGTTCACAAAAGCTATAATTTGGAGAGTTAATTCTTTCTACAAAGAATAACATCTTGGACTTCGGCCTTCTTCTGAACATACATACTATTATATCTACTTTTCTACTTATTAATAGACTCCATAAGCCCCCTAATATATTAGATATAAGTCACATTTCACTATCAGGACCTGGAAGTCATTTTGCAGAAATTTTGAGGACGAAAACAATATTTCTAAAAATATCTTGAGCCCATACCGCAGTCGAAAGCCTCACTGCTCGACAAACTGTGAGATTATGTCAAATGACTTGCACTCTGGATATTTGTTTGTGTAAGGAACGATCCCATCACCATCATCATCATTCTCTTGCCCTTATCCTAATTAATTTAGCGTCGGAGCAGCATGTCTTCTTCTTCCATACTTCTCTTTTACTCCAAATTTCATCAGACCCCTCCTTTCTTGCCATTTTATCCTTTACACAGTCCATTCATCGTTTCTTCGGTCTTCCTCTACTTTTATAGTTATGGAGCGAACCCAAACAAGGGAAAATCCGAAAAAAATAAAATTTAAAAAAAAAACAAAAAATCCGATCACTACTGATCGGATTTTATTTAATTTAACAATTGTTGGGCAGAAACTGTTTAACTTTAAAATACGCGCTGTGGTAGTTACGCCTAAACCTTTACAACCACAGAAGTATAGAATATTATAGGTAAGAGGTTGCTATTAGTTTTAATTGCCACACTCAAGAAGCTCCATTAAATCCGTACAAAAGTTATTCCACAAAGCTTTTTCCTTTAACATGACATAATAAGAAAACGTCACACGAGAAAAGCGCTCGTTCCGCAACGGAGAAAATAACACAGCATGTTACGAGCTATCTAGGAAATAAACGTCTATCTAGGACACAAAGAACTTCCTTTTATATGCCACTCAAGCTGTAGTTTACCGACTTGACTCTTGTCCTATCATAAAGATAACAACAGTTGTAAAGTTTTGATTGTATTACACGCCAGATTGGAATCCAAATTCTGCGACAAGACGAAACTGCAATGCAGTCTGAAACTTTTGAATTTGCGGCGAAAAGTATGTTGAAAATGCGAGAATATTGGACTCATCTCGAGAAGCAAGTCAGTTTTTTTTCCTCCTAAAGTTTAAAACTTGCTCTGAAAGTAGGCGAGGTCGTGACTTTATTTGTGGACTGAAAAAACGTCTCTTAAATATCTTCTTCAAATGGACCACTTCGTTCTTCGGCTATAAATAACAGTTAAATGTAAAGGAAAACTGAAGTTCTAACTCCTTCACGTGTAGTTCATTGTAGAGAAACGTGATATTGCAACGTCAATACTTCGATAAACGATGTAGCAATACGTTTTTCATTTAAAAAGTAGACAAGAACATCTTGAAAGATACCCACGTAAAAACATATAACGTATAGCTTTGTAGATACTAAATACAATGCCCTAAGGACATTTGTAACACGTGTCACTTTGGGCATAAACTACCGTTGCGACGCAAATAAATTGAGTCCCAAACACCTCTAACTAAATATTTGAGCCCACAAAATGAATAAACCTATACAAACTTAACGAGGGTGTCACTAGCTCTTGTAACAAACGTCTTGAGGCAAACGTACCTATTCATTCATCGTAACCCATTAATTTTGGTTAATGTGGAGCAGGCTGTTTACGTCCCATAAATTGTGAACATTCGTTGTCTCTGGGAGTCTAACTAGGCTGGTGGCTGCGGTCAGCCGGAGACGTCCTTTCGACCCAGACGTCGTTGCACCTATGAGTACTTACAGATACGACCTCCACCAATTTCAGTGGCCCACAAAGCACAAACAACGTGAATTAAACTAGCTATTAACTAATGACACTTCGCACCTGAACGCAATTTAGACGCTTTCGGTTTGGCTATTTGCTATTTAGGCGCGGTGATTAAGCAATTTTTTAATCCGCTTTCCTTTGGTTTTCTCGAGGAAAATCTTATTAATTTTGAAGTCTCTTTTGCTGTTTTTACGCAAAGAAATAAAGACAGTTTTAATAAATTCCTAGGTTCTCTTTAGGTTATGAGGCTAATTGCCACGACTTAATTAATTCAACCGGCAGTGAATCTTCTAGTCCGTGTCTCGTCATATTGTATGTACTTTACGTATCCGACCGCTCGGCACGTCCCTCCCTAATTGCCTCTTGCCTCATCCCTTGCCCCCTGCTGTGCCCTGAGGTCTGTTGTATCCCTTTTTTGTCTAGATTGAATGCCTTAAGTACCCTCTACCCTAAGTTCGTAGGTTCAACGAGGTTATTTAGAACACTGCTGTCAACAGTGCTTCGGGAAAAATGGCGTCCAAACAAAATGTAAGTAGCTATGTCAGTATTGTTTACGAGATTTTTTAGGACGCAGCTTATGACTGTAATATAATTTAAATGCTCGTAACGTAGAGCCTTCAGGAAATTTGAGATTACTGCGAATGTAAAGTAAGATGAGCTCGTTTAAAATGACTTCACGTGGATTCTATTCTAAGACGGTCGTAAAACACACAGGCGTTATTTTATTACATTTGAATAGAAAAGAAAATTCATTTTCTGAGCCATTTTCTCCGACACAATGATGAATTCGGGGACGAAATATAATAAGATACGTCGAGACCACGCTTAAGTATCCACGTGTGAGTTTTTTATTCCTCATTTTGTCGGTAGCGGGGACATGACAGAAATAAATCAGGGATTCAGAGCTCTTTGTAGTATCGCCATAGCGTCCCTAACGGCGACACATTCGTTTCCGATGGTTAGTGAAGTATAAATATTTATGAACGAACATTCATTTATCAGGAGCCATGTTGGGAATTAATAGGAACATGGAGCTACAGGCAGGCTGGCTGTGATAGTGATACGGTCTAATAGTAATATTTATCAGTATTGTTTCGCGCCATTTTCCCGCGCGCTGCATAACGGCCTATTAGTGAGGGCTCTCTCTGCTGTGCGAGCGCTGGGATAAGCCCGATACAATATACAGTTTACTTTCTCTTAATCTAAATGCAATTAGCTTAATCTCTGCCTTGCACGGTGGAAATCCGTTGAAAATGTTTTTTAACATTATTACATTCTCCTCGGCTCTTAGTGAATTTTCAATTAGGTTTATGGGACCTACAGTATCATAGCTGCGATATCTTCCACATTGAATATCAGAAGATGAAGAATAAACAGAAGTAGAACAGTGTGAAATAAGTTCAATTTGTCCAATTTTCTCAATCGCTCCATTGTCGAACACTGAGATTTTCATATAAATCGGTTCCTAAGTGAGGTTCATTGTTGTACATAACAGTAAATAAGCTTAAATAAGATTCAGTAAATCTCCAAAACAATGTTTATTGGGACATATTGGGTACAATGGGTATACGTCTGTTGTATCCACAACGTTACTTCAAAGATTTTCCTCCTTCGCGGCTTCGCTGCGAAACTTGCGCGGGAAAATAGACGCGCGATAATACCTTTGCCACTCGAAAATTAGCATAGGAAAATACAAAAGCGAGAAAAGTTTCATGAGTATGGTTTGTCGAAACATGACAATATTATGACTATATTCAGATACACGCGAATCGTGTGACATTCGGATTCCCACGCATTTTCAGCAGAAGAAGAAAATGGTTGTATAAATAAAATACACGTGCCAAGCGTAATTAATTGGGCATCCTATTATTTACCAACAAACACTCAACCAAACCACACATTTAGCTCGGCGATTATCCCCCAGTCAACTGTTGATTTAGCAGCTCATCAAAACCTTGTTTACGCACCGACAATTACTCGTTTGGGCTGTTCTGTTACACTGTATTAATAAGTTAATATCGGACCAAAGGGGATCATTAATTAGCCGAGCAACCTCTCCCGCCAAAGGCATATGTCCGAATATCTCTTCGTTTCAGCCACTCATGCATATTTGATCCGATTTTTCGTTCCTAAATCAAAATTCCGCGCGGCTCAAATATTTGTTTCAAAATATGATGATGAGCAATCTATTTCTACCCTTATTCCCCACATGTCAGTTTGATTACACACGTCGAGCCCATGGAGAGGGGTAGGTCAGTGGGGGTGGGGGGTATCAGGTCGAGCAACAGGCGCCGGCTGATCAATGAGCATCCCCCGCGCCCTGCTCCCCGCACTACCACCTGCGCCGCACTTGTTGCGCGCACGATTCAAACAAATGCAAGCCCACCCGAACACCATTCCCACCCTTATTCCTTCCTCAATTAGTTCTATAATGGCCGCGCATATAACGCTGCATTGTTTCCTGAAGTGTGCTCAACGTTTATTAGGTAATATCTGGCTGTATGTCTCCGAGGTGCGGGGGCGATCAGGCGCGTTAGTGCCAGGCTCCCATAAACGTAGCGGCGATAAAGATATGATGATGACCATGCCATTATGCACCCTTTTGTTCGCTCCTGTACCTTTTAGCGCTACCGATATCTTTAGCACATAACTTAAACAAAGGTAGGACTAGATGTGTCATCAAGCGGCAACATTCAAGGACACTATTCAACTTTCCCATTGTTGAGAATAGATTGAGTATCGCAGTTGATCTTGTAATTAGATATCCGTGTGGTCTAGAACCCTCGTCTGGCGGCTAAGAATAGACCACTACACTTGCCGAGGTTGTCGTTTAAGACTAGATAGTAGTGGACTATTAGGACAGATTTACACACGTTCAGGCACTTGTAGAGTGACTCGAGCGCGAGTTGTAGTTGGTCCTTAAAAAATATCTTGAGACGTAAAGTAAGCGTAAAGCACCCGGTGTAGTGGTATCTTACTACCACGAACAATGTGCTTCTTTTGCCGGTTTTGTGATTTTATATCGAGTCCATTTTAGTATGTATATATACTACCTATGCAATGGTAAAGGTACCCAAAGAGCTTTGATCAATAAACTCAACCCAACGTAATCACTTTTAAACTAAACCTGACTAAGTTGCGACATAATTATTAAGATGTCATAGCCAGCTTTAGCCAAAAGTACCAGGAAGAACTATTTTATTTTCATAAACCAAACCAAAAACAGACCCTGGTCGACAAAATTCTTGTATGAAAATTAATCAACAACTTGTAATACAAATAGTGGAACGTAGTCAAAGGAATATTTTCCGATCCGCACCGACTTTATGGAAAGCGGGACAAAGGCGCCAAAAGGCTTTAGAAAAATATGAGGCAGCTATTGTGAAATCATGCGAACATAAATTCAGGATTGTTCAACATTTTGTTTTCTTTTGCCGTAGCATCGGAATCAATTAAAAATATATACGGAGCGAATTAAAAGTATTTCAAATGCTTTTTCAATTCATAGTAAGGGATCGAGTTCTCGTGGATATGAAAATAGTTTTAAGGTTGGTATTACCCTCCTCTAGGTTGCCAATATAAAAATAGTTTGCATTCAAGATTTTTTATTTTGCATGAAATATGGTACATGATGGTCTTCTTATATCTTAAATTATATATTTATAAAATAGTAAACTGAATGACAAACTGACTGACTGGGTGATATATCAACACACAGCCCAAACCGCTGGTCCTAGAGACATGAAACTTGGAGGGTGTGTTCTTTGTGAAGGTTTCCACTAAGAAAGGATTTTTGGGAATTCCACCCCTAAAGGGGTAAAATAGGGGATGGAAGTTTGTATGAAAGTCTGTCAGTTTTGAAGTTAGGATCTTCAAATTTTGTGTTTAGGCTGACGATTGAAAATTAATTTATACGTGTCTCGGCGTTTTTGATAATTCTACCCCCGAAGGGTTAAAAAGGGGGATGAAGGTACTATGTTTGTTCGGGTGGAATGCAACTCAATTTTGTACAACCGATTGAGCTGAAATTTTGCACACACCTTTGGTTCTGGTGACAACACATTTTTATGACAGACATTCCTTAATCCTGCATCCAGGGTCGTCTCCTCAAGAGAGAACTCTTCAACGGTTAGTGGCACGGTCACGAAACTTTGTTTATGCGTTCAAGTTTGATAGATAAAGATGATTTTTAACCGAGTTCCAAAAGGAGGAGGATTTTTTTTTTGTTTTTTTTTTTGTGTGTATTTTCAGCGATTTCGTCGCCAATTGTGAACCGATTTTGATGATTCTTTTTTTGTTTGGACAAATATTATTTCGCGGTGGTCCCGTTTAAATTTGGTGAAGATCTGATGCTGATCTTCGGAGATATCAATGGAACTCTTCAATAATAGACAGCAAATCTGTCGTGATTGCTGCAATCGCTTGGATGTTTATTGTTTACACAACACCATAACATAACATCACGCCTGTATGCTTTGAAGGGGTACGCAGATGTGTACCAGTGCACCCACATTTTGATAATTAGGTATGCTAAGTTCCATTTTATTGGGCCCTGTGCCCGCGGCTTCGCTCACGTGAGCGCGTATTCTTTTGGCATTATTAGGGAACATTACATGGGACCGTGAAGTCGTAGTATATTCCTAATATCCTCTACAAAATAATCCATTTTAATATTATAAATGCGAAAGTAACTCTGTTTGTTTGTTACGTTTTCATGACTAAATAGCTGATTGGATCGTAATGAAAGGCAAGGAGATAGATTATATCCTGAGGAATGATATAGGTTATCGTTTTTTTCTTACACATACACATCTAAATTTCCACGCGAACGAAGTAGCGGGCAACAGCTAGTATAAAATAAAAGGTTTCACACATTTCGCTGACTTCCTTCAGCATGCAAACTTAAAATTAAAATACCTAACACAATATACTCTTGGTTTAGGTACCTAGTACTAGTTAAAAATTTAACAAAATGTAATAAAATTAGAAAAAAAAGTAACATATCAATAAAATAGAAACAAAAGCTACGTAACCATTACAAATGGGTTTATAAGTCAAAAACTTATTAATTGTATAGAACACGTTATTAAAGAGCCATTTCTTCAGTTTCATTTACTCAAATTTGTTTCGGTATTTCATTGAAGATTTTGACCGACAGGCATTGCATAACATGCATAGATACCTTCATGTTATGCCTTATTTTTGTAAATGCAACAAGTTTGAAAAATGTTCATTCTGATTCAAAGGTTTGGTGAAATGGTAATTGGATGATCCCGTTCGAAAACTCTCATGTATAGCTCTGAGCCTCTGAATTGGGATTCGCGTCACACCTCATCTCGCTGAAATCAAAGACCTAATGATGACACTGAGGAGTAGGTACCTATTTACCTTACTTAGATATTATGTTGAAAGATTCTTTTCATTTTTATTACATAGATAAAAAGAAAAGACAAGAGATTTTGCGAGAACTTAAGAGTTATATTCCACTAGCTTTTGCCCGCGGCTTCGCCCGCGTGCATGTCGTAAATATCCGATTACTCCCCCCTTTTTAACCCTCCGGGGGTAGAATTATCAAAAAACTCCGAGACACGTATAAATTAATTTTCAAACATCAGCCTAAACACAAAATTTGAAGATCCTAACTTCAAAACTGACAGACTTTCAGACAAACTTCCATCCCCTATTTTACCCCTTTAGGGGTGGAATTCCCAAAAATCCTTTCTTAGTGGAGACCTTCTCACAAAGTATACACCCTCCAAGTTTCATCGGTTTGGGCTGTGTTGATATATCACCCAGTCAGTCAATTTACTATTTTATATTTATATAGATTGGATATACCATGATGGCACACAGAGATATATGATTTATAAATTAAGATGTTTTCGCGGATAATCAGAACAAAAAAAGATGGCTATTGAATTACTTTCTTGTCATCCTTAACGATGACTGCGTCTTGCTGATGTTATGTTGTGATCTAATTAGTGAGTACAGACTAAATCCGGACGGGGAGCGCTGTCCAGACCTTTCAGGTATATTTTTATTCTTACTGTCCCTTTCTGTCTTATTTCTTTTAAAATCGATATAATTGCGTGGACAATAGTGTGAGTTATGCGTTTAGTTACTATTATACCTAAACGAAATATTAATATTGTTATGTACAACTGTTTTTAGTCCCAAGTAAATAAACTAAAATATAATAAAAAAATAGATGCGCTACCAAAAACCGTTCCGTGTAGAGATAATAGAACATATTTTAGGTCTGATCCCTTTTGACAAGATGTAGGCTGCCAGTTACGAACCTGCGACTAGGGATTAACGAGAATCATCAGCACCGAGCAGCTTCATCCCACGCGTACCTACAGGATACATAAAAGCCCGCCCGGTTGATAACGAAAACTGAAAGAGTTACAAAAATAAATTTAAACCAATCACGGTACAGATCATTGCGAAGCTCGTGTTCTGCTGAAATTCGAATGACCGATACATCATACTTTTTCATGCATTTAATACGGAATGCGCTCATTAAAGTGTAAACGAGCGCCCGTATTAAAATAATGGAATAAAATTTACTCTGAGTGCCAACAATTTATTTTCCTTTGAAGCAGTTTCCCAATAAATTATTATCGAAATGAAATCGAATGAAAGGTGCATTTTAAAAGGAAGTTGTATTACAAAAATTAAATGAAAATATTTAATGAAAATAAAATGTTTTTTTCAGGGAAGGAAAGATTGATTATTTTACTGGCTTTACAGAAAGGGAACGTGCATTGTTTACTTATGTTGGCTATTTCAGATGCACCTACGTAAATCCAGGTTTTCACACGATAAGTACTTTTTCTTATGGTATTGTATATTTTCAGCAGCGCTTGAACTAACTTATAAACTTCCTAACCTATTTTCAGAAAAATCTAAATCTACAACTTAGTGTTGAACCACAAACTACTTCAGGAAGAAGGTAAATGGCAATAGATTTCAAAACGTTTCGTCAACAGGAAATGGGTTGACATGAGCTTTTCTGTTGCTTTTGTGTTAATTAAACACATGTTTGACTTTTCCATCATATTTATTGCAGATAGAATTAATTTCACCTCTTCCAGCACGCGTAGCATGACCATCGTAGAAACGGGTTTTGTCTACGGAAGAATCGACAAAATGACTGATCAAAAAAATAAATCTGTAATTTTGTCGATTCTTCCGTTAACAAAACCCGTTTCTACGGTGGTCATGCTACGCGTGCTGGCTCTAAAAGTAAGGCTTACAGATAGACAGCAGCAAGCCAATCGCAACCTTTAATGATACGGAATGAGGATCACTTTAGTTTTGACGGACTTTATACTAGCAGCAACGCAACAGCACAGGCAACAGCAACCTTGATTGATATAACGAGTATAAATCTCATTGCTATTTTGAATTTTTGACAGTAATACAAAGTCATTGAGAAATGAACGTGGCTCGCGGCTAAATAATAACAGCCGCTCGGGTCGATCGTCATGTTAAGCCGCGCTTGCCTAGGTTGGTCCGTGGATGGGTGATCACCCATTACTAGTCCGAGTTTCCTCCGTGCCTCGGAAAGCACGTTAAACCACTGATCTCAGTTGTCATTTATAGATCTTTGACGTCGGCCGTTGTCGGTAGTCCGTGGCCCGAAAGTCTGACAACCAGTCTTACCAAGAGGTTACGTATTACCTAGTACTACCTGGGTTGTGGAGGTCAGATAGGCAGTCGCTCCATGTAAAATACTGGTATTCAGCTGCATCCGGTTAGACTGGAAGCCGACCCCAACATAGTTGGAAAAGGGTAGCGAGATGATGGCAAAGTCATTAATAAAATAACTGTCAAAATACTGTTAAAGTCGCTATTAGACAATATTGTAGTAGGTATCACCTTTGTCAAATCAAACAAGCAGTGCTCACGCATCTTAGGTCCCAAGTCTGATTCCCCACTGTACTCTAATTGGATCTTCCTGTTTGCAAATTGTCAATTATAGCCCGTTGTTGTGTTGCATGTTTACTGTTTGTTATGAGTTCCCGATATTTTGAGTTTTTTTTTTTTATTTTTTTTTGTTTTTTTTTTATTTTTTTGCCGAGTTATGGCCATATTCCTAAGGCCGTTCAGTATGGCCATCATTATCCAGAAAAGTTTTCTATTTTTGTGATGTTTACAATCCTGTAAACATCGATACTTTTAGGTAGTTACAATTAAGTTTGATAGTTATTTCACTATTCTCCTATGTCCATTAGTTCCGTCATAAAGATCTAGCTAGTCCATCAAGAAGTCGTGCATTATTTTATTATGTTGTCATCTTAAACCGTATGTTTACTCACACTCTTCTTCAACACTCTTTTCACACAACACGAAGTTGTTTAAAAAGATTTCTTGAAACAAAGTAATGTAAGCGTTGTTGTTGTTCTTAAAGACTTTACCCTTAAAAGATAAGCGCCGGATAAGCTCTCGTATGAGGCATGTACGAGTAGCTATCGAGCGGAGTCTCGAACGTATATCATATCGGCTTAGAAGATCACAACGTTACGAGTAAGGAGGTATAGGTACCCTTCGCACGTAACCAGCCGAGTGCATATTGATTCATTCTGACAGTTTACCACGGATAAAATCAGAGTTATGAAGAGAAGGGTTCTTGATATTCGCTTGTTTTTAGATTCCCATGTTTTTCAAAAGGATCAGTCGAACTGGTATGGATAAATTGCAGACTGACTGCAGACACTGATGGATAGATACTCTTGTAGTATTTGTATGGAGGTGTCAATTTGAACGAAACTAAAAGAATGATTTTGGAAACACAATACTTGGCGCGGTGCAATTAGCTGCTTTGATATGTGTCACAGGTACGATCCACGGAACGCATAATACATTCATATGCCCCGTTTTTCAAGAATACAAAATGTTGCAGTAATTAAAGCTACACCACGCCGCACTTGGTCAGTTACCTTCGTTTATAACTTGATATGATTTTGGCCCGTTTTCTTAATTGCTGTAATCCCTTAGTCGGCTTTTACGACACCTAAGGGCGGGAAAGATATACTACGGGAAACACACACATGTACAAAAGCCTTTCGTAATTCAAAATAGCAAAACTCTTTTCGATTTTTAAAACTGGTGTTAGTTTTAAAAAAGTTTTTATTAAAAAGTGAAAAGCAGTTTTGTCTGTGCTTTAAGCTGACGGCTAGCAGACTTTACATTTAAAAGTTTTCAGCCTTCTTTAAAATTTCCTTTTCAATTTTATTCAGTTTAATAATGTAAGTCGAAAATGCATTTTCCTATGCGAACAAGAGCGCTATAAAATGTACAAAAAAAGCTTCGTATACTTTTTGTAAGTATTCATTTAAGTACGTACCTACTCTGTAGTTATGGATTTTACAAGGAGTTCAACACCAATTTATAAAAAGTAAGGCACAGCCTATAGGAAAATAATGTTGATTGGTTATGAAAACAACTAAAAGCTATTATTAAGTAAATATATAAGGCCTCTGAGGACATAGGCCTGCAGTCCAATCGCAATCTCCATCCTGCTTCCATCTACCTGTGAACATTGTCGTCTCATGCTAGGGCCACAATAATCGTATTCGGCGATCACTTCAGTGTGAGAAAGAGATGGAGCTATACATGACGTTTAGCTCCATCTCGTTCCCCTACTGAAAAAGTCGCCAAATCCCGCCAATGTGGTCCTAGCATCAGAAGGAACATTAAAAGCTTATTACGCTTGATAATAGATAGTGCCTACTACCTACTCGTGTACTAGCCCGTGGCTAAGTAATAACAGCAGCACGGGTCGATCTTCGAGTTTAAGCCGTGCTTGGCAAGGTCGGTCCGTGGATGGGTGACCATCCATTACATACGTGGTTCCTCCGTGCCTCGGAAAGCACGTTAGTCCCGGCTGACATTTGTAGATCTTTGACCCGTGGCCCAAAACTCTGAGAGCCAGTCTTAAGGGATATCGTATTACTCAGTACTAACTGGGTTGTGGACGTCAGATAGGCAGTCGCTCCATTTAAAATACGGGTACTCAGCTGCATCCGGTTAGACTGGAAGCCGACCCCAACATGATTGGGAAAAGGCTAAGCAGATGATGAGATAATAGCTAGCTACCTTTCAGAATTGCTAATAATAATGTCGAGCAAGATATTGCATGTGGCATCCCACTTATAACGGAACAGTCTGTAGAAATGTCATTTTATAACACTGTTAGAGGACATAATTAAAGCACGGAGCTGACGATAGGCAATTTGTCAGTGGATAATAATTATATCAATCAACCAACGGATAAGATTTATTGCAGCAGGCATTTCTGTCCGGCGTACAAGCACTAGCGAGACTTGTGTACCAATAATGTTAAGGCAGGCGGACAATGTGATACCTGGTTAAAGAAAACAAATAAGTCACCCTCTTTTTATTATTAAAGCCACTTAAGTAATAAAAGACAAAATCACTTTTGAATCGTATTACAGAAACACACATTAAAAAACATTTTTTCAATGGTTTATGTTAATCCCGAAAGGCTTGTATTCAATCTTAAAAAAAAAGCAGCTGCAGTAGTGATGTCCACATTCTCGATTTTACTTGATGATGTAGTAATACTAAAACAAAGTAAGTCGATTTATTTTTTGAGGAATACCAGCTTACAAACTAAAATGACAAAAGAAAAAAGACCATAATTATTTTACGAAAATAATAGCCTGTTCTTCTAATAATTGGACAAGGCTTTGAGTTTTTAATTATTATTTTAGAGTATATCGATTTTAATTCGCAACACTACTAGAGCCTGACACAGAAAAAAATGTGAGTGCACTGAATGTCAATTTTGTGCTATTTTTGTATTTATAATAATTCCATTTTGTGGTGTCGCAAAACTATTTATCACCAGCGATAAGACACAAAACTTGATTATCACTCATAGAATTCCTCGTAACGTAGTACGCGTAAGTCGACCTTGTATTTTAAACCCTATTATTTGCTCTTAAAAATCAGTCATGAAAAATATCGGAAAAAGTTGGCGTGACTCTGCTACGTTAATAGTGCTCACAAAGCGGAATAGCGAGTTGTTATCGCGCGTTGAGGCTCGTGGCGGTGTTAATTACGACATATTGTTGCAGACGCGGACGCGCAGTGCTTCCTTTGCCAACAGCGTGGTGTTTCCCGGCGGAGTCAGCGAATCCGTGGACGGGAGCCCCCGCTGGCTGGAGCTCCTCAAACCCTTCGGCTACTCGAAACAAGATTTGGAAGCATTTCACCGCCCTGATAGTGTTATCAACCCGATTTTCCAAAATAATCCTATACAAAGGTAATATTTGTGGACCTTGACATCTCGCCTGACGTTTTCGTCAGTCACACACTAAATGATAACGACAGTAAACACTAATGCTTGTACACTTGTATATCACTTTATATTTAACACCAAGTGAAGTGCTGTTGCAATCATGTTTATGTGTTGTGTACATTACTAACTTGTATATTTATGTTTTGTACTGATACTTAGTTACTGTGTTTGTCTTCATATTGTTTCTTGATTTGTACTTTCTAATTTATCTTGTATATTATAGCAGAACTGTGAGTGTTTTCCTTATATTTTTTACATAAATTATGTATTCTCTAACAGTAACTGGTTATGCAAAATAAACATAAATGCCAGAGCACTATTTAAAACTATATTTGGTATGTTAATGGTTGGCCACAATTTGATAACATTTTTTTATTAAATGATGAAGTGCTTTAATCTGTAAGCACTTCATCATTTTATAGAAAAATGCTAACCAAGACAGACTACCTCTATTGAAATCTCCTTCTTAGCAAGATTTTCTGTTTTGCTAATAGTAAACTTGCCTACATAGAGGTTTTTGTGCTAACCCAAACCACAAGGAGAACAAACCACAACTGAATCAAGACATTTGATTCCTAATTGAGCCAACAGCAATTTTATCAATACAATCATAAAATATCTCGCATGTACTCACTAAATACTAACAATGCCCCATAATATGCTCAATTACGTCTTCAATATACCAATGTTGGTGCAATTTTAGCATTCATTGACAGATTACATCTACTTATATAAAATGATTGTGTACAAAACGAGAAATGTGTTTGATAGTCTGGCCAACATTGGCCATTGCATATGTAACTTTTTCCAATTGTGCTCATGAATATTATTTGTGTTTATAGACATTTACAACTGAGGATAACAGCGATCAGAGAGACTTTTGAGGAGTTGGGCCTGTTGATCTGCAGTCGGAAGAGGAAGGAGCAGAAGACTGGGCTATGGGCAGACACCATAGAGGATATTGATGTCAAGCACTGGCAAAGTCGGGTGAGTTTATTATCTATAAGTTGTAATAACTTGCAGTTGTGTCAATATTTAGTTTTAGGTATACTGAAACAAGTCATTAAAAAACAAGATGCTCAAATGCAATTTACAAAATACATATGGGTGAAGTGTATATATTGCTATTTTAAGTTATTATCTAAGTTCTTAAATTCAAGGTTGGATTAAAAACGAATCAGTTAGCGCAAAGTACTGTTGTACTTTACCAATTAAATGGTGATAATTGTGCTAAACTCTGATGGCCAGTTTCCTCAGCACTGGATGAATCTTTGTTATGTAATTTGAAAGATAAATAATTTCATCTGGTTGGTTCTACCAGATAAACAGTACTCAATGAAAATTCAATAAAAAATTTAATGAAACCCCTGACACAAAAACCTCCAAAAAGGAAAAAATTACATCTAAATATTGTCCCTTTACGTGTGATATAAGTAGAATATAATAATAATCCAAATGTTGGTTGTGCAGGGAGCCTGCTAAGATTTTACTATTTTATAATTTCCACTATTCTATGTAATAAGCAGTCATCCGACGCAACAACTCTTGAATTAAGTAGTATCCTGCATGATCCTGGTGATGCCTGGCGCGTTCCGTTCAAGGCTATCTTATCATACTTTAGTAATTTCATTGACAAGTGACAGGATCTCTTCATCAACTAGAGATGTGATGATGAAATTAAAAAATTGAAACATAGCTAAAAACACTCTTGATTAAGACACCTTTCAAACGAAAAATAACTTAATCAGGTCATTCGTTCAGGAGCTATGATGCCACAGACAGACACAGATACATAATTCAAACTTATAACACCCCTCTTATTTGGTTGTGGGTTAATTATGAACCAACATGGGTCAGTGGGTCATCTGAGGGGTGGCATGTCTTTCTAGGAAAACATGTTAGCACAAGTTAACAGAAAAACATAACTTCTAGAAAATTGTAGATGAATAAGGCAATACATATATGCAAATGGCTTCCTTTAAAATGAATCATTTTGGCACCAACACGGACAGTATAATTAATTAGTGGAATATTTCAACTTGTAAACTCCATTACATTGCTGCAACATCACATACTTTGTGCCTACAATAGAAAAGTGCAGGCTAGTAGATTTTCAGGTTACTTATGCGAACTTTACAACACTTTCAGGTAAGCAAAGACCCTGGGGACTGGTTTAAGCTGTGTGAGGAGCACCAGTGTTACCCTGACATCTGGTCGCTGCACTACTGGAGCAACTGGCTGACTCCCATCAACTTCCCTAAGAGGTTCGACACTGCTTTCTTTGTCACTGCCTTGGAAAATAAGCCGAATACCATTGGCAGCAGCTCTGAAGTAGTTGATGTTGAGGTAAATGTTTTAAAATGCTTGTTTTTGTTAGTAGGTTTCCACAGTGTGAATAAAACTCATAAAACAGTACTTTTGCAAACCATCTATACTTTTTATAAGCAATTCAACACTCTAAAAAACATTTTAGTTGTGAAAACCCGATTAATTTTCAGTTTATTGTATAATTTGATTTTATTTGTTTTGAAATCAATAAATAGTCGAGTCATTGAATTGGTAAATTAATATCACAGGTTGATATTATATTGATTTACAAATCTATTGGGATCTGCATTTTGAAAGCTACGAATATTATGTCAATTGATTGTCAATGCAACTACCATATTGATCATATTCCCGAAATGGTGTTGGAATTTGTATGCAGTTTACTTGATATTATTTTCAGTGTTGTCTGTTCAAGAAATCAACTCGCTTCTCTTTTCTATAGTGGCAATTTAATAATTGAAAAGAACACAGCTGGCTGATGGTAGTTCCCAAGTTTTCATGGTTGATCAATGGTTTTCATTTTTAATTTCAGTGGTTGAGTCCTGCTGAAGTGTTGCACAGTGACAAGAAGCTACAACCACCACAAGTTTACGAACTTAACCGACTGTCCCATGTGACGGACATTGAAGAGCTTGTCAAATTCGCCCAAGACCGGAGTGGTCATGGTGCTGACTTAACATATCCAGTCTTTGTTAAAGTTAAAAATGGCGGCTTGTTTCTGCTACCGGGTAATTATTCCACAATCGTTTTCTTTCTTTCTTTTTTCAAATGTTTAATAGTACTAATGATACCTTCATTTTGTCCTCAGGTGATGACTTATACCCTTCAAGTGTAGACTATAATGACAATACAGTAAACTATATAGACCAAACTATACTAGAGTTAAGAGAAACTTCTAAAATCATTCATAGAGTTGAATCAGACAAGGAGAAAAAGCAACTAGTAATACAGAATTACAAACCTAAACATCACATCATCATGGAAGACAAGATCTACCCAGGTTTTTCTGCAGTTTAAAAAACAATTTGTAGTTCAGTTCATGCCTTAAAGTTTGGCCTTATTAGCAGTACAAATAAGAACAAGTAGTAGCTGTAGAGATATTTCCGGTGTAGGTAAATTAGTCATTGGTATAGATGGCGGGTTCCGGGCACACGTGGCCCAACAGCCAGGACGACTACGAGCTGCTGGATGTGATCGGCGTCGGCGCCACGGCCGTCGTGCACGCCGCCTTCTGCCGCCCGCGCGGCGAGAAGTGCGCCATCAAGCGCATCAACCTCGAAAAGTGGAACACCTCCATGGACGAGCTGCTCAAGGAGATCCAGGCCATGTCCAGCTGCAATCACGAGAACGTAGTCACGTACTACACTAGCTTCGTGGTCAAGGAGGAGCTATGGCTCGTGCTGCGCCTGCTTGAGGGCGGCAGCTTGCTCGATATCATCAAACACAAAATGAGGATATCCAACTGTAAACATGGTGTGTTCGACGAGGCGACGATCGCTACCGTATTAAAAGAAGTATTGAAAGGACTCGAGTATTTTCACCAGAACGGTCAGATACACAGAGACATTAAGGCCGGTAATATCCTACTCGGAGATGACGGCATTGTTCAAATCGCCGACTTCGGCGTGTCGGCTTGGCTAGCCACCGGTCGCGATATATCGCGGCAGAAGGTGCGGCACACGTTCGTAGGTACTCCGTGCTGGATGGCACCCGAAGTGATGGAGCAAAACCACGGATACGATTTCAAAGCCGATATCTGGTCTTTTGGAATTACGGCCATCGAGATGGCAACCGGCACCGCGCCGTACCACAAGTATCCTCCGATGAAGGTGCTCATGCTCACGCTACAGAACGATCCGCCGACGCTTGACACCGGCGCCGAAGACAAGGACCAGTACAAGGCGTACGGCAAGACGTTCAGAAAAATGATATTCGAATGTCTGCAGAAAGATCCGGCGAAGCGGCCCACGGCCACGGAACTTCTGAAGCACTCGTTCTTCAAGAAGGCGCGCGACCGCAAGTACCTCGTGTCGACGCTGGTGACCATCGGGCCCAGCATGGAGACGCGCGTGCACAAGGCCAGCCGGCGCCAGCCCGGCGCGTCCGGCCGGCTGCACCGCATGGAGACGGGCGAGTGGGTGTGGGAGAGCGAGGAGGACGACGACGACGACGAGGACGACGCGGCGCGCGACCGGCCCATGAACACGCTGGAGCGCGCCGACAGCTCCGACAGCGACAGCGACGACCGCGGCGCCGCCTTCACCATCGGCTCGCTGGGCGCTGGCGCCGAAGCGCCGCAGATCAACCTCGTGCTGCGCATGCGCAACTCGCGCAACGAGCTGAACGACATCCGCTTCGAGTTTGCTCCCGGCAAGGACTCTGCCGACGGCATCGCCACGGAGCTGGTAGGCGCTGGGCTACTGGACGCGCGCGACGCCGACGTCACGGCGCGGCAGCTGCAGCGCCTGGTGGACGAGTTCCTGTTCCCGGGGCAGGCGCCGCCGCCGCGCTCGCTCACCTTCCGCCTGCGCTCGGCGCCGCCCGAGCCCGAGGACGAGCAGAGCCTGCTGGGCTTCGCGCAGATCTCCATCGTGGACTGACCGCCCGGCGACCTAGTTACGTATGCTTAGGTACCTCCTACGTATTTTATGGGTGGATATGGAATTATATTAGTTGTATACCGTTTATGCGGTGGTGATTTTTGTGGACGGATGGCGCGGGCGGGCGACTCCGGCCGCGCGGCCGCAGTCTGTGTACTCCCCCCGCCCCGCCTGTCCTCTGCGTGCGCGCTAAGTCGTCTGTATACGAAAACTATCGCCGCGTAGCTCAAATGAATGTATATTTTACATTATGATTATAAGGGTGAATCTGAATTTATAAGAGTATTTTTTGTGATCGTACCGTGTCAATTTTGCTGCTTTCCAACACTGTAATCGATTAGGAGCCACATTCGCAAATTTCGCAACGCTATACAAATAATGACAATGAATGACAATAGTTTGCGCAGGCGTACTGAACACATCCAACATGTAAGATAGCACTTTTTAGCGTATTGTACTTGTTTGTAATAAAAAGCTACCTATATTTGTAATTCTTATTACTTTTTAACAACTTCCAAGTGCCATATTTTTAAAATATGAATGGATAAAAAATGTATACTGTAAGTTTGACAGTGATAAAATTGCATATATAATAATAATCATTACAGTGTTAATTTTTAATAGCAGGTCTATATAGCACCATAGAATGTTCTTTTTACATTGTTATTTGTTTGTTGCTTATTTTGGAAGTATTTTAATAATAAAAGATGAAATCGATTTCGGCAGGATGTTTTTATTAAAACCTCTATGACTTTTCAAAAATGTTAACTAAAAGCTATGTTTAGACTACAATTACATTATTTTATAACAATTTCACGGAGGTGGTAGACTACTGGCTTTCTGCTTTCTGTTACGAGTGGTTCCGACTCCGTCGCTAGCACACAGTGACGGCAGACTGCACAGTCAGTCAAACAAATACGTATCTGTAAAAACTGAGTTTGGCATCTAAACATTGTCGAAATAAACCATCTATAACATTCCAAACATTACCAACTTACATTCCTGTTCATAACATTATAAAGAGATTCTTAATTCTAAGCGTAATAAGAGTTGAAAAAGCAATAACGGTATAAAAATAAGTTTTTAGGTACACACAAACTTAACTCCATAGCATGTTGGTCCACAAAGAAAAAATAAAAGTTCTATTTTATTGGCTACAAGTATTAGACTACCACAACGAAGGTTTACTGTCATTTTTACAAGTTATTCTAGTTAAATGCGATGCAGTCCATATTTATTTACTTTTAGACAGTTTCTTTAATCATTTAATTGACAATTTCAATAAATTCTGATCAAGCGACGTGATGTGAAGGTAAGCAGAGTTGGTACTTCAGTATGAAATAGCTACAGAGTATTTTTTTGTAATTTTATTCAATTCACGGTACTTACTCGTGCTGACCACAACAGTTGACAATAGTGTTGCAAATTACAAATTAGTTTAAATTACATAGCCTCTTTGATTTGAGAACTTATTACCTGTTATTTTCAACATATTGTAATAAAGAAAGGTCTTCTAAGTATTTTCTAATAACTACCAAATATGTTTTAATTACCGGAAATATGTACTCGACCTTTCTAGTTGTAAAATGCATTTATGTGGCCGCCACTCAGTGGCAAGTTCTTAGTATACATATTTCTTGTAAAAAATATTCAAATCGCCATGATTTACAATTGTCATGTACCTTACGAATAGTGCTAATATATTAATGTTTGAGAATCATTTACATACATAGTGACTAGGCAAAATGAAGCGTCTAATTAAGTCCTTAAGTCTAACACACTCACTCTAGTAAGGCATTAACAACATTGAATTGTGTCATAATAAATAAATAATTTAATCAATGTGTTCTTAATAAAAATATTATAAATAACACTTAGACAACATATTATTCATAAACTTATACAATAATTGTGCAGAAAGTATAGAACCAGCTGTTTATGACTAGGTTTAAAATAATTATAAAGTTATGGCACATCTAAAGATAAAAATGTTAAATAATTTGTGCGCGAATACTTAATCGTTAATTAAATAGGTACTATAAAAATAATTATTTAAAACACTACAAACAATACTTTTGGAAGACTAAATTATTAAGTGGAATGTTACGTGAAAATTGTTGTATAAAATTATGAGATTCGTAATATCGCAGTTTGTAAGCAGAACATTATAAATGTATATTAACAGATCTAATATTTTGTAAGTGTGGACGACGTCGTCCGTACGTGTAACGTTCGTCAGGCCGATCTAAGCAGTAGGCCCGTGTATGAAAAACAATTAGGAACGTAGAAACCCCCACAAATCCTTGTGCCGTGCGAGAAAAGTAGTGATAGCTTACAAATTAATTGTACTATAAGAAAGCGTATAGCGGTGACTTACGTCTAGGTACGCGAAGAGTTTGTACAAATAAGACTTGTTGAAACGTCCTCGCCGGACATACATAAACACAGCTCGCGGTAGTAGGACAGAACAAGAGTTTCAGAAAATAGAAAAGGAAGTATTTTGTAGAAATAGTACAGTACTGAAAGCGTAATTTTCAGTAATGTTAGACAGAAGTTTTGGCTGCAACCGAGTTTATGTCTGTCGGGCGAGATCAATCACTTTACCCCTAAAAACTTAACGGTGCGCGCCGGAAAAATTTGACACTCGGGAAGTGGACGAGCTCGGGCCGCCGCGGCCGGGATGCGAATCAGAACAGCTCCACCACCTTGCGCTTCAGGTACTCCTTCAGTGGCGCGTAGTAGTGTCGCCGCAGCGCCACCAGCTCCGGCTTGCGCTTGAGCTCTCGCAGCGGCGCCCAGTCCGTCTCGAACAGCAGCAGCGCCAGCAGCGCCAGGCCCAGCCACACCACCACGAAGGAAGGCACGAAGGCGCGCAGCAGGCTGAAGGGGCGCGGCGCGGGCGCCAGCGCGGCCGGCGCCCACTCCGCGCCCGGCGCCGGCGTGCCCGACGTCGCGCCCGACTCCGACGACGAGTGCTCGAACGAGTCGCGGAGACTGTACTCCGTTGGAATCGCTGCAACATTTTCAACAAAATTAGAAATGGTTAGAACGTATGTTCGCGCTATTGTTTGAATATCCGTCATTTTACTGATCAAGTAAAGATTTGTTATTATAACTATGATGACTCCGCTCTAGAGTGTACATTTGATTTTGTGCCACAAATGATGAGGCAATTGATATCATCCAAGGAACTGATGGACGCTACTAAAGAAGCCAACCTCGTGGCCAAGTTCTGGGCCGACTATATATTGAACGCTAAGCGTTTCGATGGCAAACGCGCTAAAAAGATGAGATCATTACTAAACACTGTTCCAGCTCCATAAGCGTAACAAAATTCAGACCTTGTCACCTCACAATGATATCAGCACAACATACCGGGTGGCTTGGCTTCCTCCTGCACAGTCCTGAGGTTATGGTCGGTGCAGGCCAGCGCGATGTCCACGGCGGGCCCGCTGAGCAGACACGCGCCGTTACAAGTATCATCCGCGCCGCTCTCCTCTAAAGGCGCGCTGTGCGTCGAGCGGGGAAGGCTGCTGTAACCTGTGCATGGGGGAGGTTTTTAGAAAATATTCAGTTTAGGCCCTAAACTAGTGTGGAGCAATAAGTCAGGCAGATTTTTCTTTACTTGATATTTTTGGTAAGCATCTTGGTTGTATCAAGAAAGTTTAAAGTGTTTGGCGCATGTGCCGACAATTTTGTTTTTATATACTTTCGATTGATGCAATAACTCATAATATTAAAAACAAAATAAAATAAAAATCAAAAAAAAAAAAAAAAACGAAAAAAAAAATATATAAAAACAAAGCAATAAAAAAAACAACACGGAACAATCACGGAAGATATCCCGTAAGTGACAGTATAGTTGTAAACCGTGAAAGCTTGAAACAGTGTTTGAACTCATAATATTCGTAAAGTGTTGATGACCAATTTACACAAGTAAAGAAAAACGCACTTTAGGATGGTTCCCTAAGGTATAGTAGTGTAATGAAATAGATATGTACGATAAATACCGAAGTCTCCGGTCATGGGAGTGGACGGGGTGGCCGGCACACTCGACGCTTTCCTCTTACCACCAGTGCTCGAACCTTCCTTCTGCAATAAAAGAGTATTTTTACTATTCTGGAGCTTCTAATATATTACTTTTATCCTATCCTACGTAATGATGATGTTCCAAAGCAAAAACGTGAGTCATGTTACACATGTTCGGATCCGCAAAATACGGCTCAGCCGGGCGGCAAAATATGCCTCTGATTTTTCCACCCGGCCTGTGCCGAAGCAGGAAATGTGTGTAGCACCCATACCCTCGTATTCACAAACGCTTCGATTCCATTTCTATTCGGGAAGTTATATGTCTATCTTTTTTTGACATAACGAAAGCGAACGAGATAGACATACGACTTCCCGAATCGAAACACTTGTGAATAAGGGGGCTTTGATTTGTAAATTAATTCGTAAAAATAGATATTTGTTTGTGTAAAAAGGATAGCTGTAAAAAAAATGAAGAAGAGCAGTGGTAGCCAGTTGTAACGGCCCTGACTATCAAGGTAAAGATAGATCGTGCGCATTCCTTTGTGTAATTAAAACACGAGCCAACCGGTAGGTAGGTACTAGAACCAAAAAATCTAAAACATGTGACAACTACCAACACGCACTGGGCCAGTGTGGTGACTTACTACCCATTCCACCTTTTGATATAAGTATTTTTAACTCCATTGGAAGGGTCCAAATAGCGGAGTGTCTCCCAGCAGTGTCAACATTACATGCAGGCAACATTATAGGCAGATCGTACCTGTGAATCCCTAGGCGCGAGCAGGCCATCTCGCTCCAGAATCTCCCGCTCGGTGCGGCCAAAGTACTTGAACTTGGTGCCCCACGAGAACAGCCCGCCGCCCGAGTACACGCACGCGTCCGAGGACGACGGTAACCTGAGGTAAAACACGCGAATGATTAGTTGTTCTTCCAAACATAGAATTCATAGGCCTAGAACAGCAGCAGTCGCACGTCAAGTAAGCAATTTTAAGTTGCCTTTTAAGGCTACGTATGACTTGTGCGTACGTATTAGGTACCCGTGGGCTTGCTGGCGAACGAAATTACGTGCCACTTCTGAACACATTCATTGTGTTGCTGCTTCAACTCTGAACGTAATTTTGTATCAAACTATCACTAATTAATACCGCTTAATTAATAGCTTCCAATGTTATTTTTATACCTATGATTTCGCATCACCGTCAAAATCACAGTAGATCTTTATTCTCGATATAATATAGTTGGTTTTGGCTTGCTGCTACTGACACTGTCGGACACGTCTGCTAAGATCAGTGATCCTTATTACCTGTTGGTATAAGGTTTATGTTGGGTTTTTGCTGTCATAGGTCACATTAGTTTAATTTTTTTTTTTTACAATGGCTCATTCATTTCGACCCACAGATCAGCATTGCTAAAATGTTCCCTACAATTATGGCTCCCAATACTAAAGTTTTGACTGGGATCACAAGATTACGTAATTAAACAATTACTTCATTTTCTGTATTTCAAATTATTATTGGTATAGTACACACACGGCGGCACATGAAGCTGTACATTTCCAGTATAACTTGGCCTCGCTTTGTACAGATTTCCTATACAATGAGAAATCCGCATAAACTGATTTTGTATAGCTTGATTGGCCGTCGTGCGTGCGTATTTCCCTTTCCGTGTCCAACTGGCGACACCGGTCTCGCGAAATCCGCACGCTTTTGTATTACTATGGAATTCTACTAGCCCGTGTTCAATTCGCGTCAACTGGGCACGCCTTTGTGATCAAGTGGCGCTGGAGTAGGTTTTACAAAATAGTGTGGAGTTGAACTGAACACTTTTGAACTGAACACTTTTTTTACTCCGACCAAATAGGTAAGGTTAGGTTAGAACTGTGACCAACTACTACGTAGCGCTCGCCGGCCGCTGCCGCGGCAGCGCTCGCTCCGCTCGCTCGGCTCGCGCTTATTTGGTTACAGTTCTAACCTAACCTAACCTATTTGGTTCTTCTTTAAGTACTTTGACTATTCTCATAAACTCTGACTCAATACCCAGTACCTAATCGTATAATTTTCTTGAATTGAAGGCTCTGTGGAATTATTATTGGCTCCCCGCCTGCTCGGGCCGCACGATTTATTCCGAATATTTACGAACGCGCTAAATCATCAGGATTTGTTTTGAACAGACCAATTAAAAAACCGCCTTTAGTTCCATTGCACACTGTTTTGTAAAACCTCTTTTAACGTTGCTTGATCGCAAAAACGTGCTCAGTTGACGCAAGCCGTGCACGGGTTGGTTGAATTGTGTAGTAATACAAAGGCGTGTGGATTTCGCGAGACCGTTGTCGCCAGTTGGACACGGAAAGGGAAATACGCGTCGTGCGTACAGTAAAAGTTTAAAGTGTCCTTGCCTATGAAATTTTTATCTCTGTGAAATGAAATAGTGGAGCCACTCCGACCCCTGAATCTCACAGCAACTGTTTGTTATACCAGGATAACAACCAAGGACAGTCAGTCCACAAGAGGCCAATTTAGGTAGACTATTATAAAGAACCGGATACATCGTCACTCAACCAAATAAATAAAAGGATTTTTTAAATTCGGTCCCCCTAAAAACATAGAAGTATATTTATACTGGTTTTTAAGCATAATAGCTATTCAAATATCTTTTATTCGCATTAACTTAACCTTAAGTATATGATGGACTTATCTTTAGTATTTAAAGGGGTCAAGTATATAGAGCTATTCAGTTTGCCAATCCTTTGTAGACTCGTGTTTTCTACAAGTTTTGCACGCGGTTTCGCTCGCGATGATGTGTACAATTATACCACCGGAAAGTTATGCTCGATTTAACCTTTTGAACGCCATAGTCACATATACGTGACAAGTTAGCGCGTGCCCTGTACGCCAAACGACACAAATATGTGACAAAATGGTAGGTGAAATCGTGGCTTGGCGTGGAGAGCACGCGCGTTCAAAAATGCTCTGGCTTTCAAAAGGTTAAAATTACATATTGGTTTATCTCATGTCCTTATCCAAGTTATCGTCTAGTTAGTTCAAGTTATGCCAAACATTCGTTCAGCCAGGTTCGGAAAGGTAACGGACACGACAGTTTTTTCGCAGTTATAACATTAGTATGGATGGAACTACCTCATTGGTCTAGTGACAACTGAGCATAAGGTCCTGGGTTCGATTCCTGAATCGAGCAAAGTGTTATCGGGTTTTTCCATCAGGAATTTGTCAGTAATAGCCACGGAGTCTAGATTTGTGCTCGGTTGATGGCAACAGGCTCGCCCCCTATTACATGAGACTAAAACGTAAGTGGCGAAATGTGGATGTACTTTTAGGTAGGTCCTACACCTCTGCTTAACGCTTCAGAGATTACAGGCGTGATGTTATGTATGTTTTTGTACAACACATTAATGATGAAGCAATCAAAATTGTAACATGTTGAGTTCATGTCGGGGCATTAACTCATAATGAACAAAAACTAGACTGTAAGTAAAAAATATGATTGTACAAAGGAAGGTGTACTCACGTAAAAAACAGCATCTGTTCTATGGCACAGCACCACACGTGGCGGCAGGAAGGCCCGTTCGGACACTTGAAACCCACCGTGTGTTTCTTCTGAAATAAATGATTATTCGTAATAGTCAATTAAAACAACCATCAACACATTTTACCCCTTTACGTAATTATAGCTGCAGATCACCTCTGCCTGACCCCTTTGGGAAAATAAGCGCGATGTTATGTTTTATCCCTATGTGATCTTAATTTAATTTTGCAATTATACCTAGATAGGGCTATAAAACCTGTATCTCAATGGATGTGCCGTTTATATTCGCAATTACTTTGTCAAGTAATCTGGCGACTTTTGCTCCGCACAGGCAATATAGTCGAGTTCTTCTACAAGATGGTATGCTATATCTTAGTTAAATATTACGCATTATACAAAATAAAGTTTCCGGATAAAACTTCCTGCACGTTCTATCAATCTGTTATTTTGCCGACGGAAGAATCGACAAAATGACAGATTTCTTCTGTTGAGTTGTCATTTTGTCGATTCTTTCGTCGACAAAACCCGTTTCTACGATGGTCATGCTACGCGTGCTGATGGCAAAAACCGCATGAACATCCATTGTACCGTATAGAAGATCTAAGCAGTTACACAAACAGACATGACATGGTATTTTTATAAACTACTAGCTGTGCCCGGCGGCATGCGTTGCAATGCCTTTTTATCTGAAATTTCCTTGCGTTAAGTAACGAATTGGGAACAACTGTGCAAAATTTCATCAAAATCAGGTCAGCACTTTAAGGAGTCTATAGGGTACGAACACACGAACAGACATTGATTCACCAGTATAAATGAAAAGCTGTGATGACAACGCCAAAGCATCCATGTGCTGTTCACAGGATGACGACTTCGATTGGCACATACTAGCAAAGCCAGCAAATAATTATTGAACTTCACCATTTCTATTTTATAGCAGCCTGCCACTACGACTAAATTATAAAGCTACACACCAATAGCGTCAATCTTTGTAAGAGGTAAGCCGGAGTACATTATCTTTAATGTGATTGTATTATTTGTCTATAGAATACTGATTGTGGCATTTTTCAAAGGGAATCCGGTGGGAATCGAGTTGTATGGAACCTTCACCACTGCTACACACTAATAATGAAATTAAACTACTTTCAAACAATATTTGTCAACAACACGCTAAGAAGACTAATTAATACACATTTACGATCCCGATTCCGTTAATTTACGCATAAAATTGCAACTATTTAGTACATATTTACTTTGAAAATATTACAGGTATTTAAAAGCGGGGTTCCTTAGTCACGCAAGTCTGGTTTTCATGCCGAAGTAACAAATTTTAATTCAGTAGCAAAGCAGCTGTACGTATTTAGCTACAAATGAGTTAATTGGCCAAATATTCCGCTTCAGAAATACTACTTTATACCGCGTGAGATCATAATCTACGCATTACACTCACGATACAAATAATTATACGGGGTTTTACTTCTAAAGCAAAGCATAATCGTATATCGTATCGTATCGTATCTAAAAGGGGTCAAGTATAAAGTGTGTAAAAAGACCCATAACGAAGCGGAAAGGCACTTGTTCTCCCCGTCATTGCGATCATTTTTTTGTTCTGGACCATACATGGGTACTGGGAACCTTCTAGTTACGGAGACATTTGAGGTCAAAGTTCCAATTTTTCACAAGTTTTTTTTTAAATACTAGTTTTTAAGGTTATAAATTGACTATAATTACCTCAATGACCTGTTTACTATTCAAAGCATCCATCAGCACAATGTTTTGAGTGCGTTACATTGAGTTTTACCGTAAAACGTGATTTATCACCCCAAAAAAAAAGTCGTTTCCCAGCAATAATTTTTGCTTAGGGTTACTTAGTTTGATGTACAGAATGCTTGGTTGACGGCTATGTGAAGGGTCCGTCTACACCCTGTATAGAGCTATTCAGTTTGCCAATTCTTTAAAGACACGTGTTTTCTTAACAAAGAAACTGAGTTAAGTACTGGTCATTTGATTCGGAAATAACGGTTCATATTGTGCCCCAGACTCCCTTAATATGAAATCAGAATTCAAGGTAATGGCGCAGATGTGACGTCTTTATCCTGACCCCTCTGCAGCTGAGTGTAATTTATTTGAATTCAATACCTTGGGCTCTTGTTACATGAGTACATAGGGCCCAGATTACAATCCTAAAGGGGTACATTCTATATACCGGCCGCTTTAATGTGTCCTCGCGAAGGTATTAATTTAAATGGAATATTCTGAAGGTTGATCACGTATTGGTTCAATTAGTATCGTAATACCTACCTACGTGGATTATGGTTATTTTAAAGCAAATAACCTGTGGGATCTTGTTAGGACTTTGTGGACGCTTAAAGTGCCTTTGATGGGGCAAGGCGAAGGACTTATTAAAGCGGTCGGTCTATAGGGTCAAATGATTCCTTGTTAACAATTTTGAGGAAAAAACAGATTCAAGATTGTAAAATTATTACCTGTAGAGCTAACAATAATTTGCACATAAATCTGTGTGAAAAAGAATTGCAAACAGCAGTTAATTTAATCAGCTTTTATTTTCGTGGTGGTTTCTATATCTTTATATTTCGATTATTGTTAAATGTGGTATGCCACATAGATTACAAACATATTTTTACCGGTTTCAAAATTTGTGTTACTATAAATGTTCCCTAATGTTGTTTCCTAAGCATATATTAGCAAATATTACATTTTGCACATAAAAAAGACAAGACAGACTCTTGCGCATTTTTTATATCAGTGTGAATACCTCACCTCTGGATAGTTAAGATGTACAATAAACATGCGTCCCTCGAAGTTGATCTTCTGAACTTCAGACCACTTGAAGTGATGCGTCTTCCGACTACCCTGGAATGTCAGGATGCCGCTGTGGTTGATGCCCAGGTATAGTTGGTTGCCTCTGTGGTCCTGGATTCATATAAAGGTAGTCACGTTAACTACGGTGTTCTGGAGTCAAAGAAGAATGAAGCTCTCGAAAACAGCAAATAATTGAGAAGAAATCTAGGAATAGGTAATTCACATTTTGTGCGGTTTCAAACAATTGTTACAACTACAATTAATTTTCAGAAGAAACTATATTAACACCGCCGGAATTTTATTTAAGATCATCTAAACTTGAATAACTTAGGACAAGTAAATAAACTGTAGTGTAGGTATGTACGTAATTTTATTAGTTTCGAATATATCTAAAAGCTTAAAGATATAAATACCCAATAAAGGAAGGCAACACATATACCCAAACCTTGACAGGATGGGGATCCACCCCATACGTGTCGAGTTGGCAGGCGATCTTCACGAACGTTCGCTCGGCCTCCTGCGTAGACATGCCTTTCACTCCGCCACTGCCGCCCGGGGTACCTTCTACCGGCTCTCTGTGTAGTTCCTGAACCACAATATCAAGAATTAGTTAACATTATCCATCTCCTTTAAGGGTCAACCTAGAATCGTTTACTGACTTAGGACCAAGGTTGTTTCGAAGCACGGAAAACCTGCTCTTATCAAATGCATAGACGCGGATTGTAAAATATCTCGCGTCGTCGTCGCTGCATGTTGCAGAAACTAATGGACGCTAGCGATCGGTAAAAAACTGAAGGATTTTGCTCTATATAAATGCATTGCTCTATACAAATCCATGTTTTAATTTTTGAGTAATTTTATTGATATTTTTATTGAATGACTTTTATCGATTTTTGTAATGATTTTTATTTTTTTTTATTTTTGTAGTGTTTTTTCAATGATTTTTATGACTTTTTAATGATATTTTTCTATGATTTTCTACTTTACTTTTTTATTTAATCTCAATTTATTATTTTTTGTTGTATATGGGTATTTTGCCTGAATTAAAACAAAATTTATTTGATTTATTTTATTATTTTATAAATAAACACGCCAACCTTAATTCCTTATCGATATTGTTTAATGTTTTGTCTATTCTACATTATGAACCCGAGTACCGAGTCCGAGTACGTGGAGATTAATAAACATATTTTTTATTAGTTTTGATGATACCAACACACGTTAATTGGAATGTGTTAGAGTTCAACATTGCATATTATTTATCTTAATGGCGCCAACTTTGCCCCCTCGTGCTGTGAACTTCTAACATAGAAAACGTTACAAGTTCACTTGATAACGTATTTTATGGTAGCACTGTCACTTTCTGTATTTATTTTTATTGTAATAAACTTCATTATTTATTTATTATGAACTATGAAAGACTTACAGCTAAACAAAACATAATAAAAAATAGTAAGTGAAACTGACAGTCTTCACTTATAAAAAATCAGACTGGTAAGGCGCGATTTTATAGAGAAACGGCCTAAGGTGAAGGCGCGGCGCAGGCATGATGCCGTTTCAAAACGTTTTTATAAAAAATGTACGAAGGCGACGTGTCGTGAATTACACTCGAGCGGTGCGGCGCAGGCAAGCCGTTCTTTCTTTTCGTTATCCGTTCCACGGCTCCGCTGCACCTGCTCCGCGCCTTCGGTACCAAGCCCTTGAAACTTCATAAAAAAATTATACAAGCATTTTTTTAAATACCCAACGACGCGCTTAGACCGCACCAGACTGATGCTGACTTATACTTAGGTGTAGGTCCAGGTGTAGATCCTAAAGCTGATAACGAAGTTCATAGTCACCTGTATCCTGGCTTCGATGGTATCTGTTTGTCTCAGTAGCAGCCTCATCTCGGTTACATAGTTGCCAACGTGAATGTTCGGGTCGTAGTCGCCTAGTTCAACTGAGGAAGAAACAAGATTTCTGAGCAATGGTGAATTAATTAAATAGCTAATTGATGGGAATTGTACTTTAAATCCCAAAACCAACAAAAGTTTATAAGAAACCGCGAGAAACCGTGGAATGCATCAATAGGCGATAATTTGCCAACAACATTCAGCAATCGCTTCAAACATTTTATACAGGAATTTAGCCGCGTGCTAGGTAATAATCATTTTCAATAAGATACATGTGTGCAGTATCAATAGGCCGCAATTACCAATATAGGGTGCAGTACAACGTCCATCGACTTATGTACATATAAAATGATGTACCTCTGTGTAGTATAGGAGCATGTAGTTGCAAGCTGATATGTGCAAAGTCAGTCACTTCCTGTGACCTTATCAGTGATGCAAGCGTGGAAGTGATGAAACATAATGCTAGCTCGAGCACTATAAAAATCCTATAAACGTTATCAGTTATCAGTAACAAACTGAGATAGATAATTATCGTGATATTAGAACCTCTAACTGAACACGTGTTTTTGTACACGAGCTGGCTTTTACAAATTATTTCAATGCCAAGATCATTAATTTGTATTTTATAGATCCTGAAATGTAAACATGTTTAGGTGATATTTTTTTTTTTTGAATAGTCAGTCGGCATTGTCGCCTTACGTACTAGGAACTGTTGAGATTAGGTTAGGCAAACAAATATTTATAATTGTATAAGATTGCATGGAGTTGGATTACCAATCACATTCATTATCAATTTGCCAATACTTAATTACTTACGTGTGCAGGTGCTACACACTTTTTCGAATCGGTATTAGTCAGTTCTGAGTTTTTTTTTTTTTCTGAATGGGTTTACTCTTGACCTCAATCTAGTCCTGAGGACAGAGATGAGGTCGACGATGGAACGAGCTAACCCAAAAAAAAGCCTATTAACTCGCGACTTAAATAGATTGGGGTCATATGAACTTGAGAACGCCCGGCGCAGGCAGGGAATTCCACTCCTTGGCTGTTGCGCATAATAAATGATGTAGCAAAGCGCTTCGTGCGAATGTGTGGAACATCGACAAGGTGCACAGCAAGATGGCAAAATGTAATTTCTATTCATTGCTTTGGCACTACAGATCACAAATGTGACAATGTTTGAAATAAAAAAAATACAGTTTATTCTTACTTTGTATAATAAGCGCTCCTAACATAGCTGCCTCATTGGCCGTGCAGTACAACCTCCCGTGAAGGAGATCTCTCTTGAGCTGCAAGTATATCTGGAACCTGGTCACATCCTCCTTCAGGAGTAGAGGATTTGGCGGGTAGAACTTTACTCGAAAACTAAACAGTATTGGTGATGCATCTGGAACAGAAACTGGGGGTTAGACAGAGATTTGGTATGGACTGTTTTGAGTATTAAATAAAGAACTCCTATTAAGTTCAATTAAAAATCAAAACTAACCTTTTGAACGCCAGTCATACGTGACAAGCAAAGCGTGCCCTGTACGCCAACAACGCAGTTATGTAATATAACACGAAATAAACAATCAGATAGTTTTGGAATCCCTATTCTTTTTGTTGGTATTTGTGGTGAAATTGTGGCTTGGCGTGGAGGGCACGCGCGTGCGTATATGCTCTGGCATTCAGAAGGTTGAAACATATATTATACACATTTATAGTATTTAATTATTTTAATAAATAAGTTTCAACAGATAATACGTCCAACAGACTTATTCATCTAATTGTAATAATGAATGTGTTGGTGTTATAAATGAACACTATCAATTGAAACAGTGTATTAGTCAATTAAGGACGGTAGACAAAACATGGGTGGTTAACATATCACATACCTTTGACTTGTTTCAATATTAATTTTGCCAAATGCAGCCAATGCTGAAAACAGAATTAAAAATTTCACTGATTGTTTAATAAACAAACCATTTTAGTCATTATGTCCAGATATGCAGAGCTTGGTAGAATAAAAAGAAAGCTGGATGGAAATCAGAAACTAGTCACATAAAGATTCCCTGGTACAAGTATTATTGAGTATTTTCTTTTGGAAATTTTCAGACGCTGTCTGAGCTCCGTTTTGTGCCAAGTAAAGGGGCATCGCCTCCTCTAAGACAAACAATTTAAATGAAACTGTTGAATTGTGGGTGTACTCCTTAACACCCCCCCCCCCTTCCCTTTCAGAAAATTCAGTCAAGGTATTACATTATTATTCTACATGTTTAAGGGACCTTAGGAGCTTGTGGCTAAATAATAACAGCCGCTTGGGTCAATCTTAAGGTTAAGCCGTGCTTGTCTAGGCCTGTCCGTGGATAGGTGACCGCCCATTACATACCGAGTTACCTCTGTGCCTCGGAAAGCATGTTAAGCTGTTAGTCCCGGCTGTCATTTGTAGATCTTTGACAGTCGTAACAGGTAATCAATGCCTTGAAAGTCTGACAACCAGTCTTACCAAGGGATATCTTATTACCCAGTACGATCTGGGTTGTGGAGGGCAGATAGGCAGTTGCTCCATGTAAAATACTGGTATTCGGTTGCATCCAGTTAGACTGGAAGCGGACCCCAACATAGTTGGGAAAAGGCTAGGCAGATGATGCTGCATTTTTAATTATGCATTTCAGTTTCCAAATTACTATGTTCAATGAAAGAAATAACATTTCTTTTGCAATGATAGGCTTCCTTTTGAAAAACTTCACCACTGTTACCAACAAAATGATAGATTCAGTTGGACATACTCACAACTGAATTTTGGATGAACCAGCTAAAATTGTAGTTCACTTGAATGTAGAATGGCAGTAGATCTTAAATTATTAATCTGTAGTGCAATTTCAAGATTGCTTTTTAAACTGATTAGATTGATAATATCTTTGGTTGGTAAGAGGGTCATCTTAATATCTGAATTAATGGATGGTAATATATCAAGACAGCATTAACATTTTTAGTAACCGCCTTTAAACAGAAAAGACCTCTTTGGTCAATTGCATTTTTTTTAAATAGAGTGGAGTAAAACAATGATCTTAGCAGGTATATTATGAAGAGGTTATCATCAAGAGGTTCAAATTTTAAATAAAGAATTCAGTAAGAAAACATTTATACCTTTGCCTGAATAACTTAGATAACCTGACATTGTTGTTTTAGCATTGTTTACATTATGTTTTCAATAGTTTTACACTTGTTCCCAGGACAGTTTTAGAATTTTTTTTTAAAATAATTCTCTGTCAGTGTAAGATACTTTTTCTTCAATTTATTATCAGACATAGTGACCCCAAAATATCACAGGGTTACTAGAGTACTTGTCATTAAGCTACTAAAAATTAGCTCACCCTTTGACCACCGGCATCCACATATCGAAGCCCAAAATAATCAGTCTCAGTGAGATTCAACTGTTGACATACATGCTCCAATAGAAACTTGCCCTTGTAACTTGGCTGAAAACAAACATCATTCGTTAAACATTCATACGAAAAAGAACTATTAATTATTTACAAAAATACTCACGTGAAATTCACATTCTAATATTTCTGTATCTTCTAACAGTCTCACTGTACATTTATAAACAATATCTCCGCGACTTTTGAACATGCTGCCAACTATTTTGTTTACCACAATATCACGTTAAATATTCCTAACAATGCAACATTTTAATTAATTAACGCATTGCTAACTTAATTTTGATTCCCTAAATGAGTTCATTCAAATTTTCATTTGTTTCATTTCGATTTCGACACAGGAACCTGAATGGGGTGCGGACAGTGCGGTGCGGGGGTGAGAAAATTTGACATTTCCTACGATCAGTATTTTAAGAAAAAAAAGACTGACCTGTTTTTTTCCGTGATTTCCTACTTACATAATTTATATAATACACATTGCATTTTAGAATTCAAAGAACTATGATATGCAAACATATTATTGAACCAATTCTAAAATAATAGTGTTCGATCCTCTGACCTCCATTAAAATTCTTAAAATATCATTATTTTGAAATGAACTCCATGTCCGCATTTTTAGTCAAAATCTAACCAGACTAGTCTGTTAGTGTAGTAAAAGGTACAATTAGTTTGTAAAAATCTTGCTTTACCAGCCAGTGTGGTGTTGTCATTATTTAAAATTAATTCATTTTTATTTCTGAACGAATTCGCAAATTAATTCATCATATCCGTTTTAAATCTAAAGTTGCCAGACTTGATAAATTTTCCTCAAACTATTGGATTCTCTTATAAGACAAAAACAAACAGAAATACATATAAATCCTGAAGGCTATTAAGAAAACTAATGGAAAAAAAAACAATGGTTTTCTAAATATTCCGTAGCCATAAAGAAATTGTACTATTTTGTCTTGTAGAGCTACACCCAATCAAGCATCTCAAAATAATATACAGAATAGAAAATGTAGGATGTAATGAAATACGGCCCAGTAAACCCAGGAGTCCTGAGTCTATTCACAACTACCAATGTTATTGAGTTTTTGTTTCTACTAGTGTTTGGAAATCGTAGTGGAAAATGTGATGTAAGTTACTCACATAGGACTTTTTTTTTGTGAAGTTATGTTCAGGCAGGTGCGCCAGGAGGTGCTATAGTGCCATTGCAATTGCAGTCCCATTGCTTTAAAATGAGATATACAACATAACCTACGTAACCTATACAATACTTAGTTCAAGCTCACTTTCGATGTGGTTGACTTTCGAAGTAACTTTTTCTTTCACTCGCTTTAACATCCATCATCATCTTTACTTATAAAGCTTTTGCTGCATTGTGTGCATTGTCTTAATTGGTAAGCTTTTCTGCAAAAAAATTATAAAGTTAGTACTCCTTAAATAAACTAAAGACTAACATATTTAGGTATCCAAGGCTTTACAAGGCCCGGTACAAAAAATATTGCTTCGTGAACCTATAGCCGGCGCCCATATTTTCATGTGCGCACTTTGTTGTTTGTATCCCGTGAGTATAATAAATAAATCATTCCTTTCACTTAAGAATTTAAACGTTCCTTTCTCTTCAGAATTACCAGCGTTAATTATAAAATTGGGAATTTTGAAATAAAGCATTGCCACACCCAGCGCCGGAAGTGACTCTACTCATTCCAGCCAGCTGAAAGAGCAACCATTTCTCGTCCATTCTGTTGGAGTCTATCTCGGATATTACACGTGGATTGTAATCCGTGGTGAGTGTCAGAAGAAATTGTTTAGTGCAGTGTTAAAAAGTGATATTGGTTTACCGTAAGCATAAACGATTGTGTTTCTCAATAAAATCGGCAAGACTTCATGTTAATTTCATATCAATGAACTCGATCCTTACTGTGGTGTAATTCTAAACCTACAAATTACACGTTTTACATCCAACGTATGGTTACGTTAACTTGTGAAAAGATTTTTTTACTTCATTTGTTTATTTAATTGTTCTTTGTTCTAATCAACTGTCGAATTAAACACAGTTCTCGTTTGCTTACGCGTCACACTTGTTCACCGACCGGCTCGCCACCACGTGGTTGATGCACACTTGTTTTCTCTTTTCCATAACTGTTATTAGTTTGTCCGCTCAAATTTATCTAGTTCTTAAGTAAACGGAATGTATGTAATGGCAATAAATTGTAAATTTTCGTACATTTGCCGTAATGGCTGACATCCATTGTGAAATGTCAAGATAGGGCGAGGCGGCCATGCGGCCGCCATATTGCCGGCCGCACGATACATGAGGTTGCGACCTTGTAGATGCCGGCTCAGATCACTCTACCCCTTGCACTATTCTCATCAATAACAGATTTTAAACTAGATTATTTTCTTTTGTTCTAGACTAACCAAAAATGGGCAAGGAAAAGATTCATATTAACATTGTCGTCATTGGACACGTCGACTCCGGCAAGTCCACCACCACTGGTCACTTGATCTACAAATGCGGTGGTATCGACAAACGTACCATCGAGAAGTTCGAGAAGGAGGCCCAGGAAATGGGTAAGGGTTCCTTCAAATACGCCTGGGTATTGGACAAACTGAAGGCTGAGCGTGAACGTGGTATCACCATCGATATTGCTCTGTGGAAGTTCGAGACCGCTAGGTACTATGTCACCATCATCGACGCTCCCGGACACAGAGATTTCATCAAGAACATGATCACTGGAACCTCCCAAGCTGACTGCGCCGTGCTCATCGTCGCCGCCGGTACCGGTGAGTTCGAGGCTGGTATCTCCAAGAACGGACAGACCCGTGAGCACGCTCTGCTCGCTTTCACACTCGGTGTCAAGCAGCTGATTGTGGGCGTCAACAAAATGGACTCCACTGAGCCCCCATACAGCGAACCCCGTTTCGAGGAAATCAAGAAGGAAGTCTCCTCCTACATCAAGAAGATCGGTTACAACCCAGCTGCTGTCGCTTTCGTACCCATTTCTGGCTGGCACGGAGACAACATGTTGGAGCCCTCAAGCAAAATGCCCTGGTTCAAGGGATGGTACGTTGAGCGCAAGGAAGGCAAGGCTGAAGGTAAATGCCTCATTGAGGCCCTCGACGCCATCCTGCCCCCTGCTCGCCCCACAGACAAGGCCCTGCGTCTTCCCCTCCAGGACGTATACAAAATCGGTGGTATCGGTACGGTGCCCGTAGGCAGAGTTGAAACTGGTATCCTCAAGCCTGGTACCATCGTCGTTTTCGCCCCCGCTAACATCACCACTGAAGTCAAGTCTGTGGAGATGCATCACGAAGCTCTCCAAGAGGCTGTGCCCGGAGACAATGTTGGTTTCAACGTAAAGAACGTGTCCGTTAAGGAGTTGCGTCGTGGATTTGTCGCTGGCGACTCCAAGAACAACCCACCCAAGGGTGCTGCCGATTTCACAGCACAGGTCATCGTGCTCAACCACCCTGGTCAAATCTCAAACGGATACACGCCTGTGCTGGATTGCCACACAGCTCACATTGCCTGCAAATTCGCCGAAATCAAAGAGAAAGTGGACCGTCGTACGGGTAAATCCACTGAAGACAACCCCAAGTCCATCAAATCAGGAGATGCTGCCATCGTCAACCTGGTCCCCTCCAAGCCTCTG
Source organism: Noctua comes (assembly GCA_963082995.1). Lineage (NCBI taxonomy): Eukaryota > Metazoa > Arthropoda > Insecta > Lepidoptera > Noctuidae > Noctua > Noctua comes. The sequence goes on from OY720267.1 coordinate 4,455,079, forward strand.
TGTGTTGAGTCCTTCCAGGAATTCCCTCCCCTCGGTCGTTTCGCCGTGCGTGACATGAGGCAGACGGTCGCTGTGGGTGTCATCAAGGCTGTCAACTTCAAGGAAATCGGTGGTAAGGTGACCAAAGCCGCCGAGAAGGCCACCAAGGGCAAGAAGTAGCTAGCGCTGTTAACAGCACAATTTTTCATTCAACTGCGATACTTCATTCACCGCAAGGTGTTCCGAAGGAAAGAAGGGCTACAAACTCATTCCTTTTCTATATTTTTTACAAGGCTTATACTGTAACATTATTTTATAATTTATATAAGGTTATATCTGAACTATTTTGTTATAACTGCAAACTAATGTGTAAATTCATAGAAGAATAAAGGTAGCCTCCAGTAAAAATTACATAGTATTTTCATTTAACCTGATAAACAAACCATGAGACAAGAAATCAATTAATAGTAACAAGTCGTACACTACAACACAACACAAGTACACACCTAGGTAGGTACGCATAGTACCTACGTCGCTTATTAACAGACCCACAACGCCACCTGTTCAGTTCCATCTTTCAGGCAAACTGCAAACGCTGCTGAAGTGCTGATCTGTCAATTTTGGTGAAAGGTTGCCATGCAGTGAAAAGTAGCGCTCTATTAGAGGTATGTTCCAAAACCAAAAGGTGAATGAACTCTTGAACTATTTCCGAAAGCAGGAAATAGGTGACACAAGATGACTAAAAATATTTGCATTCCTACATATAGTATTGGGTGCTTTGGCACGTAGGTAGATTCTGAAAATTATATGGGTTCATAATTCTAATTTATATTCTCTAGACTTCCGTCAGGCTTGAGTCTTGATATATCTGTTAGTCAGTAGGTACCTAAACATTTTCTTGGCGCGCCTGGAGTCGGGTAAAAACAAATATATACAAAACAACATCTTATTTGTATGGGTAAAATAGGAATAAAGCTCTAAAAATAAGTGGGCTATCATTATTATTGTTGCCTGGTCTGCATCAAGCTTCATTTGGTCCCGTCATGCCGATTTTTTTGGCCGCTTTATAATGTTATCGGACTTATATAAACTTGCACTCTCTAGACGTGAAGAGATTTGAATTAAATGATAGCATTAGATAGTGTGGCTGATATGATATCTCATGCTACACTGTTTTAGGTTTTTCTGGTAATAAAATATAAGAAGTACAGAGTTACCCTTATACTTTTTATAAGTGCATCGTGTAATGGTGACTCACTAAACTATTCAGTTTAATGAATTTCAACGGTTAACAATACTATAACTGTTTTGAATCCACTCTCACTTTTGTTGCTCTTCAGTTAGATCTACCTAGTTAGGTAGGTAGTACTTTTTTTGTTAACTCATTTACTACTACTTCATAAACATACTGTAGGTAGGTAAATCGTGGTCCAAGTTAGGACACATTATATTTTGACTATCTAGACCCCTATAAAAAATACGTAAGTATAGTTTGAACGGACCTATTCTAATTTCTGACTAGACTCGGTTTGAGGTGAATCACCTCAATAGGTAACGTCACGTTGCAGTCATATTTTAGAAGTGCGTCATATTTACGCAACTAGGGTTTGTCTGTAGATGACTATATTTAATAAAAAAATATAATTAGTAGGTCCGGTCCCCTCAGGAGCTTATGTACTGGGCATGGTGAAGTTTGAATTTTGATCCATTATCATTGATTACATTCAATTTGTTACATATTTCAATATTCTCGCAATAATGATACACGACGTGCCAACGACATGAACACGTGTCATTGGAGTCTCGCTCGTCGTGATCTCACGTGGCGCAACGTTGCTTCCAACGTGCCTACTAATAAAGTTATAGCAATAGTTCAATCCAGCAAAATGGAATTAACATTTCAAAGGGGATCTTGACTTCATTTTCCAATATTCCACCGTCCGAAGACCATAATCATGTAAGAACATTAATTTTATCATTTATTTAACCTTTCTTGGAAATTTAGTAAACTTTATTTCATTCGGTACCTATGCGTTATGCTTAAGTTTTTGGTTCGGATTGAAGGACTAAATTATCATTCATTGTGCAATCGGAAAAAACGAGCATCTACCTAATTTTATTAGTCACACATATCCAAAGAGTATAGTAATATATATATGCACATATCAAGAACCCCACAAGTGATTTCTTTAATGTTACACAATATTGTTAATACTAAAAACTGTGTAAGTAGGAGGGACCTACCTATGGTTGAATTGATTTTCTACTGTGGAAGACCTTTAAAATGTCCCTGCATTTTGCTATTTTTTATTAGGGAGGTGTTACAGGTATGTACCTACCCAGATTGTAATTTTAGTCTAGACTCTATTTTAATAAACATATGATAGATCGTGGCTGTACCTTACCTAGGTAGGTACCTACCTACATATTTTGAGGCAAGAACTTTTGGCTTTGGAAAAGGTCACCGGTCACGCACCCACGTCCTTTTGTCCCTGTAGTAGGTATCTACGTCCCCAGTTACCGACCCACGTAGGTTTCAGAATTTCAGATGCTACTAAGAGTTTATTTTTCAAAGAGTAAGTAGGTACCTATAACTAGTATTCCAATGTCTATAATGATTCGCAGCTGTTGGCTATTGGTGCTCATACATAATCTCACGTTGGATGTCCTCTCCTACGTTTGATGTCTTGGTTCAACTTCAAGTCGCTAGCAGGACCTATTTATGGGAAAATCACAGGCGAACCTCCGTGTGTTGTGGACCAAAAACAATGTTCTTTGTTTCACTTCGTGAAAGTATTCCAATTATTTTTAATGAGCCCGGAGGACTATTGTAAGTGAGGCAAGAAAGAGAGTGCACGTGCACCAGTGTTTGCCCACAATATATTTCCAGCGTCGATGGCAGGTCTGAATTGGCAACCATGACAGAAAACGGTCTAGAGGACCATTACAAAAATCCGATCCAAAAACATGCTAGGATTAGGTACCTACCTATATTTTATGAATGCGAAACCTTACCCTTGCGCAATATTTCTATATAGATAGAAGCGGCATATAATATACAGGCAAGAGCCAAGTTTTCATATTTATTATCTTTTGGTAGGTCGTTACATGTATTGATCCTATTCCCCAAGTTACCGTTTCATCTCGAGGCCGGGTCAATGCCCCTTTCACGTGGAATCGGCGACTGTGCGATAGCAGGTAGATGACCGCGACCTTCAAGAGTTAGACTCGAACGTTATGTAGGTAGTTATTTATGTAAATCAATATAAGCTACGCAAAAATTACCATGACCTTTTTTATTCTAACATGACCGCTAGGGTGTTACGTAACACACTCGCAATCGGAAGCGCCCCATGCGAGATTTTCCTTAGTGACAGATAGTAGTCTACTTCAAGTGCACAGCAGTTTAATAAATCAAACCTTTTGGGCCAGTGGTACCTACCTCGATAAAAGATAAGGCAAAATAAATCTATTTATAACGCTCAGACAATCCACGAGCTCTTCAGTTCCAGATTACAATACTATTTCACAATATTATAGTACAACTGTTCAGTTCCGGATTACAAGACTATTACACAATGTAATGCAGTTATGCAAAAATACCTATTGGTGGCACCGCGCCAGGTCATAATTTTGGTTCCCACTCCAAGACTACCAGAAATTCTAGCAAGACATTCTTGCACCTTTATATCTTACTACTATTATAAATGCGAAAGTTACTCAATCACGCCAAAACTAATGAACGGAAATGGATGACATTTGGAACACAAATAGGTTGTAACCTGGATTAACACATAGGATACTTTTTATCCCGGTAGTGTGATCCCGTGGGACAATTATTGAACATCACGCGGGCGACGGCGCGCGCATAGTCTAGTACCTACATAATAATAAAATACATACCTACGTATATGACCAGGCACAGACAAAAATTACGTTACCTTCTTTTAGAAATGATGGTAAAAGTATTCGGCCCAGCAGGTGGCCCCGACAATCGAGGCATACCTAAGTGGCGATTATAACTATTAGCTTCTCATGGACATGGTTTGTTATCACATTACTTTATCTACTAACACCAAACAGACACCGTACACCGTATGATTAGAAATTGCGCTAAGTATTGTAAAGAAATTCATATAATTATCTGTGACGATGACGTAGGTCCAGAGCCCTTAATTATAATGTAAAAGGAATATCATTTTGCCTCCCCCAGTTGCGCACGTCATCCGCAAAGTAGGTGGGAAGTGGGATTGAGGAACACTAGTCGCTATTGAAACAAGGGCGGATCCAGCTTTCATGTCAAGGGGTCACATATTGTGATCTAGTCATGACAGGCTCGAATTCCATTACAATAATAATTCAATTTAAGAAGAAAGTGTTTTTTATTGCTATATGTCAAAATATATTTACTTAATTAAATAACAAATTAAATCAACTTTTCTCTTATGTCATCTCCCAAAACGAGTTATGACTTCTACCTCTACTTGAATACCCACCCGTATTCTGCCATTGAAGCTCCAAGCCAAGTTTTGAGCCTTTTGAGAGTGGAAAAGCCCTCTATCGTCGCTACACTAACTGGTAGTGTAGCAAGAATACATTGAAAAAAAAATCCTATATTGGGATACATTTCAATATCACAATTTAATATACGATTAAAAAAATTACCATCATTGACGGGCCATAGCTTGGTAACTATAAGGTTTATATAGCTACAGTTGGGCTTAAATTGTTGCAAATTTAGGTGTCTACGTAAATACCGAATGTTATTTGTCGAAAATGAATAGTTTTTAAATTTTAGCGCAAAAGTGAATAAGTCCCAAAATTTCGTATGGTGCGTAGTGAGGACAAGTTTTTCGAAGTTGCTAGTTTGGATTCATATACCTAACCCTAACTGATCTATAGATCAGTTAGGGTTCAACATATCATAAAATGCAGAACCACATCATGCTTTGCGATTTTAGCCTTTTTTTAGCGTCGATTTATACTCGGCTAAATGTTTATTCTATACATCTGTGCAATTATACTAAGGGTCAGTTCACACCGAGACGTGCACTCAAGCCATTTTATGCTTTATCTCCATTAGGAAATGCTTAGCATCGTTTGAAAGACTCTGGCCGCGTGACGTCCCGAGGCGCAGCGAGCGGCGAAAAAAAAAAGATTTTTTTTTTTTTTTTTCCCTGTCCGGGAGCGGCTCATGACTCTAACCCCCCTGGATCCACCCTTGTATTGAAAAGGGAAAGTCGCGATAAAGAGACTGTGTAATATAAGTAGGTCTAGGTAGGTCTTAATCAAAGCAATTCTTAATTATTCAGATCTTTTTCTATGCTAATTACGGAATTATTTGTACAATAATTCCGTTATTTAATTGGTTAATGTTTTGAGAGTCCCTTTTGTTTTATTCAACGATGACCTACAACTTCATTAATCCGGCCCTTGATAACTTTTTACTTTGAAACTGGACCTGTAATCCTAGTGCACCTAAAAGTATTTATCCGTACGACGCGTTTGTAAGAAGTTTTATAGCAGCTACCTACCCCGGTCATCGATTGATATCTGTCACTGAGAAGTTTTTTGAAATTATTAATTTTATAATAAGCTAAGTAGTTGTATTACCTACTACTAGGCAGAGTGCTTCCACAGTTGAATGTGAATTACTGAGATCTCATCATCGTACGTTCATTTTTCCGAAGATTGAAGATGATTCCCGAAGCGCATACCCTTTTCCGGGAAATCTGTTGATGTTGTACAGACGCCAGCACATCGAGCTACTACAATCTGTCAAATTTCTTTAATAGGTTTTTAACTTTATCGCTAAAGCATTAGGTTCAAAGTTGATTGGGATAATTTGACAGTTTCGGGTGGCTTGATGTGCTGGTGCTGTCTGTACTTATTGAAATTCTGAAATGATACTTAATAATTTTGGTTTGCTTATTATGATCGCAGAGTGCGAATGGTACACTGGAATTTTAAAAAATATGACTCACTTCGCTACTACTAGGGTCTCGTCAAGCAAGCAAGCCACCTGTCAGTGCATACGTAGCCTTAGTCGTGTTCCTACTGAAAATGATGATGACCCATATTTAATTTTCAACATTCCAATTTTAGCCCGTAGGTAGTATTATTATATACCTAATTTTCATGTGTAGGTAGGTGGAGAAAATAAATGAGTGTTGACTTTATAATTAGTTAATTTTTTATTCTACTATTTACATTATTTATGAACTAATACGAGATATTGTTGCTGCCGCCTTCTCCAGACTCTTCTTGCTCTATTATCATGTTGGCCCACTCCTCGGCCTGCCTGTATCTTTGCCTCTTGACGTAAGGAGCGTACACAGTCCTATGAAAAACGACTGCTGCTGAAGTTAGGGATATAGCCATCAACATCTTCGCCAACGGGCTGGAAGTTTTTATCCATATTTTAACACGCTCCATTATTCAGCTTCACTGGCTACCTCAGCTTTTGCAACTTTAGGTTTTCTGAAATAATCGTCAAATAGAGGCCTCCAAATATAAACTCCGCTAAAAACACCTAAAACTGACACTAAAACAATCTGTCCTCTTGTAATTCCCTTGGGTCTATAAATTCGCATTATATATTAGTAAAAATAACAGAAATGCTTATGTAAACAAGATTTCATTTTAGTTTTTCTTCACTTTTCTCTATATTTTTTTAGGTTAGGATAATGTTATGTCATATCGCCATATCGCGTTCCGAATCTACTTGCGTCGAACGATGTAGCATTTTTAGCATTGTTAGCAAAACTAGAGGTGAACTTCCCTCTTTTCTTATTTGATTGTAGTCGAGACTTTTACATTCCACACATTTTTCGAAACTGTGGCTGATGGCTGGTCGATATTATAGTAAGAAAAAAGCAATATGTTTGTTTTGGAATATTTTCTGTAGAATTCTCAAGTCTTTCTCAAATCTTACTCGAGAAAATCTCGACTAAGATTGTTATTCGCATAATGTGTAGGAGCGGCATTACTATTTATGGTGACGGTGAGTGGCGACTCGATGACATTTGTTTAGTAAATAATTATCTGTCAAAACAACGGGATAACCTAGAAATATACAAACATACTTATTTTCAATATCTACAAATAAGTATTTATTTAACTAATCAATCAAGTTAAAATGGCTAACACCAGAAGAATGGTGCCAAATATACTCATAACAGGTAAACTATACCTCTATATTGACATTTTATGTTAGCATTATCGACCCACGTGCGGAATACTTTTATGAGTATGTTGAATATTTCTACTTCTAGGTACGCCAGGAGTCGGCAAATCTACTCTTTCTCGCCTGGTGGCAGACAGGACAAAGTTTACTTGGCGCGAAGTGTCCAAGTTAGCCGAGGAATACAGTTGTTTGGATGAGTATGACCCAGAGTATCAGTGCCCGTTTTTAAACGAGGATAAGGTGAGTTGAATACTTTCATAAGCGCTCCTCGCATCGCCACTTAGTATCTAATGCTCCAGCATTTTTTGAGCTTTGAGCACTGTCTTCTAATATTTATTGATATTGAGGCAGTATGGACGGACTTAATAAATGTAAAGTTTTTGTAGATGTTATCCAATAAGCTTTTTAAATTTTAGGAAACCTAACAGACAATATTATAACAACAATAACATATAACTAAATTGCTAATTACAAGCCTCCACAGATAAAGTCAAAATCAAACCAACAATTATTCTTAAATTATAATTTAAGGATGTATTTACTATTCAGTTACTAGAATTCCTAATCTAATGCTACTGATACACACATGATTTCAGCTACTAGACATCATGGAAGGCATGATGGCTAAAGGTGGCAACATAGTGGACTACCACGGTTGTGAATTCTTCCCGGAGAGGTGGTTTGACGGTGTGTTTGTAGTCAGGACCAACAACACAACACTGTTCGATAGGCTTACAGCCAGGTTAGTTTCAGCTCATATTTAAAAAGATAAGCCCTTACCTGTTCTGGGTTTGTGCTAAAAAATGTCCACATTGACAAAATGGGTTAAATGGACAAAATCAAATAAAACAATAGTTATATTATTTTCAGTATAGGCACTACAACTCAAAGGTAACTGTCAACAATACAGATATGCTAAGTATTTTATGTGGTTGGGCAAATCTAAGGATTTCAATATTTGATTTAACACCACTCCTGTATCTATACCCAAAGGGTAAAGCAAAGGTGTACCTAATATTATACCCATATTTCACCAGTTATTAAGGGGGTGAGCCCATTGCCATCAAATGGGCACAAATCCAGACTACTTGGTTGATACTGACAAAACCTAATAACTATGCACAACCTGGGAATTTAACCCAGGGCCTCATGCTTAGCAGCAACCACTAGACCTACCCGGCAGTCTCAATCTTTGATTTTAAATCTTCATATCCTTGAAAGAAGAAAAAAAATTTATTTGGGACATGCCACAAGTGGGCACAACAACAACACGTGGCCTATACCCCGCAGTGGGTCTATTCGGACTGTGGATGATGATGAACCAGAATGGTTGTAACTAACATACTCAGCATGATTAGCATGACTGTATATATGTGTATTAGTATGTACCTATTTATGTATATGAATTTATGTTAACAATTATTTTTTGTACTCTATCACAATGCTGTCTTATTTGACCCAAAGGTTGACTGGTAGAGAATGCCTTGTGGCATTAAGTCCGCCTATGTACCACTCTTGTACATGAAGTTTAAATAAATAAATGATTGAAGTGATGTATTTTTTTCTTTCCAGAGGCTACACAGGAAAGAAACTAGAGGATAATGTTCAATGTGAGATATTTGAGACATTGTTAGAAGAGGCGCAGTCCTCATACAAGCCGGAAATCGTGATACAGGTACAGAACGACTCGGAGGATCAGCTGCAGAGCAATGTTGAGACCATCGCTGAGTGGATAGAGAGGTGGAAGGAGGAGAATATATAGCTTACTTAATTTTTTCGTTTGGTTTTATTTATAATTTTTACAGAAATTAATAATGTATCAAGATTTTTTTATCAAACTAGCTTTTGCCCGCTTGGTGGTAGCACGGGAACTTAGGGAGCTACTGGGATAAAACTTACCTAATATCCATTTTTTTGCGCATTTATAATGTTAGTGTGGATTAGAAATGTAGGTAGGAAAATATACACTTAATAAAGCTTAAAAAGTGGGTGATTAGATACTATCGTGAACTAGATTTTGATGATAATATAATTAATTATTTACAATTCTACATACAAAAAATAAAACAACAAAATTATAAATACAACCTAATTTATTTGTTATTCCACCGACACTATATAAAGAAATGCATTCAAAATTACTGTATTTAGATCAATCTAAAATAGATTTATAAAACCAACACGTCTCTGCACCGACTGGATGGACTAACAACGGCAGGTGGACATGTCAGCGGTTCTATTACACGGTCACACTCACTCGCACGCTACCACTCACACACAGATCTTTCATGGAAAGTTTTACATCACAACTCCTTAGAGCTCTTCCTTTTTGAGCGTGCCCTTTCGGTCCCAGCCCTTGAGCTCGCTGGAGGCCTGCTCGGCTATGTACTTCACGAAGTCTTCGAGAGCGCGGCCACCCTGAAAATATATTGCCACTTTTTAGCTGAGAATTGAGTTTACATGAGTTAAAGTTTACACACAATTTAACAGTAACCAAATAATGTTTGCGAAACAAAACAGTTTAGTCGGCATTAGTAATCAATAGATGTTTAAAAAAGATCGGCTCCCCAATTGGGTAATACACTTTTCTATCACTCTCCAAGGGATTTTGAAAGAAACGTACGAGTTTTTCAAACATATGAAGCAATGAATTAGGTTCATTGCTTCATATGTTTGAAAAACTCGTACGCTCGACAACTTAAAAAGCAAAATGAATAGGAATTGTGATAGATGAATAGGCTGCGGTAAAACGAGCGTAATTTTTTGAGCTGAGTCGCGGATTTTACGCTAGATTCGGTTTCATACTAACCTGTTTGTACCACACGGTTACGTCGCTTTTTCGTCGTACAAACAGGACTTATATAATACAAACATAAACATACAAATACGGAATGTAACTGACTACTCTTTAAAAGTATGCTATTTCTTAGTTAAAACTTACGTTGTATCTGACGGGCTTCTGGGTGCTATCAGCGGGTTTCCAGAAGATGGTAGGGAATCCGGACACGTCGAACTGCGACTTGGGCCAGTCATTGGCAGTAGCGTCAATCTTCACGATATCCACAGCCTCGTCCTTCAGCTGTTAGGAAATAAAAATGATTAATTTAGTTAAAGAAGTAATAAATGTAATAATACTAGCTTGTATTTCATTTTTTTTTAAATAATATCGAGGATGAAAGTAGCATTATGTAATTCTCCAGGTGCCAGGCTACTGATCTGTCATTTCATAAAGATCAGTTCAGTAGTTTAGGCGTGAATAAAGCAGACAAGACTTTCTTTTGCATTTATAACTATAGTATGGATGTTCTAGTATTTCTGATGGCGAGTTCCCAATATTCGGCATTAAAATATGCTATAAAAACAGGAAAAACCCGGCGTAAACTTATTAAAAAAAATGTTATCATTATCAATTTAATAAAGCAGCCGATGCGATAGGAGCTGACTCAAATATGATTAATTATCACGATAACAATCAAACTAGAATGAAAAAAATTTTGTCAAAACATTTATTTATGTACACACAAAACACGTATCTATTTACCTTGTTGCTACCTTGCAAGTTATTTTCAGCTTTTTTATATTTTTTGATTGGTCATAATAATATCATAATCTACCTCGCCTGTCCCCAACTATGTTGAGGTCGACTTCCAGTCTAACTGGATGCAGCTGAATATCAGTATTTTACATGGAGCGACTGCCTATCTGACCACCACAATCTTGAACTTGTAAAACTATAGTAACTGCTGCCAGACTTGAATAGAATGAACAGAACAATAGCTAGCTTACCTTGTCACCAAGCTCCTCCCAGATGGGGGCCAGTTTCTGGCAATGTCCGCACCACGGAGCGTAGAACTCGATGAGGGCATCACGTCCACTGTCAGTCACCAGTTCCTTGAAGTTCTTGCCCACAGCAACCTTTACTGGGCCGTTGTTGTCCTCAGGAATGGCTTCAGACTTGACGAAGGGCTCTAGTTTGCCGTCAACCATGTCCCTTGTGAAGGCCAACAGGTTTTCGATGCTGTAACGAGTGGAAGAACGAGTTAAATACGCATTTTGAAGGTTTTTTTATTTCCTATTTTTGCCTGAACTTGGGGGAAGACCATGTTTCGGCAGAATAACTCGTTTTTTTCGGCTTTAGTTATGTCTTATCATATTAATTTACGTTTGGTACAGTCTGCGTGTTTTATTTACAAACACAAAAGCGAGACAAATTAACAAAGCAATTTTCCAAACCAGTTAAAAAGATAAAATGTCCATAATTTATGCAATGCAGACGGAATTTAACGAATTTCCTGCTACAATTGTATTTAAATAACATCGAAAGGCAATCATGAGTAGAAATAGAGTTTAGTTTCATCGCCTGCTTATCATTACTGCATGGTAATGCTTTAAACAAGTTAACTGAGCGTACAGCAATCTTAAGAAACAACGGTAATGCGATAACACGAACATAAAAATATTCAGTTCCATATGCAATGGAATTATATCTTTGTTTAAGTTTTTTATTGGAAGGCAGGGGTGTGTGTACACTAATATTGTACATTTTATACCGAATGAAATTAATTACTTATAGCTGTTTAATATGCACTGAATCCAAATGAAAGTCAGTTCCGAATTTAGCCAAATGTGCCATCGCAGCTGACGTATATTCCCCCCCACTTACACGTAGCTGACCATTTTTTTAGATTGAAAGTGATCCAAAAATAATCCCATGAGGTTCCGACGCGGTATGAAATTACTTTTCTAACATTTTTCTTTTTTTTTTTAATTTTGAGGCTTGCTGTAAATTTGGATTCCCCCACATCCGGAGCAGCTAACACGCAGACCCCTGCTGTGCCATAGTTAAATAATAAGAGTAAAGGAAGACCAAAGAAAAGATGGATGGACTGTGTGAAGGATCATAATGGCTAGAAAGGAGGTGTCTGATGAGATGACGAGTAATAGAGAAGTATGGAAGAAGAAGACATGCTGCGCCGACCCCAAAAAAATTTATCCCACTCGAGAATGCCGATTTTGAAATTCCCAATAACAAGGTACTCAACATGTTCACTCATTTTACGTGGAAAGAGTTTTATGTGTTATTTTGGAGTGTTGGCTTGAGTCCAAGCTTTTGATAAATCAATTAAGTATTCCCGCTGAGGTGGTGTTTGCAATCACTTTTTATGCTTTTGGTTGCACGCATTCTTGTGCATATGAGGTGTTAGGTTTATTTTGAATCTGATAAAGTAGCGTTAGCTAGAATTTTGAACAAATACACTTATATATTTTCTACAGTACGTTAAAATTTGGTTTGTCATACGCGTCCTTTCTATTTCGCGTTCTTTCTTGTACTACCGGAAATCGAGTCATAATGATGCATGTACGGTAAAAGAATAACGGTTTAAATAATGAATGACAGATTTTAGATGAATAGAAACTTTCTTCTTAACCTATTGACCGCCACGGACGTCTATGGACGTCAAATTAAAAAAGTGCTCACGACGCCAGGGGACGGCTTAGCACCTCGAAAATAACACTTTTTTTAAAGCGCTTGGCGTAGATAACAGATATTCGTTATTGACGTGGCGGTCAAAAGGTTTAACGTGTTCTAGATGGTTCTGTACACATATTTTTTATTTTAGAAAACTTGATCAAAGTTATAGATTACGTTTTCGTCTACTTTAAAGAATCAATAAACTTTGTATCGTGTTAGATATACATTAAGGAGAGTGCCCGCACACATCGAGGCGGATCGGTTTGGGCCGATCACGTAATTTTTTTTTGTCTTTTTCACTTCTACTGCATGAACATAAAGCTCTTTTGGACCAACTTAAGCCGATTCGGCCACCCTAAGTAAAAGTTGTCTTGTATTTACCTGAACTCAGTAGTCATGACGAACTTGTTGCCATCGGCATCACGGCCGGCGACGACAGGCTTGTCACCCTTGGCGTAGTCAATGCCGTACTCATTCAGTTCGTGCGTGAAGTCGTCTTTGTCGCTCACTGCGAAGTTGACCTCTGACAGTTCCTTGGCGACCTGTAGAAGGAATTAAGGTTATTAGGTGTGTTTTGGATGTAATGTTTAAACATTACTAAATAGCATAATTCGTTGAGATGAGCCAACTAGTCGGTTACAGAAAGGCCGAATAGGCGGCCAAGCCGAGCATTGCTTTCGGTGGAGTTCGAGTGACTTTGGCAATGTCTGTGGCGCTTCGTGTACAGCTGAGTCGCTTGCTATGCTCTCGCTTGTACCCACCGGAGAAAGAGAATTCCATGACCGTGCGGTCAGAGAATTCTATGACCGTGCGGTCATAGAAAAAATTTTACTTATATATTTCTTGATTTGAATTCTATTAATTGACTACGAAAGAGAAATTTCCGATTCTCAATTACATAACAAGCTGTAAGGCTGAAAAATAAAGGTGACAATTTCATTTCAATCATCCTATTTAAAAAGCAAATAGTCGGCGCTTTCTGCCGACAGATCGCCGACTACAAATATGGCCGAATACTCGGCGACAATTCGGTACATCTCTAATTATAATCAGCCTAATTTCTTACTGCTGGGACACAGGCCTTAACTCTCTGTGAGAGGGAGGGGGCCTTAGTCTCTAGGACATGACATATCCGTGTCGTAGACACTGACGCTCCTTATATTTCAAACCGTGTCGCCTCTGAACTAAAATCCGCCGAAGAAGATAAAATTTTGAAATATTCATAAACGCTTGTGAAATGCGACCAGCGACATGCAACATTCACGCCCCTTGTTACATCCGTTCACGGAGTCTTCGCTCCACAAATGTCTACCTTCGTTAAACATCTCCGAGCTGCAATCGCAGACCGCTGGAATAGATCCTTTAGCACAGTGATGGGTTGGCTAATGTCATCAATCGTCATCTCAATAATCCGTGCCAATAGCCAAGTTATTCGGCTTCGATGATGGAGCAACCCTACCTTGTCAAGACGATGGATGCGATCAAAGAAATGAGAAGATGCCGATTGAAATAATAAAAAAATGAGCTTGTTTTAAGTCAATTTGTCAATAATTTGACAGTACTGTAGTTATAGTATTTTTTTTTGAAGTTGGAATATAAAACTATTGATATGTGTTTCACAATAAAAGCATTGAGTAATACTAAAAAACCAGCCAAGTGCGAGTAGGACTCGCGCATGAAGTGTTCAGTACCATCGTAGTAGGGGAGCCCCCTTTAATTATTTGATTTAAATAATAATATTTTGATTTAAAAGAGTGTCCATGGAATTTCTTGCCCATTCTTCTCCATAGAGATCTACGCTTTGGAATGTGCAACTACAGTACTTTCTCAAGTTATTATGCCTTGTGACTGTGAGTGTAGCTGTTTTTTTGACATTCAAAAGTGCCTTTGATGGTGTAATTGAAATAAGTGCCTTGAGTTTGAATTTATTTTTGTTGTTATAGCGGCAACAGAAATACACATTCTGTGAAAATTTCAAGTGTCTAACTATAACGAATAATGAGATACAGCCCGCTGACAGACAGACGGACAGCGGAGCCTTAGTAATAGGGTCCCGTTGGTTACCCTTCGGGTACGGAATCCTAACAAGGACACGCCATGCATGACAGAGCCCTAAGTACAGCTTTGTGGGTCGCGGGACTCATAGGGTCGCGGGACTCATAGAATTACCGTGACCCTGGAACATAAAGGGCTACTGAAGGACACCGTGGATTTTAGTCAGTACAAGCCTGACAGTCCCTCCCGCTCTGCCCTGGGTGGGAGGACTCATTTGATGATTTTACCACGTTAAAAAAAAAAAAAAAGTACAGCTTTGTTAGACCAGCGACAATGTTATCAACGTGGCCTAGTTATGGTCTAACTAACACAATAAGACTAATAAAGTAATAACAGAGAGAAATGTACAGGTACAGGAAAGAAGAACGGCCTAAAAGTGGTCTACTATTAGCCAGTACAGTTTGGTTTCTATTGCTATTCAGGGTGATTGGATACAGTTGATATTACCAATTGTATGTTTGTAGAAAAAGGTATCCAATTCGTTTTAAGGCTGAAACATTCACACGTCATCATTTAATAGGTTAAGTTACTTACTAAGTGCTATTGGAATCGATTTTTCACGACACGAAATGTTGTTTCGTATTTTCTATGGTGTTGAATAAACGGTGTTCTAAAATGTAGGCATAATTTAGAAACATACATTTCGTGCTAAGAAAATTAATGTTAATTTATATATATATATATTTTTTCTAGTTATTTATAGCTAAAGCTCGAAATTTGAAACAAACAAACGTTTTACATTTTGTAATCTTCTTTGCTTAAGTAGGTACTTTAAGAAGGTAACTGGAAAATACACCATGAAATCGCTAATTACGATACTGAAATAAAGTTGTATTATTCATAATTTGTTCTTAGAAATTCTCTTAAAACATTTTACATTGATAGTAGGCATTTATTGTAGTTCTACCCCACAGGTATTTTAAAATAAAAGCACGATTACCGACACTTCATGGTAAAATATTCTACAAATAGACGAAAGATAAAATTGGTTGAGACTGGCGCAGAGCAGGGGTAAATTGAACCCCAGTAATGGGGTGCAATTAAGTTTTTATTTTTTTATGTGAATGGCATCTCTCAGATCAACCTTAGAGGTTGTCGTCTGCTTAACCGCGCGTGCGTTGTAGTTAACCGGAAGCCACAATGATGATTACATCTATTTATAGCAGTGGACGATAACAAAGCAATGGAGGGTTCTTCTTTTTCCTGTGGTTAGCGCCTAACCTGGTGTCAGAGTTTTATGCCGCTCATGGGCCTCTGACTTGGCATTACATGCCGTCGAGAAATATCTCTCAGGCATGCTCGTTTTTTCCTTCACTTGCTTCGGGCGAGTGATAATTATACAATAAATACAGGCATCCGAAAAATCAGATATACCTGTCTTGGGTTCGAACTCGAGACCTATGACTTGACAGTTTGACGGTCACACCACTAGGCTATCACTGCTATTTAATAGGCGGTAAACACGTACCTTGAGCACACGGTTCCTCCAGTAGTTGGTACCCTTGGGGTTCTTGACGTAGTCCACGTCGTAGAAGGCGACAACCAGGGGGTCGACGAAGTCGCGTGCGTTGTCCTTCTGACGGATCCCGACCAGGCCGTGGCTGAGGAATTATTCTTTAGTTAGATTTGCATTCAACTTTCATATGTATAGTGAACTTGAACTTTAAATTAAATATACAGGCTTTTGAATTGTCAAGAAGTTGGTCAGTCAGAAAAATTAAGTTAATTGTGTAGATCTCTATGAAGAAGAACGGGCAAGAAATTCCATAGACATTTTTTTACATCAAGATATTGTTACAAATTAAATATTGGTTACATAATCTCCAAGACGAGAAAAATGTTTAGTGTTCTTTTTTTATTTTCCCTAAACCATCGAAATTGACACATATACATACATATGACAGATACTACACACATGGCGTGGAATACAATCTCATGCTAATATTGACCTAACATGCTTCCAACATACTACGAAAGCCTGGCTACCTACATACAGCTGTTGTTCCGCTAAAACATATCATACCATTTTTTTCTACAAATATAGTTATTAAAAGCTAACTTTACAATTATTACTATGCAGGTGTATACGTGTAGCCTCCAAGCGATCACAAGGTGCGCTCGGGACTAGTTCGGTACTGCATCGGTAATGTGTCGGGAACCCAACAATATGTACTGTAATTATATAATTTGTAATTACTAATAGGGCTGGTCTTTGAACAGCTGGATTTTTCTTTTCTTGTTCTTTTATAAAAGACCCCATTTTGAAGTAGTCGGGTGACAGTGACAGGAATATACAAGGTGAAAAGGACAACGACATTTCACGCGTTCCTGAGAAAAAGGGTCTCTACAGACGGACAACAAAGTAATCCTATAAAGTTTCCGTTTTTGCCAAATGAGGTTCCGTAACCCTAAAAAACCTAATCAATAATTATTTTTTGGTTTATCAAGTTTAGATATCGACATCCCCCACGTTGAGTTTCGCTACCAAATTATATTTGACTCCGTTTTCAACTAAAAACAAAACCTGTATGACTTCTTCAAGTGTGAAGACATTTCATTCACTAAAACAGTTGAAGTACCAAAACGAAATAATACAAATAAAATTAACTTACAAGTTCTCCTTGATGAAAGCCTTGAGCGAGTACGTCTCGGGTTCTCCCTTGTACGCGACGGACGAGTCTTCGAACTTGTTCTGCAGGCGTTTGGGGCGGAACAATACCACGTCGTTCCTGTTGACAAATATGATACTTTAGTTTTATGTATGTATGTATGTATAGTCTACTAGTAGCGAAGGGTCAATTTTTGTAAGAGGTAAGCCGGAGTACATAATCTTTAATGTGATTATATTATTTGTCTATAGAATACTGACTGTGCTATTTTTGAAAGGGAAGCCGATAGGAATCGAGTTGTATGGAACCTTCGCCACTGTAGTCTACATGGACTAATCTTATTTCTAGTAAGATTAAGATGCATTGGAAACTTAAATTGGGTTTGGAGAATTAAGATAACTCAATAAATAGGGAAAACAAACATGGACTATGAATAAGGTGTGAATTTGTGAGCGTCCAATGACTTCATCACGGCAGATTCTTTGTAATAATATTGACTGCCATAATTATTAATTCAAAAGTATGAAGACGATGATAATAAGTCTATTAGTATATTGATCGTAGCAGGAGTTCTGTAGTTGCCTACACGGTACACCCAGGAGAAAAAGTGTATTTACTATTTAGTATCACATTTTCGCCATAATAATTTGGCATTTAATTTATACTTAGACCTAAATACAGACGCCAGCACATCAAGCTACTACAATCTGTCAAATTTCTTTAATAAACTTTCAACTTTATCGCAAGAGTATTAGGTTCATGTTTGATTGGGAAAATTTGACAGTTTCGAGTAGCTTGATGTACTGGCGTCTGTACAACTTAATAGCTTCTTACATAAGCCCTAAGGCTGATGATTAACACTATTATAAGAGCTGCCTTCGAGGATATAGCAACTGATATAAAGACATTGTCCAAGTACTTTGACACCTGTACACGCATTCGCTGCATAACAATGTGTAGTAAGGTCATATAGGTAGGTTATGAACGGTTCCAAATGAACGTGAAACGCGGAAAATCGATTAAAACACGTCACGGTTATTGAGTTTTCCGAGAAACAGTTTGCTAAACAGAAATAGTTGTGTTATTGCCTATCCACTAACTGGGCAAATACAAATCATAATCACTGCTTAGGTTTAAAGTGTAGGCAGACGTATACAGTACACCCTCACCTCGCCAGTTACGTTAGGAAGCCATTCTTACGCTGTTTTTACCAGAGAAGTGCGAGAATGCGTAACGAGGGATGGGTTTGTTAAGAACCAATAGAATTAAAATTTTAAACTATCATGGTCACTAACATTACTATTAATACTAATAACAGGATCCCGTTATTAGTATTAATAGTACCAATAGAATTCTTCATTTCCCTAGCCTCGCTCAGCGCAGCTCTAGTGGAAAGAAGAAACAAGGGAAGGATGTGTGCGAGAGATGTGTTTGGCGAAGGATGTTTGCTAGGCACGGACGCGACCAAGAAAATAGCAGTCACTAGACGGTGTGCTTACCGCTCGCATCTGAAACGAGCCCGCTAGCTACACATCCTCGTACCGCTCATCTGCACACCGTTTCACAGCGTCGCTACGCATGCTCGCACCGGTTAGCGGCCTAGCACATCTCTGGCGGAAACGCTCACACCGTTCCACAGCCTCGCTCCGCCCAGCTACCTCGCACATCTCTCCAATCCCGAAACTGTCCGATTGGGAATCGAACCCTCCCGAACCATCAAACGCACCTAACTTTCAGCAGCCGCACTAGACTTACGAAGCTGTTAAAATCTTAAGACGAATATAATTTTCGAATTCTGAATTTGACGAATAAAATCAATATTTAATGTGCTACGGTTTTAAGTTGGTATTAATTATTCAGTACTCCATAAATAAACGTGATATTGAATATGATATAAAATAAATGTAGATTATGTCGTGCGTGTAAACCTGTTGTCTGTTGGAGCCAGTCAGTATAGAACACGTGGTTTTTTAAAATAACGACTGGTGAAACGTTTGAAATATATCTTTACATCATCAGAACATGAAGTTTCATTCGTCATTTTTTTTCAGTTCGAATAATCAATGGTAATATGCTTCTTCTAAACTTCTCTATTTGATGCAGTGCTATCTGCCAGCGTTGGGACTGGTGCAAAAATATGTCTACATTTTTTTTTTTTTAAACATTTCCCCACACTAGGAATATTGACGATGACAGCACTTGAACTCAGTTTAAATGTGCTGTTCACATTTACTTTCATTGGTGATATTCACCTTATATGTCAGCGCTTGGTACTTGCTCGTCAGCCTTCTCATAACATTATTATGAGTGGAGAGTACCTAGCTACCATGATCGAATCAATACATGACGTTTCAAGTCACGGATGAGGACCATTTACTGCCGTTTCACCGCTGCCGCTGACGCAATTTTCCGCAGTTTCACACTTGTTAAAATAATTACAATCAAAAGGATGTATTGTGTCCGATTTGGCAACTTATTGTTTTTATTGATTACGTTTTTAGTATTTTGAAATTCATCGGTTTCCGATTCTTGTTTAGTGGATAGTGATTAGTAGATTAAGTAAATAAATAGACCGTCCTTTTATTAATTGTAAAGATGTGGTCATATGGACAGGGATGATTTGATGCCATTTTATGTAACATACGTAACATTATGCCTGTTCCGAAGGGTTAGTTAGAGCAGTACCTATAGTACACCCACCAGTAGCGAAGGGTCAATTTTCGCAAAAGGTAAGCCGGAGTACATATCTATACTGTGACTATATTATTTGTCTATAGAATACTGACTGAGCCATTTTTCAAAGGGAAGCCGGTAGGAATCGAGTTCTATGGAACCTTCGCCACTGACACCCACATGATTTCATCTAAATAATTGGGTACAGGGGAAGCCATACCAATAAAAACTGGGCTGCAACTATTAAATAGAGACAATTTATATTTCCTGTAGTAAACTAGTACTTTATTTGTCCATATAAGATATTAAAACTCTTCAGTAAAAATGCGCAGCTATAAAAATATTACCTTGAAAAGACATTTCAATACTGATAACAAAAAAATCCTTATTGTTTCATAAAGAATGCCACATGAATTCCATAAAAGACTTCAAAGGTTAAAAAATAACTTGGTTATGGAACATTAAATTTGTGTACATATAGGTATAATGGTGTTTGCTCAGTAATAATTATTATTACTGCCATTCATTTGTGGACAGCTGTTTCAATACTGTTACTTCGTAATGAATTAATAATGGATGATTTATGTTTATTTGTTTCGAATATTAATTGGACTGTGTGGAGGATGATATGGCTAGAAAGGAGGTGACTGCTGAGATGACGAAGAAGACTTGCTGCGCCGAACCCAAATAAATTGGGATAAGGGCAGGAGAATGACGAGTAAATATTAAGAAACAATTTTAACAAGTTGCAATTTCTTTTCACCTTTTTGACCCTAAGATTGCTTTTTTGTTGCAGTTTGGAATAGCACATGTGCATGCATTCCGAATTTATAGTTTTTAGAACCTTCATATTATTTGTAGCATTTAATAATACACATATTTAAAAAAACTCTGTCACGGAAACAGTATAATTACTAGTTATAACATCACTCCATGCTAGATATCAGTAGATACCACAAATAATGGGGTAGACCGTACAGAATGCTATAATTACCATAGATAAAAGTGCACTTCAAATGAGGAAACGTAAAAACTATTTGTTGCTATCAATGAATTTGTTTGATGACATTTGTAGGTCTTTTATATATTTTGTGAGAAAGTTATTTAAACAAATTTATGGCTGTTAATTCACTCCTCAGATAACTGTGTGCCAAGCCCCCATATTTATTATTTAAATAAAAGTTATTTGCCGATTCCAACCAGCTCTTAATCGTCATTGATACAAAGGCAGAATGATGATAATTCCGAGAATCTATTCTATGGGGTAGGATTATTGGAAGCAATATCTGTAAAAAAAAAAGGATACCAAAAAGTTAACTTACTTGTATCCAGCCTTTTCAAGTACCTCCTTAGAGGAAGTGTGGCCAAAGGTGACCTCTTCACGCATCTTGTCAGCGGACTTGACAAAGTCACCCTTGAGGTCGGTCTCCTTCTCGAAGAATCCAATGACGACCACCTCATCCTTGTTTAGGAATGCTTCGTATTCCGCAACAGTCTTCAGTTCCTTGGAGCTGGGGCCAACTTGGGCACGCATGTACTTGACGAGGCCATCTGTAGCGAAAAAGTTTGGTCAGTGAATAAGGAAAGAGGTTTTTAATGATAGAGGACTTAGTGCTCTTTGCACTGGCCAATGGAGAATTTAATGATTTAACACTGCTCTGAAATGTACAGAGGCAAACTTATAACTATAGACCAACCGCTTTAATGAGTCCACATGAAGGTATCAATTTAAATGGAATATTCTGAAGGTTTATCAAGTATTGGTTCAATTAGTATTGTAATACCTATGTGGATTATGGTTATTTTAAAGCATAAATAATAGATAGCCTGTAGGATATTGTTAGGACTTTGTGCATGCGGAGGACTCATTAAAGAGGTTGGTCTATAGACATTTTTACCAGTCATTGTCAACTTTTGGGTGATGTGGAGACAAACTGTGATAGGTACTGTTTCAAGCAGTCGATTTATTTTGAAGAATTAAAATACAATAAGAAAAATAAATATTGAGTTTCTTCAAGTATTGATTAAATAAGAAAGTAAGTACTCTGCTTATCTACCATTCTTACAGCTCAAGTTTCCATAATTGTTATATATTTTTTAATTAACCATAAAAGAGTATAATATAATGAGTGAGAAGTAGTTCAGTTAATTATGGCATGAATGAAACACTCTCAGCCCAGAGAATTACCCTGGTAACACCATTATTGATAAACCACTTTTGAATTTTCTTTTATTTAATTACTTGAAAGTTTTAATTTCAAAACTGCTTTTTTTTTAAATATTAAAAGCTTAGCAGGTGGCCTACCATGACATCTTAAAGCAGGAGTAATACCAGAGTGGGAAAGAGATGGTGCTTGACGACCTGTATAGCTCTGTCTCTTTCCCACTGGAATTACTCCTGCTTTAAGACGTCATAGTAACCCCCCTGGTGGCCTACCATGACATCTTAATGCAGCAGTAATTCCAGTGTGGGAAAGAGATGGCGCTAGACGACCTGTATAGATCTGTCTCTTTCCCACAATGGAATTAATCCTGTTTTAAGACATCATAGTAACCCCCCTGTTCCAGTAAAGCAACTTTAGTGCCTAATCATGATCTGATGTAATACAGACACAACATTTTACTTAATTCCATTAAAACTATCCCTATCAGTGGGAGTTATCAATATGACAGGAAATTAAAACAACTACCTTTATCAGTGCTGACAACATTAATACAATTAATTTTTTTTTTTTTTTTTACTTGTTGCTGCTATGTGAGGAAAAGCTTTATCGTTTCTATATTAATATTCATGATGGCTTTTCATTAGGCCACATCATATAATTGAATCCTATTTTTAACTACAGATTCTTTTGTATTATTGATTAAATTGATATGATGTTGCTACAGTGCAATATTACTAGAAACATTACTCTCTTTTTGGGGTCTCTTGGTGCAGAGGAAAGACCCCACATTAATAAAATTCTGACATAAACAAGACAATGAAAATGATGATAAATTATTCTACAGTTCAATTGAATAGACAGCTTGTGTAATAATTTATCTCTGTTTCTTTTTATCTAAAGATCATGAATGAGGGTCAAGTTTTAAGTTGATTTACTACAACATTTTTAATCGACATCCAATAGGATAATTATTTGTTAATCCAATAGGATAATTATTTGCTTGAATAACAGTTGTAGTCAATGTTCCTAATAAAATAATACCTGCACACTACCTTTGAAATACAATGAATATGTTCAATTAAGTTTAGTTGTAGTTTAAGATGAGGAGAAAGTTTCTGTCATAATTTTCATAAATGCAATAGTGTTTCTATTTATTTTATCAATCTACCTTCTTATATATCTCCAGAAACAAAAACTATTTAAATTGTCATGTCGAAATTCGACTAAATGTTCTAGAACTTACTTGCTTCCCTTGGGCCATTGTAGTCTTGAGACACCTCTCCCTTTCTGAAGATCTTCAGTGTGGGGTATCCCGACACCGAGAACTGCTCGCAAGTGCTCTTGCCGCCCTCGGTACAGTCCACCTTCGCCAGCGCAACAGGGGTATCATCGGTCTTTAGGATGCCGGCCGCAACCGCGTACTCAGGCTTTAATCTCTTACAATGACCGCACCTAACAAACAATTACACACGCAAATTAAACAACCAGCTCATTAAACGCCATTCATAAGTTTATAGTTACGATAAATCATTAATAACTTACCATGGTGCGTAAAACATGACCAGCGCTGTATCATGTTGGGCTAATACCGATGAAAAGTCGGAATCTGTAAGGTCCAACACATCTTCTTCGGCTGCTCTACATAAATAAATTACACCTAACAATAATACAGTTTTCAGTGATCCCAACATGTTTAAATTTTTATCGCCACTTTTGTAAAACCGTGCGCGATTCTTCACCGTCCAAGTCGAGCTGAGGAAAGTGTGCAAAGCCAAGAGAGGACAAGGACCGGAAAAATACACGTATGATGCCGATGATGACACTTGCCGGCACAGCGTTGGCTGATTCTGATTGGTCTATTTTCGATGCGTTCTGAAATGAAGTTCGATAGCTTCAAAGAATAAGGTTTTGAATAAAAAATGTTTAACAATATCAAATATACCATAAATCAAATCGAATAAATTATGAATAAGAATATTATTATTCTTTTAAAAATAAGTCTAATATTTTTAATCCTCTATTTATATAGAAAACTACTATGCAACTTATTTCTACCAAATGGTGATGCCAGCTTTTGGTTTGATAAACTAAACTAAAGCACTTACCCGAATTTGAAAAATAAATGAAACGCCACCACGTTTCATTTATTTTTCAAATTCGGTGTAGTATAGTAATAATTACACAGTATGAAACCGTGGATCACAGTAATTATGTAAACGTAAACGTAAACGTTCGCATTTGTCCATGATTGTAATTTATTTCAAATACTTATTTGTAATCTCAACTCTCAACCCGTATTCAAAGTCAAAACCTCATGATTTCCTCGACTCGACTCATCCTCACTTAGGCGGTTTCATATTCATAGTTGTTATTTTACTCCTCATCTCAAACAGTTTCCTCAGTCGAGGTGAGTTTGACTTGAGGAACCAACTGTCAAATATAAGGTACGTCGCGATCTACCTTGAAGCTTCCTTGAGGTATTTTACAAGGTGCTTTTAACCAAAACACGCATATTTTTATCCGATTTTCATAATGTCTTTTGAAGAGTTTATTGAATATTTATACGATAATCCTTACGATTACATATCGCGACGCTATATCAGAGATGCATAAAATCCTATTGAGTTTTGTGATGAAAATGAATTTAAAATTAGATTTCGCTTCAAAGATATTGTGATGTGTTTCTTGCTACTGTAAACAGACCCTTCACATAGCCGTCAACCAAGCATTCTGTACAATCAAGCTAAAGTAACTTTACGCAAAAATTATTGCTGGGAATCGACTTTTGTTTTTGCGGTGAAAAATCACGTTTTAAGGTAAGGCTTGATGGAAAGCACTCAAAGCACTGTGCTGATGGATGGATTGAATAGTACGGGGGTAGTGGAGGTGTGTGGAGTAAAAATCTTATTAAAAACATTTATTTAAAAAAAAACTTGTGAAAAAGTTGGAACTTTGACCGCCAATATCTCCGGAACTAGAAGGTTCCCAGGTATGATCTAGAACAAAAAAATGATCGCAAAGACGGGGGAACAAGTGCCTTTCGGTTATGTTAAGGGTCTATTTACACCTTTTAGGTGTTTCTTGCTACCGCTATTATTTCAAGACATTGGTGGAGACAGACGTGGAAAAGCAATTCCACCCATAATCTCATTAGCGGCTTTACGATTTTATGCAACAGGAAAATTTCAAGTTATAGTTAACATCTTGTTTTGCACACACAAGAACTTATCAAGTTAGCCATCCACTTCTCAAGTATCACCATATGTTTTGCCTACGACATGGTTTTAGGTTAAGTGGATAAATTATTAGGGTTTGTTTATTTATGTTCTACTTTCATTATAACAAGTGTTGACACTTCAAGTTGAAAACCACAGATAACTCGATCACAGACTGCTCACAAAATAAGCTTAGCCAATATAACAAACGGAATATTCCTCCAAATAATGACGTATTCGTGACGTATCGCCTCGAGTCTCACTCATTCGAGGAACCTCATAATTTCCTTAATCTGACGACTATGAATACCAATTTCGAGGACCTTACGAGGCGCGCCTTGAGGTCTCCTCGAAGGAGTTGTGAGTCGAGTAGCTTTCGAGGTTACAATTATGAATACGGGTGTCAATCAATGACACAATGATTAAAAAAAAAACTGATTTCAAATGAATGCAGCACGAAACTAGGGAAAACGTAAAGGACTTTAGTATTTAGTATTATTGGGCCGAGTAGATTCGGATACTTCGCAAAAATTCAGCAACCGTTTGAGACCTGCAATTTTAGAGTATTTTGTGATTAGCACAATTTTATTGCATAATGCTCTCGTTGGTCAGTGAAACTTCTGACTGCCTTTCATTAATATTTTTAATCCAGTTAGGTTTTGTTAATTAATATGGGTTCCTATGTTTATTTCATTGACAGTAAAGAAAATATCACACGATTGCATGATATTTTATTTACTGTCAATGTGATTAAATTGAAAAAATGCACTACACTATTTAATGAAAATCAAATGGTAGTTTTTATTCATTAGTAGTACTATACTTCTACCTGTGGTAACACAAACATCTTGGCTTTTTGTCAGTTGGCTTCGCTGTCAAACGGAAAATGGCAGCGACGAGTGTTGTCGTTCTCGACAGAGGCAACAATACAACTTGTACCGTAAATCTTTTCGGTAAGTAATGTTTTTAATTATTTTCTAAGTTAACTACTATGTGTTATCATCAAATTTCTATGATTTCGCAAATTATCAGAGCTTTTTAAGTAGCGGCCGCATAACCCTAACTTCTTTATTTATTTTTGAAATTGGAGGCGCGTAACTTGAAAAAATACTGTATTTAATATAAATATATTATTCATAAATAAAATATCATTGCTTTAATAAGAGTTTAAAGTACACGGAAAGTGTTTGTGTAAGGAGCACGTAGCGTAGTTAGTGGTGTTTAGTTGATAGGTAACTAGTTTTTTCACATTGAATAGAATAAGTTGTCTGCGGCGGCTCTGACCTTGGCTATTGGATTGTAGGAAGTAAACTGTAGATACTTGCTTTTAAATTGTAGGTTGGTATTTGATGTACTCACAAAAAATAATCATAAGTCATACTCTAGCTATAATTTGGCTAATACATTAGGAAATGAGGAAGATCATCTGTGTGAGATTAGCTCTAAAATTGGATTTGATGTTTATTTAATTGTTGACTTATACTTTACTTTATAACTTAAAAAATATAATTTTACTAATAAAAATATATGTAGGTAATTTTGTTGGTAATCAATGTTGGATATTGTTTCCTAGTTGATGCACAAACTGTAATAAAAACTAAAACTAACTAACTGTAAAATATCTAGGTCTCTAAAATGTTTTGGAGATAAAAATGTTATATCTTTTTGTCTTGTTTTAGGTGCAACGGTAGTATCATGGAGAGTGAACAATCAAGAACAGTTATTTGTAAGGTAAGTTTAAAATACACCATTTCCTATAAAAACCTACAGTTAGACAGACTCAACAATTTATCATTTAAATTATAATCCAAAAAAACATTGTAAAATCTACACTCCCAAAATGCAAAAACTACATTTAAAGAATAAAACAATATTTTCAAGTTCTAACATAGTTATTTTATGCAAGGAAAGTTTGAATTACCATCTGCAAATTGTTAACAAAAAAATCATTACAAGGAACAGTATACTATTCTATAATAATTAAAAACAGCAGCAAATTATTATAGCTATCAAAAATATCTAGGTAGCAAAATTTTTATCAAAAATATCTAGGAACAACAATCATCATCCGCATACATGCACATGTAACATTTTAAGCAATGTAACTTATAATTACCATTGCCTGATTAATTCATCTTTGACACCGTGTAATTAGTCTTTGTGCTCGTAATTTAATTTGCATTAATTACACATGCAATTTGTATTTGCATGTATTAATATGCCTTGGAATACTGACAAAGTAGTCATAATTCACAACTTTAATGATTCTTGATTAGTTCCTGATAGTTAATTTTTTAAATTTCATTTCATCAAGTGAACTAAATTCTATATTTTATTTCAAACTCCTTTTTGACTCACAATTAATTTACTTTAGGAAACTTTAAAACATCTCATTCTTAAACGCTTTTGCAAACATAATAATTATAGGTACCCTTTACTGTCCCACTGTTGGGCAAAGGCCTCCCTCCGTTTTTTCGATTTGTCTTGCCAATTCATAAGGAACATCCAAGTCTTCCCGCCTTCTTCTTGGTCTGCCGCGGCCACGTCCCGTGGTTTTGGCTTCCTTCTTGAGTCTTACGGGCCGCCCGCTTCTTCGGCATGCAAACATAATCAATTATAACATTCAAAATGTCAATTGAATGGGCAAGGCACTTTGATTGATGGTGGTTTGGTTAATTTAATTAAAATTTTCGTAAAATGTCATTTGATATTAAATCACATTTATTTAATTAATGTGGTCAAGCTGTACGTTCCACCCACTTCATGTTTTAAAGATTTCCGTAAAGATGTATTATGCGATTCGGATCTTTGACAAACGAATATATTGGCTGATATCACCGTTTTACCGCTGCGGTCCGAACTAATAGCGCAGAAGAGAGAAATAGAAGAACAAACACAAACTGTATGACAATATTAAAACATTTGAGCTAATTCTTGAACTCCTAGTCACCACATGATGCACACAAAATCAGGTAATCATAATACCGATCACTTTAGACCATCTCTTTAACTAACAAGATGGCGCTGTTCTTTTCCGAGAAATAAAAAAAACGCAGGTCTTGGAACGAACCCTTTAGGGACCCCTCTCTTTTATTTTACAGTCATGTTGTCATAAACTAGATATAAGGCGTATATACGATTTTCCAATAGTCGTTGTCTCTAAATTCTGCAAGTCAAGAAACATGACTATAGCATATTTATCGTCCAATCTACACATATTATCTTGCCGCGCCAACAATAAGGTGTTATCACCAGTCGAAAGCATATTAGGATTCAAAAAATCATGTATCTCGAAATCTCGATTCCTGTTAATTGTATTACATCATCAATTTCGATTTATACCTAAACGATAACTAAACTTTGATCGAAGAAGTTATGAAGCGTGACGATCTAAGAACGGTTTAGCTAGAACTTAACTCAATGCAAAGGAACAAAACGTCCTAAAAATTCACAAAATCTGTTGCGGATTCAACACTATTTTCCCATCAATATCTACTCATTTACCTCTAGTATTATTAGATTAGCTCAAAACCTAGCTAACATACCATCAATCTGGTATGGATCTCTAGACAGGTATTAAATCCTAGGTACATGAACAAAGAGCGACTTTCGGAATGAGTAAGGTTAGATCGTAGACAATAGCTTGCCCATGAAGATGTCTGTTCAATGACGTCTAGAGAATGGACGGAATGAGGTCCGAATGTGGATGTATAAATCTCCTATTTAGATGGACGTCTTTGCGGAATTAGACAAGGTCCTAGGTGGTGTAAAAATAAACGTGGTTGTACAATTAAGTAGGTACTTCAAAACGTAAAGTAGCCTTTTCGAAATGCCATTAGTAATAAGTACAAGTTACAACAGCATCCTATCCTACTAATATTATAAATGCGAAAGTTTGTGAGGACGGATGGATGAATGTTTGTTACTCTTTCACGCAAAAACTTCTGAATGGATATGGATGAAATTTTGCACACAGATAGTTTATAACCTGGATTAACACATAGGATACTTTTTATCCCGGTAGTAAGATCCCGTGGGACAATTATCGAACTTCAAGCGGGCCAAGCCGCGGGCATAAGCTGTTACCTAATAAAACTTAACTGTGACCAATGACCAGTTTACATTTCCCAGTCACATGAAAAGTACTCCGAAATGGCGAAAGGTGTGCCTTTAGTGTTATAAGTGACTGTAGAACAAATACAATAAACGCTTGTAAATCGATGCTACTGTCGTTGCGTACGGATTATTTCATTTTCATTTTTATAAAACTGAATTCGAGCCCCTATAATATTCCAATGAATAACTCATCGATTTTCTAAAGTGCGAAGCTTTCTAAAACTTATTATTGCATTTAAATGCTAACCCGAATTTTATCACATAAAGATTTTAATAGAGATCTTGAGCTTGATACACTTTAATCATATTAATTTATAATGATGGTTATTCATTTACATGTAACTAGCTTCTACCCGCGACTTCATCCGCTAGTATAGTGTCAGTCGGTATAAGGGTAGCTTTCTATCTATGAAAGATTTTTTTTAATTGGGTGAGTAGTTTCAGAACTGACCTCCTCCCCTACATCCAAACACCTTTATAATATTAGTAGAAATACTTAGCCCACAACATCGTCTCATAAAATGTAATTAACATCTTAAACCCTATCGACATTAATCAACAACAACTGTAAACGTAACAGCCTAACAATTAAACGCTTCCTCAGTTAGGGAGAACATTAAAAACACTCTCCATACATAAGTGTATCCGCGTTGAACAAGCGTCTTTTGCTAATGATCCTTGCTCGATTAGTGGGGATCTTTGGCCGGCAGTCTTCGGCTAGTATATAGCAGGAAAATGGAACCTGAATTTTGGATAATACCGTCCGACGCATGTAGTGCTTTGAAAACGTCTGCTTCGAGAGTTTCTTTACAATATTTCATTATAGAATTTGTGATAGTCAGAATAGAAAACAGATTTGAAATGGGAATTCTCTCGCAAACCTCGACAATTATCGGGTTATTAAATCGTAAGGTGGTCCAGTTATTCTGGCTTGACAGCAAGCGGTTTTTAAAAACTTATTCGGCGCACATTACCCCACTGTTCATCAGAATACCTTGTTACATTTTCGCCACATTTTTGAGCCCTTCCACTATTGTTACGGTCAACCGCTATCATCAAAACCTAATGTTGGTTCCAAATTCGACATAGAACCAAGTTGCTTTTAATCCATCCACTGAGAAAAAACTCGTGAATAAACCAAGTAACTAACACCTTTTAAAGTAACACGCTTGAGTATACAGTTTCAACCCAAGGTTTCTTTTATTCAAGCTAATGACTATGAAATGGCTCATTGAAGTCAAAAAGCTCTCAGAACCGCGATGATTACAGCAACAGGAAATTCATTTAATCATATTAATATCGACGTATCGAAGAAGACAATGCAATTCAGAGTTCTTCCATATCCGTTAGTTAATTGAATACAATGGAAGTGGTTGCTTATCTCTTCATATAACGAATGTACATACTTACATTGATTATGGATATTGTTAGTGGGTATCTGCAGCTTCACTCAACTAGTTAACACTGCTTATTATCATTCTAATTAGTTATTTCTTCTATAATATTTTCTTGTGCTTCAACATTATCAAGACCCGTTTCATCTCGAAAAAGAAATTGTTCTCTAATTCTAGGTGCATTTATTGTGCTTCCTGTATTACCTTTTCTGGCCGTGGGTGCATATGTATCCGAGCTCCCTAATTATAAGATTTTATGGGAAATATTAATGTAGCAGACGGTAATTGAAAGTACTTAAAATCAGCGGATGTTTTATGTCCTTGTCTAGACATTTAAAATAGCTAACCTACACATCTTATTGTATTGCAGAAGCTTTTGTAAGCGTTGCAGAAGAATACGACAGTATATCTAAAATTAGTCTTTGAATTAAAAATGATTACATTTTAAAAACTAATTTAGCCTCTAATAATAGATTCACCTGCACAACATTTGACTAAATCTACGTGTAGAATAATCATCATTTTTGTCTTATTATTCCGAATTGTATAGAAGATAAGATCATTAATAAAATCCTAATTCATGACTGTTGTACAAGTCACACCACCAGTCGCACCATCTCTTATGTTACCGCAATTAATTCCAAATCAATTTACTGACAACGTATTGTGCGGATGCAATTTGGCGTTGAGACAAAAACCCGTCTCCGGGCCGCGAATGGCTCTAACAAACGACCGACTGCCACTAATGATTCTATGTACAATATAAATATACTACATATTATAGCTAGCCAGTAGCCAGTGTAGCCACACATTTGATGCCAGTATCATTACCTACAAATTGATTCGTTGTATTAATTTTCACTAGTACAGAGCTAATAGGATCATTAGCATTAAAGATTATTTAGTTTAGTTACAACTAGAGTATGAGTTTCAACGACGATAGATTGTTTAATGACAACCGGTGGTCCTTGGATATTAATTACTTTTTGATTAGGTATGGAGTGTAGAGATAATACTATTATGAGCAGATCTAGAGTTTGTGTTAATATAGTGGTTGGGTTTTCCGTCGAATCTCCATCGTTTTCAACACATACAAAAGTCTGCAGTTCGTTTAATCAATCATCATCAATCAATATTTGTAAAAAGGTGTTAGCAGCATCTTGTGCCGGGTTTCTATCTAGATATCGTTTCTTTTGATCTTCATTAATTCTTGATTACAGCCTTATCCTCGCATGTCGTCTTATTTAATGGCCAGTTTTAATCTTTATGCGTTGGATTAAAAACCATTTGTCATTCGCTCGGAATTTAGTAAATTAAATAAGCGATGTCCAAGGGATCCCTGGTCGCCGACAAAAACTTGTCGGCACGCGCCTTCTGTTCTAATATCCAATATAGTTTGTACTCTTGGTGTTTTTGCGCCTCCTCTGAGCCGACGTGACGCAACCGCTTGACCCTTTTATGACTGCGGGATTTTTCGAGGGCTCCAAGTTTTGGAACAGACGACTATACCGTATGGATGGAAGCGACAGCTTTGACCAAGGAATTTTTGCCAGTTAAAAGCACCATCTACTTTTTGTATCAGGACTTCAGGACTGTCCGGTACCTACATGTAAACAAGGTGCACGTTGTTAGGAAATAATTAAGAAACAACATGTTTTATGGGGATTCATAAAAAAAATACGACGCCGAAGTTTTAATTGAACTTACAATTAAAGTGAAGCATTGAAACCTTCGTGATGCTCGTTACCACCTTCTTACATTACGTTTTCTTTCAATTAGGCAATTTTATGTCTCTTGGGCCCCATTTACGTCATTTGGTATGAACTACGTTTAGTAGTGCTGTCGTAATATTATAGCATTAGCGATAAATTTGTTGAAAAACATAACCACTACACGAAAATTTACAGACAGAACATAGCAGGTTACCATTGGGTAAACATAGTGGCGCTGTTCAATATTACAGTTGTACTGTTAGGCCATAATTCAAAGTTAGCAGTGTCTAAACAGCATGTTGTACATAAGAGAATCGTGACACGGCGCGGCACATCCCTGCGGGTGGCAGTGGCAGCGCGGTGGCTGCGAGGCCCGCCCCTGCTCTCCGCGTCTTGTTTTTGTGGTCGCGTCTGCAGCCGCCCCGAGTCGCCGCCACTTTCTTCCCGTCCCCTCCCGCGCCCTCCACTCCCCTGCACACCGCCGATGACAAATGGTCCCCGGACACCCCGCTCGCTCCCCGGCCCGCTAATGCCCAGATAATTTTATGCCGCTCCCGATGCACAGACAAAGCTGGGATGGGATGACCGCGAGATTACCCCATCGATCGTCGTGGACGCGCGTCAATGAGTGCAAGCTTTATTTTATGCTCAGCTTCACGGATCAGCGATGGCTGAGACGGGTTTATCGCTCCATTAGGTGGAAATTGATGATGCTCGCAATTATTTTCTCCGGTTGCACGTTTCCTACGCAAAATACAATGGCGCTGTTATATCTTACTACAACGACCGACTTGGATATCTGACAACATTTTCTAATCGGTAGCACCGGTAGCGACTGGCGACGCTACGTGCTTAACAACTGAATGGTCTAATATTTCAAAAAAACAAAATGAAATAAGACGTGGGTAAAGAATGTCAGAGTCACCCAACGGCCAGCGCCCGGCAACCTCTCTACCGCCGTCGTCGGTCACACGCCATTGACTCCGCTGAATAGTCAGGCCCGCTCCGCTACCGTCACATTATCTCCTGCCTTCGGCTCACTTGATAAATCTTGATTTGAACGCTCGGGGTGTCGACTAACGCTAATTATACCTAACCCCGACGAGATAGAGTCCAACAGAAGCTGGAACGTTTCGGAATCAACTTTTTTCTTATTTGGGTCCTCCGAAATAAAGTTCTAGTCGTTTCGCCATGTTGTCATTAATAAAGTAGAAGCGTCACGAAGTCTGTCCACTGCACGTGCTTGCTCCATTACCGCCGACAGGGTACACATGTTGCGCTTTTTTTTTGGCGTCTCCAATGACACCCAAGACAAAGATTGTTCTATTCGTTACACAGCTGCGGTGAAATATTAGAGGATCGAACCGCTCTAGTCATTTCCACCGCGGCAGATTTAGCCGACCGATATGTAATTTAGTAATCCAAGCAACACCCACCTACAATATTCATTGTCTGATTGCTTAGTCGGTGATTTAGTACAATTATCCTGCAGGTTTGCTAACTCGGACATGATTTATCTCCCACTGTGACTGTATCTAGCCGGAGTTGTAATTAACGGTTACGAGGATGATTTATCACAATTAAGACATCTTTACATTTTGACGTGAATTTTTAAAGTAATAAACTTGACCTTTGAATTGTTCAAACTACGTATGAGTTGGAATTTCCAAAGATTTATTATTATAAAGGAATATCAACGTCAAGAGAGCCGAAGCGATCTTGGCTAGAACGGTAAATCCAAATCGCGTTAAGATCATGGTATGAAAGAAATTACTTTGTGTGGTTGGCTGTGTGTATATCATTAGTTATATTATTATCGTCCTACGCTTACATTGCGTGGTGATCACAATTTTCGTCAGTTCATGATGGCTCTGCCTGATTTAGTTTAGGCGTAATTATGTAAGTTGGGTAAGAGTGTGCACGCTACTTGGACAACGCTCAAAGTAGCTGTTACAAAGGAAAGAGACAGAATTTTATGAAAATTCATTACAACTTTAAAAAATATAACTTCAAATGCTACATGAAGAAAATATTTAACCCTCCAGCCGTTCCAGATGTTAAAATAACTCATTTGAATAAAGTACTTGCAGTTTCTCAACTTGCTCTCAATTGTCGACAAGTTGCTATGCGAATTGCAAGTTCCCAACTTTTGAAGTCATTTTAAACTTGTCTCAAAAGAAACTGGAGTGAGTTTTATGAAGCAACCACTTTGTTACTACGCTGTGGGAAACCGTTTAATATCGTTTGAATGTACTTGCCAGCATGACTCTTTGAGATGCAAATTCGTGTCATCTGTTCGCAATTTGTCAATGCTGCTTTCGGGACTTTATGAACGCTTATATTTGACTGAGGAAGGGTTAGATCTTGTTATTGATCCTTGAAATTTAATTTGTCCGCGTTTTCATTAGAGACAGCGAATTCAAAGTGGTCTTCACCAAACATTGCTTGGAAACAGACACGGCTTCAATTTTTTAACCGAGTAGTTGCTCGTCATGGGTACGGGGCGTTAGTTGTTGTCTGAGCGAAGCATGACATCATCAGAATATGTCTCGTGCCGCCTTACATGGTCGCATCGCGTATGATCTATTGACTACACACTTGAAACAGCTGATAATGATCGTGACGCGATATTTAGTTCGGGATCCGGCTAAATATGGTCACATTGATTCGACGCGTGCTGTCAAATATATATTTTTTGCTTCACAGTGTGTCAGCACTGCCTGCACCTTGTATGTTTTTACATGAATTAAGATTAGGCGACGATAAGCCTGCTAATTTGTTTTCTTATTGCTATGCATTGTATTGCAGTTATCTTGAGTCTGCAAGATGCTGCTATGCGAGCACATAATTTATGTCAATGTGTTCTGGTCCTTCTGCACGGAACGTTTTTTTTCTCGCGCCTTATTTGCTATTATATACATTTGTCTATAATAAAACAACCTTTAAAAGTCAAGTTTAACAAAACAAGTTGATATTATAAAATGCAGTAAGTACGTGTGTCTTCGATATTCAGGACCTTTGTGAATTGGAGCATTTGGCATTTGTTGTGTTGCGAAGAAAATATAATTAGTAGCTTTAAATTAGTGCTAGGTTATTTTAATTAAAATAACGAAGAACTTATTGGAATTAATGTAATTCTGAAACGTTTTTTACTCCGGAACTTTATTAAACCGTAAATTGTTACTATCTGTAAAACATCAGCTCATCTATCGATTACTCTCACTTAATATTTTAATATTTTCAAGGTCCTTAGAATACATTAAGCTGTTGAGGTCTACTACTCCAGCGACACACACAAGATTATTCAGTGCACTAATCTCGACCTCAGCGCGAACAGATACCGGCATGCAGCATAACATAAACATGCAAGCGTTTATCAGTGGCCCTGTCCACAATTAGCATAGCCACATTATCTCCACCGTAAGCTCGTCTGTTTGTCTCCCAGATTCGGGTAATCGGCTTATCTGGTAGGGTGGTGTTTGTTAAATTGGCGCTGTTAAGTCGCCACCGCAGCCCCGGGGCGGAGTCCCTGTCTTATTAATCGGCTGTCCGGACCATCTGCTAGCGCTATTTACAGCGCTGACCCCTGTCGGCAAAAGGAGTTTTGTTGCAAGACCACTTAGTTCTTGTATGTAACGTTTGTCTCTGTCCCGTTTCAAACAACACGTTACATTAATTAAGTGAGGCCCGTAAATCTTGAGAGGAAATAGATACGAATATGGACAGAAGTATCAAGTTATGCTGTGTATAAAGGGTGTAAATAGACCCTTAACATAGCCGAAAGGCACTTGTTCTCCCCGTCTTTGCGATCATTTTTTGTTCTAGACCATACCTGGGAACCTTCTAGTTACGGAGATATTGGGGGTCAAAGTTACAAATTTTTCACTAGTTTTTTTTAGACACATGTTTTTAATGTTAGATTTTTACTTTACACACCTCCACGACTCCCGTACTATTCAATCCATACATCAGCACAATGCTTTGAGTGCTTTCCATCGAGTCCTACCGTAAAATGTGAGTTTTCACCCCAAAAAAGAAAGTCGATTCCCAGCAATAATTTTTGCGTAAAGTTACTTAGTTTGATGTACAGAATGCTTGGTTGACGGCTATGTGAAGGGTCTGTTTACACCCTGTATAACTGGATACAGGCCAAACAAACAGACCTTTTATAGAACTTACACTCACAGTTCTCTTCATCTTGTTCTTTTTTTAAAAATAGTTTCGCTGCATCACGCATCGCCCTTAATCTCAATTAAAAGGTGTGCAAACATTTTGCGATTAATTAGTTTCTTTCAATTCACAATACCCTAGTAAACTCACGGCCGTGTCCTTAAAGCGCGTTGGTAATAAAACTGGTCCTTCTGGTGTTTTTTTATGATTTGATCCTTATGTTAACTTCTAAAGCTGAGAGACTATTAATTAAATGTGAGAACAAATGTACCATGAAAATCGTACCTTCAATGATTTTTTTTTTTTTTTTTTTTTTTTTTTTTTTTTTTTTTGTCGTGGTAAAATCATCAAATGAGTCCTCCCACCCAGGGCAGAGTGGGAGGGACTGTCAGACTTGTACTGACTAAAATCCACGGTGTCCTTCAGTAGCCCTTTATGTTCCAGGGTCACGGTAATTCTATGAGTCCCGCGACCCCGGCAGGCTTTGGCCCTCTAGAGGGGGGCCCCGTCATTATGCTGACACTCT
Organism: Noctua comes; assembly: GCA_963082995.1. NCBI lineage: Eukaryota > Metazoa > Arthropoda > Insecta > Lepidoptera > Noctuidae > Noctua > Noctua comes. The sequence goes on from OY720267.1 coordinate 4,492,352, forward strand.
TTGAGGCGCGCGTGGAACACAACGCGCCGTCGACCCGGGCATGGTCCATGGTCGGACAGCGAGTCGCCCATTACTCGCCGCCCGCATGCCCGCGCCTACGGTGGCCGGAGATCGTCTGCCGACGTCCGGCGCCGTGGGCGTCTACCACTGCGGCTGGTGTGGAGGGAGGACGCTGTCCTCTCCCTCACGCGGCCCGCCTCCTCCTTCGCGAGCATGACTGCTTCGCAGAAGGAGGCGACCGCTTCCCACTCCGTCTCGCCCCGCAGCATGGCCTCGACCAATGCCGGGCGCGAGAGGTCTCCGCCTATCGCCGCCGTGAGGACACGGCGGTGCCCTGCCCAAGCGGGGCAGTCCTGCACCGTATGCTCCACCGTGTCCTCCGGGCGGTCCTCGCAGTGGTGACACCCAGGCGTTTCCTCCTTCCCCATCAGACACAGGTACCTCCCGAAGCTTCCGTGTCCGGTGAGGACCTGCGTCATGCGGTAGGTCAGGACGCCGTGACGCCTATCCAGCCACTCCTCAAAGAGGGGTCTTACCGCCGCGATTGCGGCGTGCCCGGACCTCGGTTGCGACAGTCGTTCCCTCCATACTGCCCTGAGATCGCGACGGAGCTCTTCCCGCTGCGCCTCGACTTGTCGAGGCAGCAGCGATTCGCCCCGGCGCTGCGCCTCCACGCGCCACTCATAGACGCGCTGGAGGGCAGTTGCCTCCAGATCCCAGGGCAGCAATCCGGCAAGGAGGTTGGCCGATTCGCCGGCGATTGTGCGGTATCCTCGGATCATCCGGATAGCCATGACCCTCTGGCATGCGACCAGCCTCAGTGGTCGCGTCCGAATGCTCAGGGCCCACACGGGGGCCCCGTAGAGGGCCATGGACCGCACGACACCGGCGTACAGCCTCCGGCAGGAGGTTACCTTCAATGATTACGTAATTTAACAGGTACTAATGCTAGTTTAATGGTACATTTCATGTATAATTTTATTGATTCTGTTCCGAGTGTAATGATGGATAGCCATAAAATGTAAATTGATTAAACTGAGTCACTTATGTCTGTATATGGCAGAGTTTATATAGATCGATGTCCTGTCTCTAGTAGGGTAGAACTAGCTCTTATATCCTTGAAGTTTAGAGGGAAACACTTTTTACAAAGTCTTACGAATAATTTGTATGGCCAGAAAGATCAACATAGAAAATATTGGAAGCAGAGCAGTTTGATAAAAAAAGGAATGTTCACAATAGGCTGCTGCGTCGGTAGGCAGTAGACACCTAAACTAGTTGGGATTCCGCTTCACTGGCTTAGTTACAAAATGACTGCTTGCACTAGACCACGGTTTGAAAAATAAAATAGCAAGCATAGCTGTCTGTGCAAGAGGGGGGAAATTCCAATCTTTTATTTGGTAACATCTGAGTAGTGAATAATGGCGGATGCAATGATGATGACACCTCAAAATTTTAGTGCTGTCTTGAAACCTTAACTACGGGTTTAGATAACAATAAGCAATCAACACTACTTACAATCTACACTTCAAATTTTTGCTAAGTTTCTTTTCCCAAATACAGACGCCGAACATAGAATAGTTCATTTAATTTAAGGTCATATAACTCGTATACATAATTGATTGTAATCACAAGTTAAATCTTGTATTAACAAATTACACGTTGCCGCTTCGCTTTAATGCAAAAAGTGTTATATAATTAGACTTTATTCATGTAACTGTACTAATAGGGTACAAGGAAGTTACTCATGCTATCAATCAGCGTTCGCCAATGTAAAATTTACTAAATATAATGAGCTTGTGAACGTAATTAATCTATAATTAGTTGCTTTATCTAAAAGGATTGGTGAAGCTTTTTGGTTTTTATATCGCAAAGGCGGACTTGGTTAAATTAGTGTAAAGAAGAAGCGCAAAAACTACAGTATTTTCATAGTTTGGAATATTGACAGGACCAAAAGGAAATCCCCGAAGGACCAAAAATATTTTGCATTAAGTTATATTTGCGTTTTGATCCACAGCAGGTTTCATAACAGAGATTACTCAAGCTATTTGGATTCAGAGTTGTATTGTGATGGCAGTTTAAGACAATCCTTATGATATGGTACTGCGAGGTATCTGGTACTGGTGGAATTGGGTAAAACACACTACGCAGTTGGGGGCTGCGCCAGAACAATAGTTTGGGTTACAAGCTCCCTTTCCTGTTTATGAGATGAAATTAAACTATTTAACTGTAAATAGGACCCTAAAATTTTACAACACGTTAAAAAAATGTTAAAAGTCAGAAAAAAACGACTCCATCTAGAGTCGACATTTCCTATCCGTTCTCTGAGAAAAAATAGATATTATCTCGGAATTCATCTTTTCGTCAAATGCCAAAAATATTTGAATCTAGAATTCTTTAACTGGCTAGTATTGGAAAAAAACAAAAGGTGTTTATCAATAGCCAGTACTTGACTTGTGGCACGTGCTCGCTGCTCAGTACCTCCGTGGCAGCCAGTGGCACCCACGCGTGTTCCGGCAACGTGCACTTTCATTGGACGACCCTGGTCTGCCAATGCACAAGGTTATAACACCTCTATGTTACCGTGGCACACAGTGTACGTTGATGTAACGAAGGGATTTTAGTCTTTGGTCGTGTTTATGCGATTTGCTGGATTGTTATGTTTATCGGACAAGAATCCGTATTTAAGATTAAGTTCATTGATGTTTTCTGACTTATTGTGCCTACACTACTGCACTTTGATGGGCTTCTGTTGTGGTGTTTAGCCTCCTCTGTTACAAAAAAAGATTCCACTTAACATAACATCACGCCTGTAATCCCCGAAGGGTTAGGCAGAGGTGTACTATTAATACTAATAACGGGATATTTACCATGTTTCCTGTTTGTTAGTGACCATGATAGTTTAAAATCTTATATTGTGTACTTAATGGTACACCCACATGTCGCCTGTTATGTTTAAGTCCCATGTAATAGGGGCGAGCCTATTGCAATCAACCAGGCACAAATCCAAACTCTGTAGCTGCTACTGGGGAATTCCTGATGGAAAAACCCAATAACAATTTTACCGAACCCAGGACCTCATGCTCACCAGTCGCGCTTGTGACCACTAGACAAAGATTCCACTTTTAATTAGGAAATCAATAGTCATCCGTGGTTAGATATCGGTTGCTAAAATTTTTTTGTTGAATTTCGAACTCCCATTTTTAGAGATTTTTCATAATTTTCTTCAAGCAAACAGCTCCTGTTTGCTTCATTATCATTTGAAGCAATGTGCCAAATCATGCTTTATGCCTAGGCCTGTGCCTACAACCTAGACTAGACGATAACGTTCACTATCAATATTGAAATCTCAACAATGCGGTTTACTGCAGTGTAGATAACTCTCTGATATGGAGGTTATCATGAACGTTACATACCTTATTTACTGGATCACATCAATCACCGCAAAGAGACTAGCTTCTAATTAAAGTAATTTCTATGAGCAGTATTGATCCATATCATATTTAATATAAAATAGATAAGCGACCCGCGATAATTGATCAGATGTTATTACTAGCTTTTGCCCGCGTGGATGTCGAATAATATCCGATTACTTACCTTCATCCCCCTTTTTAACCCTTCAGGGGAAGAATTCTCAAAAACGCCGAGACACGTATAAATTAATTTTCAATCGTCAGCCTAAACACAAAATTTGAAGATCCTAACTTCAAAACTGACGTAGTTTCATGTAAACTTCCATCCCCTTTTTCACCCCTTTAGGGGTGGAATTCCCAAAAATCCTTTCTTAGTGGATACTTACTCTTCACAAAGAACACACCCTCCAAGTTTCATGTCTCTAGGACCAGCGGTTTGGGCTGTGTGTTGATATATCACCCAGTCAGTCAGTCAGTTTACCATCTATATACATATATTTGATGATTTTCACTTCCCTTTTCGATCAGTCTGGAACTGAAACTTACTACAATATGCATGGAAATTCAGAAATTTATTGGAAACTAAATGGTTTGAAAGCCTTTAGCCTCGGTGACGTAATCTGACCCCAGTTAACATTAATCCAGATGTCTAAGTTTCAAGCGAGAATAAACGGCGCTTTACGTTTTATCATGAAACGCTAACATAGAAGGTTCACTTCTTTTTCGGGTATTGCTGTTTTCTCAAAGTTTATTGATACAAAGTGTCTTCATAATTCAAATTAGTAATTAGTATATATAAGCATTTATTAAAAAGTAAAACAAGTGAAAATTAAGTGTCCGCACTTGTAAACATTGCTCTATACTGTTTGTTCCGTTCCCACAGACAGACTGTGAAAACGGTTTTGTCGGCATAGTTCTTAAGTTAAGATTTTTATAAACCTTGTCTTGATAAACAAATAAAAAAAAAAAAAAAAATAATCGAAAGGCTTCGTCTTCGTCGTCTATGGCTGAACATGGGCTTCAAAGCGAGGAGTCAAAGCATCGACGACTGGTGCTTCCTTCCTCCTTTTAAACTACAGCCACGAAAGTAGACCCCCTGCTAACCTAACCCCTTTGCCCTTCCGTATATTATATTCTCATAATTAACAGTCGGTTTAGTTAAATTAGGATAAAATCTTGATAACTGCAATTTTAGGAACGAATTTTAGGTTTTTGTCCTATTTGTGAATTTGGTCCTTTTGTCCGCGTCTACTTCTTGGTGTCTGTATTCGGTCGACGCGTTGGCGATGTAACGCAATGTTACGATACTACACCTCGGGAATTGTGAGGTGGACACATAAAACACAATCAATTGAAACACCGAGCCCTAGTACTCTAATATTAACCTGGTTTATTTAATGTCTTCTTATAACAGATTCTCTTATATCTTGAAATGAAAACTTGCTGGTTTTCCTCATACCACGCTTGTTCCACATCCATCTTTTGACTTTTTCTGCATAATCTAACGCTGATGAGGCTAACAGACAATTTGAGACCCATACTGAAGTATGTTCAGTACCCTCCAATTAATTTGTTCGTCGTCGCAATTTTAATGTCGAACGTGTACACTTAGCCAATATCTATAACAGTTACGTAGCTCGCATGTTAATTAAACAATCAATTTATTATTATGACTTTTCAAGTTGTGCACATAAAAATATCTCACAATAATGAGCATATATGACAATCATTATCTTAAATCGTTTAATTCTAGTACAGTCGCTGTGCTCGCTGTGCCGGATTAAATACTAGTCATTATACAGTAGCGAGCTGAGTAGCTGATCCTCTTGCAAAATGAAGTGCGCTTTAATGTCATATTGCTTTTAGAGTTTTTTTTTATTGCAGCTACCGGTTATTTGCAGTAGATAATGATATAGCCAGCCGGCTAGCGGATCGCTGCTCCTAAAAAGATCTAATTGCGTCCTATAGTGTCGCATCGTTTATGCGACCTTTAATTTGTTGATGCACAGGAGGCCCTGCCTTTATCCACAGTTTTTTTTTCTCTAAACCAGTTTACTGTCTTCTCTTAATATGTCAAAGTAACACGCTCGGAGTCATTAACTTGGTAGCGCTTCAAATAGGTTTTTCTACGCTTTTTCTGATAGCTACGCCACTTTTTCCAGCAGCTCGCTAGTTAAAATAATTAGAGGATTCATTAACTATGAGGAAGGGTGTCCATTGGAACATGTCTGCGACTAACTTTGCAACTGCTTTGTTGCTTTTATTATCAATATTTTTTCTACTAGTCCATCGCTAATATTGTTTATTATTTCTTACTGCCAGGGGCTGGTAATGAAAACCAGTTCATTTTGCATCTTTATGGAAGCTTGCTTTGTTTTTCAAATTACCTTCATAATTTCTCGTCCTCACCCTCTGCTGCGGCTGCAAATGTGATATGAATAGACGAGCGCGTTGAGCCAATATTAATGAAATTCCACTCATGGACATAACTGGTTGATGCGGCAAATAAAAATGCTCGTCTAGTTAATTATAATGTTATCGTGCGGGGTGCGTGTGTCGCCCCCGGCGCGGTGGCGCGGTGCTGGCGGCGGCAGGGTGAGCTCGCCCATCTCACGAGAACTCACAACAATGTTGAGAAACGTGACGAGCTTATGTGATCAATAGTTACTTGAAAGTCGAGAACAATGACTATGAGAGCTAGTCGCGAGAAACTATCGCGGGTCATAGCGTTTTTGCACAATATTGTGATCTCCGCGGCCGCTTGAGCGCCCCAATAAAATGCTGATTAACATTTTTATTGACAGCAAAAACTTAATCAATTATAAATGTCACGTTAATTTAGGTATTGAAGCTTTTTATCTGGATTCGCTGAGAACAGGCCGTGGCGGCATAATTTTTTGTGGAAGACACTGGAAGAGATAGAGAATGGAAGTCCCAGGTTTATGATGCTGACATTATCTCACTTCGTAGCAAGAGATATGCGCAGTTTTTCCCATTTTCTCGTTGAAAGCCACATACAAAATCCTTTTGTAAAAAAAACATCACAATGACAAGAGAGATTTGGCTCATTCGCTATATTGTGTGCAAAAGGACCAAAAATATTTACTTCATTGTGGGGTGGGTGAATTTATGGGGGTCGTTACAAATACCAAGCCTTTAATTGGTTCAAAAATCACGCGTTTTGGGCAATTTTATTGTAACGGTTATATAGAGAAAGCAATTGGCTCCAATGGTATATTTATTGTCGCTATTTATCTGGCCGGAGAATGGCGGGATGGAACGAGTTTGCGTGCTGGTAAAAACTCGGCTGGTGCCGAAGCGGGAATGTATCGGCTCCCGGCGACTCATGGAGGAATTTCATCCGGAATCTCTAATTAAAACTTTATCTAGTCCCTCTCCGGATTCGTGGAAAACGTACTATTGAATTGCCATTTCGAACTGAGCTTACTAGTTATTAAAATATTTTAAATTAAAGGCGTCATTGGTATTCCGTTCGCGTATCCAGTCTGGCTCCGTTACATTTTATTCTATTAGATTGGTTTCAACTTAATCAACTGAGTCGTTTACCGCTGGGTATTATCAATGTCAAAATGCAATTATCGTTAAAACATTGTAAGGTAATAAACGGTTCGTATCTTAGCCGGATGAGTGTTAACGGTGCACCGGTCTGTATCATCTGTAAAGGGTTAAAACTCTATATATGGATGACAGCAAAAAGGTGGCTGACATTATGGTGAAGACGTTTATTAATATTTGTGTGTCAATTAACATTTTTCACAGCAGTTAATTTGCGGATAACTAGAGTACTTTAAAAGGGCTTTAGACAAATATGTTTGGGTACCATCGATGTACTTTTCCTCGTATCGATGTTTGGTATGCATATTCATAGAATTCGTTGAAACTTACCGTACTGTTTGTTCAACTGTAGTTAATCCGTGTGAAATACATGCACCCAGGTTGCTGGTAACGTGGGAGTTATGATTTATGGATTTAATTTCTAGAACCGATACGTACTTAATATCCGTTTTAATTTAGCTAATTTGTTTGAATGACGCAATCAAGTGTTTTAGAATCTTTCGCTCTGATGTTTTGATAAATTAATCCAATATTTGGAAATCCTCGATCATTTCTTTGTATTTCTAAGTTAACAGTCTGATTAAATGAAAGGTTGTTTTTTATGCAAATAAGCGATAATTTCCTTTAACTTTGAACGATTTCTACTGGTTGTACATAAAAAGTCACCTCCAAGTTCGGTGGTACATATTCCGGAATGGCACGTTCAACATTTTGGCGATAGCTTGGTGACTCGAAAGTGCAAATTCCCGGCGCGACGCGTTTCGATGACGAGTCCGTCGCATCGTGGTCATCATTCGCGACCACTCGTTTCACAAACTCCGAAATGCTAAAAATGGCATAAATAATTTATACGTGGCTTGCTCGAGCTCCGTTTTTGTCGCGGCCGACCTGTCCACTGATGCATTTATAATATAAGGGTGCTTTTTGCATCGTCCCCCGGCGGCTTTGGAATGCAACCGCTAAAATTGATCATGTTTCAAACGTGAGCTGGAGGAGTAATGCTGGTGCTGCCTGCTCACTGCGGTCAAGCTAAACTGTTGCGGTTCAGCCTAATGCATGCGCGTAATATGTATGTATTGTAACACTCGATCCGACTCGTGAAACGTGCATGCGGCATTAGCTATGCCTGCCATTACTACATACCTATTTGGATATAAAGCATGACTTTACATTGAATACATTAGTACGCTCATGACTGGCCAATATTGCTTGTCTAGTAAATATCATTATGCCGAAATCATGGTTTGTTTCGGAGATTGTTTTTATAGCGATGGGCTCGCAAATGGATGAAAAACAATGGAGCGAACCCTTTGAATGTTTCGTAGCAATATCTTAGAATAAATATTTTCTTTATCAATTGGAAACTTGGGAGTTTTCCGTTTAGATTTTGAAGTTTAGTAAGGTAGTTACCTAGATTGTTTTCGGAAAATAAATAATGAGTCGATATTTAAGCGTGAAAGATAATTTGAGACTCTTAAAGAAAACTTGGAAATTGGCGTTGACTAGCTCTTGTTCTATTATGAAAACTTTTATACAAACTTCAACCTTGATATTACATTTGTTTATAAAGGGTGTTTTTTTAGGGGCAGAGAACTTTAAATTGAATTAAAACACAGAAAAATGGTTTTTATACCCATGATATTTATTCGACCGATAATTTTATGCCATTTATGTTTGAATATGATTTTGGGAATGAATAACTCCAAGAATTTATCCCCGTGATAAAATCTGCTAAAGAATTTCCAGTTAATGATAGTTTCACATTATAAAGAAGTAAATTGTAAGCTTATAACATCTGCGTCGTAGAAACGCTTTGCATTGAACTTTAACAACTGTCAAAGAAATTAAACGTTCGTCATTTGTCTTGTGCTGTGTTAATTGAATTAAACGCATAAAAAATAATTATAGCTCTCATAATTATAGGTGACATTAAAATTTAGTAATTATAAGACGTTTTTTTTATCGATTCCTTTGAAAATGACCTATGAATCGAATTAGTATTCCCGATATGAATCGATTTGATGACAAATTTGTCGTTGCAATTTGTTTGCCATTCCTAACATGTTTTTTCTCTTTTTTCGCAGTAAACAAGCAGTATTTGATGGCAAGAGGGCGATACGAGGAGGGATACCGTTTGTTTTTCGTAAGTTTGTTATTTTATTATGCTTTTAATTATAAATAATAATTAGCTGGTAGTTGGAAGCATATTAGCTGCCTACGAAGACTTTATACATGTTTGTTGCTTTTGTGAGAAATATTACTTCTTACACATATTGATTACCTACCTGTCGTAAACTGGTCCTTCGATCCGGATCCGGAAACGTTCCTCAGGTTCTTAAATTTCAAACCCACCATACTGCTTCCTTATCAACGCTTAACACTGTTTGACAAAGAAGATATCTTTGATAGCACACTTGAAAGGGGGTCCTTCGTTATCCATCCCAGGCATGGGCACCCAAATTTCGCTAGATATGATTTAAATCCCATGTAATAGAGGGCAAGTCTATTACCATGAAGCATAAGCCTAGAAGCCGGGTTGCTATTGAGAAACTCCTGATCACCGCCCGTCCTGGGATGGTCCAGAACAAAAACATGTTCGCATTGGCGGAAAGAACACGTGTCTCCCAGCTTCGTTAAGAGTCATTTTACCCCCGTTATTTCACAATACTCAAGTGGACCTTCATTGCAGCTCAATTCGGACAATGGGCCTTCGGTCCGCAGCACGGGTTTGCGCGGATAGCGCGCTGGCACGTGGAGAAAATGCCGGAGCGCCTGCCCAGCGGCGACGTGGAAGCCGTCTTCAGCCTCATGGATGACGACTTCACTCGCTCCATGTGGCATTTCCAGTTAGTATAGTTTTGTATTTGACGTTTACGTACGCGTAAGTATTATGATAAGGACTAGACGAGAAGACACGAACATTCTGCGTTACTGTTGTATTTTACGTTTTTCGTTTTAAAATAACAATTTCGCTGTTTGCGAAGCAAAAAGTTAAACAATCGCTGTGAGCCATATTTTGTGGGCCTTGACTACCAATAGGTACTGGAAGTAACCCCCTCCCAGTATTGGGAGTTCAGTTAGAAATGGTTATACTATTTCAATTGATTATCAAATTACGGGACAAGAAAACCCGAACATACGTTTTATCTTTATAGATAAAACGTATGTTCGGGTTTTCTTGTCAAAAAATTACTCTGATTTACTTATAGACCTGAAATCATAATAAGAAGTCAGCCTGCATTCAGACTTCAGCTTATCGTACATGAAAATGCACCCTCATTAATCCAATTTCTCCCTCCAGGTTCAGACTGACATACAGGCTGATCCTCCGCGAGAAGGAACTCCACTTCAACATCGGCGTCTACAACCCGAGCAAGGAGCTCACGTTCAGTTGCCAGATGCTGCTTCACACGTACTTCAAGGTGCCAGACGTGCGCCGCTGCCAGATCACCGGCATGCATGGATGCATGTTTATTGATAAGGTGAGCTATTCAGGAAACGCTAGCTGAATATATAAACTGCTTTCAAGAGCTATCAGTGTTTATGACACTCCTCTGAAATATTGATACTGTCAGCGCTGTTGTAGTTTATTAGTAGAGTTGTGGGAATCTCTGACGTTGGTCGATGAACTGGTAAAGGACCATAATTTCGGCCAAAAACGGTATCTGCGACATATTGATCAAAGAGCAACGACGAGAAGATAGTTAATCGATTGTTCATCATTAATTCTGTGTATTTAAATGAATCCTATGTCTAGCCATAGACCTATGCTAAAGCAAAACAATTTTCAGAAACCGATGCCTGATGAATACAATTGTTAAGCCAATACTTTATGTAATGTAACTATATTGTAAGATTGTTAGTCAAAGCTGTTATTATTAGTATTTTTAGCCACACGAATATAAGGTATTTTTGTCAGCGACTCTTAGTATTAAAATCGCGATTTGCGATCTGTAAAGATTGACGCAGTCTGCAAAGCAACGCAAAAATTCATCATCGCTTTCCGTGCTTATTTTGTATGAAGTAACGCACACAGCACACTACAGGCCGATCAAACCTTTATGTACTGAAATGTTTTCCTATGCGGCTGTAATGTGCGTCAGTCTTATGACGTCAGTGCCAAAATCTTGCGTAAATAACAGGATTTAATTTAAATAACAAAAATAAAAATATTTACGTATTAATCAGTTTTGATCTATGGCAGATGGGTATTGTTTAAGCAATCATACATGTCAGTTTTCAAACTGACATTGTGATTGACCCCGTGCGGGGTCAATGTCATTGGGGGCGTTATTTTCAAATATTAATATTATAAACAGATTGGTTCCGCCAACCTTATTTTAATGAGCATGAGGGCCTAGTTCTTCATTCCGTATTAGCTAGTCTATGGAATTCAATGCCGGTCTCTGTTTCCCGATCATTATAATCTGGTTCTTTTCAAAGTTGGAGTGAATTGGTTTCTTCTAGGCAAGCGTCCTTGACCCTAGGCCGCATCATCGCTTTACATCAGGCGTTTGCGGCCAAACGCAAGCCTATTTAGTGTAAAAAAACACAGCTCGGTATTATGACCCTGCCATAATTGGAGATCGATATCTCAGCTTTCAAACAATTCAAAGGACACGTGTCTTATGGCCCCGTGGCACCTTCTCGTGGGTAAACCTCAGCACACGTAGTACCACCACCGTAGAAACGGGTTTTGTCGACGGAAGAATCGACAAAATGACAGATCACCAAAAGAAATCTGTCATTTTGTTGATTCTTCCGTCGACGTCATGCTACGCGTGCTGGTAACTGTGCCTGATACAAATTATGAAAATATGTATATCAGTACTATTAATACTAATAACGGGATATTTACCATGTTTACTGTTTTCTATGAGTTCCCGATATTTACATCAGTAATCTGAACCGAATCTAATTCATTTAATACAAAAAATGTTGAAACAAGAAAGTAAAGTCGTTCCCTATTCATTGGTACCGCGCATTACCTGGCCCTTCTTCCTCTCTCTGTTTCTAAGAGCGGTTGAGTCATGCTGGACAATGGCTGTAAACGAATACTCTTCATAGTTGAAAAAGACGTGGTATATCATTTCAATACTTAGCCCCAAATGTCGAATGAACGTAACATCCTTGTTGAAGCTTCTAAAAGGGTTTTTTTTTAATTTAAATTAAATATGTTTCAATTGTAGACGCGAGAGGGCGCCGTCTACCAGGAGACCAGAGAGGTGGTGACGATCAACGAGTGGACAGACAGGATCTACCAGAACACCATGCAGGAGCACATCATCACCAACGTCGTCAGCGGCCGCAAGATGAGGATACAGAAGTACAACTTCCCTGATACCGGTATGATTAACTCTTTGTCATCATCTGCCTAGTCCTTTCCCAAACTACGTTGGGGTCGGCTTCCAGTCTAACTGGATACAGTTGAATACCAGTATCTTACATGGAGCGACTGCCTATCTGACCTCCACAACCCAGTTAGTACAAGATAATATGATACCCTTTGGCAAGACTGGTTGTCAGACTTTCGGGTGACACATGTAACGATTTACAAATGACAACCAGGACCAAAGTGCTTTCCGAGGCACGGAGCTCTTTGTTACAATTGAGTGATAATTACGTAGCTACGATTAAAAGGTTTAATGAACAATTAGCACGCACATCGAGCTATGTACGCAGCAATAGATCAGCGCCTCCGCTTGTCTACTGCGTAGAATGTACCTACCTAAACAAAAACGAAAACGTACATACATAAGTATATGTTCGGCAAAAAGCTTAGCTTGAATTGTTTGGAGCCGAACTGAAATATGATAAATAGATTGATGCAGAACAGAGTTCACCGACCAGCACGAGCACAATGAAAACCATTTTTTTTTTTGGTAGCCTTGTATGTTCAACTACTGGGCAAAGGATTCCAGGTACTTTTCTCCTGCGTCACCTCGAACCAGCCGTATAGGTGTAGAAATTGCTTCCGGTCGCCTTTGTTGAACAAATTCTGCCCAATCGAGTATCAAGCCGAATAAATGTGTAGCAGCCCCTAGCTGTACGTGGTCTCTTAGTATGGCTGAGTGTAGAATATATACTCTCTAGCTACTCTTTGTTTTTAACAGCAGCAGAAGATGCGCGATGTTATGACCCACAGCAGCTATGAAAAGTATACAGTACCGCTGTTTCCTTAAACAATGTCATGAAGTAACTTCTGCAAAATATGAAGCAACGCAGCATATCATAAAAGCTCCTTGCTAGTGCTCATTTGTGACTAAATTATATTTATTCTCAACAACCAATCTCCACAGTGATCTGGAACCCCTGGGCGGAGTACGCCAAAGAGATCCCGGACTTCGGCGACGACGAGTTCCCGAACATGGTGTGCGTGGAGGCGGGACGCGTCGCCACGCCCATCGTGCTGCTGCCCGGCACCGCCTTCGAGGCCAGCCAGATACTGCAGGTACGTGGAGATGTGGACACGGGCAACGTGCACGTGTGCCATGGGCAACGCGACGCTGCCTGTTGCTCCTAGCAACACCCTGTTTCGTCCTAAGAATGCCTTGTATGCATTAAGTGCGCCTGTATACTACTACGCATGAAATTTAAATAAAAAACTACAATAAATTACTCATGATCGATGATGACGTATACATAGAACTACATATTTATCACATAAGCCTTGCTGTAAGAAAATCCAATTTTGAGTTAAGCTCGCCGTTGTACATAATTTTATTTTGTGTGCTATAAAGAATAATAATTAATTTAAAACTAAACTTATACTGTCACTTACGGGCGCCATGATCGCGGGTTGACTCAACCCGCGATCATGGCGCTTGCAACAGCGCCGAAATATCGGGAGCTCAAAATAATGAACAATCACGGAAGATATCCCGTAAGTGACAGTATAAGTTTAGTTGTAAACCGTGAAAGCTTAAAACAGTGTTTAATAATTCATTTGTTTCCTGAAATATATTGAAGACCTTAGATGTTACTACAGTACTTTCAAAGTTATTATTCCTTTGACAGCGGAAAGCTTTTGCAACAGGAAAAAAAAAAAAAAAAATAATAATAATATTTTATTTTTACTTTGTGTCACTAGGAACAATATCTAAATACCTGCAAATATTGTACTTTTTACAAATGTCTCGAAACTACATTGGTCTCACTATCACAAATTGCCAGTTTTGTAACTCCCATCTTTTATGGTGGTTATATAATATTCTCCCTTTGTTGTGGACAACACTTAACAGTTGTTAACACACAGCTGTATGTTAACAACAGGATTTTAAGAGTCCGGTCTATTCAACTTGTATTTTTTCACTACAATATAAATACCTGTAGTGTAGCATCAATTCCAAGCCAGAGAAATTTAAAAAATCGAATGATCCTATTTTCATTCCAGGTGATGTAAGGAGATCGGGCGACCACACACAACGTAGCCGTCCACAGGAGCGAAGTCAATTGAGGTGTTCGCGTCATTCCACATAGCTGACACAGTACGTAGGCGGGGGCTCTACGATGTAACTGTATCCATATCTACTCTTGTACACAATGGACGATGCTGGCCTAACATCTATGCAGAATATTTGCTTTTCTCAACCACTGGTCCTTTTTTGAGATATTTCGAGACGCGGTCTAATCGTCTCAGCCAAAAGAATTCCACCGCTAGACTCTCTATTTTCAAAGTTTTGGGAAATCAGTCATTTAATCGAATTTGAACGGAGAAATATCGACGGTCAAGAAATTTGAAATGCTTTCCAATGATTCCAAGTGATATCCGACTTTCTACTCTGCGCTGAAAATTTAAAATCAAACAGCACGCCCAATGTCACTTAATTTTCACTATTCGATAAGGCATTGTGTCGCCCATTGTGTACCAGGACACTTTAAATAATAAACCAGTAATCATTAGTGTCCCAGTAATTTTGTACTTTTGGAAATACTGTAGCTTTCATAATCATCAATCATCATTGTTAGTCGTCCGAATGTCAATTTTATAATGTATCGTAGGTTTTAGAAACCTTATAACATATTTTTCATAATTACTATAATTTTCAGTACAAAATTATTTACATACTTGTAGGATTTTGGTTATATTTCTAATTATACAAACACATTTTAGTTTGAGATGATGTTCAAAATCAAATTGTGATGCTAAGCCCCCTTATTATGTTAATTAAATCATTCCGAATGTACAATTATTTCGTAGTTTCACAATAATGCTCCTATAGTGTTACGTTATGCACAAATCTGGGTTAGTTTAGTTATAAAAGTAATTTCAAACGTCTTTTATGAATTTTAAAAGCCAAATAATTAAAAAAAATAAATTCAGTTTTCAAAATTCATACACGCGTGTATTTACAACATCTGTGGTAGCTCAGTTTTCGCGATGGCACTTTTTCTGACTTAATTAATCAATCATTATCATCATCTGCCCAGCCATTTTCCAACTATGTTGGGATCGGCTTCCAGTCTAACCGGATGCAGCTGAACACCAGTATTTACATGGAGCCATTGCCTATCTAACCTCCACAACCCAGATACTGGATGATAACACATTACGACGCGTTGTATATTCGATTTCTCAGTAAAATCACAGGTGTTAACTCAAGTATTACAGAGCTCAACTTTTACGAAATAAGGTGACAATCGAAGTAAAAAAGACATTACTTTAATAACTATTGTTTAATGAGTTGGGGTTAAGTTTCTATTGTGTGTTTAATTGCAGCTTTTAATAATTGTTTTCTTTTAAATCTTGCCAAATGGTGTCTAAACGTGTTGTTTTCTTTCGTTGATATTTCGGTAAGCTTAGAGGGTATTATGCTTTCTTCGAAATGAGGTTTATTGTTTCTAGCTCTTTGTCTATTATAGACCAATGAAGTAGCGAGAATGTTTGACGCGTTTTTTCAATACATTTCTCAAAACTCTTTTTGTTTATCGTTCACACTTAAAAAAGTAGTCTCTGTCTGTGTAGTGTCTTTGTCTTCAAAACTTGGATGTCATAAAGATAAACAAAAAAGTTAACAAAATATGTCTACAACAGCTTTTTATGCTAGATGAATTATTTTGGTCTGTCTTGGACGCGTTGCAAAATGTTTTTGGTTCTTATATTATGAAATTTAATCGTTGAAATAATTCCTCGATTAGAAAATTTATAAATATTTGGTTACATGTGGTCCATTTGGACTAAACTAGCTTACTCTGCTGTCTTCCGCTGTTTTCTACACATGTTGTCATTTATTCTGTTTGTTTTTTTAAATATTTAGCTGTAAGGTACCTCAGTTTTGCTGCAACACCCTCTTAAATTGTGCACAAATGTACTCTAGTTAGGCCCATTTTTTTCAGGCAGGTTATTGAAATAATAAGCATGTTTACTTGTCTAGGAGGTGCTAAAAAATCTGCAGACGTTCCATTTTCGGGTCTAATCAATTTGGATGTTATTAACTAATTTAAACTGTCTATTTTGCGGGTCGTATACATCTCGATTGAATAACAAGGAATTCTCTTTCAGTTTTAAAAGTTCCAATTATGAGTTTAGCTTTAGCTTTTGGATTTGTCTTTCAGATGTATGCGAAACTGCTAACATTCCTCGTTAGTAATACTCAGGGCGATCTAGTAACTTATTGTTGTAACGGTTAAGTAAACAGGTTAACTATTTAGTGTAATACTAATACCTATGTTCATATCGCATGGAGGCAAGTAGTGTTCTCTGGTATCATTAACATAATACACTAGAATTTACAAAATCAATTAGGTATTTCTCTTCCGGAGACTTCAAAAACATTTCCATTCCTTATTAATTCGTAGTTTCTGATTTTATTGTGTTAACTAATAATATTATGTTGAACTGGAAATTCTCAGTGTGTTCACGCACATATTGTACGAAATTATGTTATTTTTTTAAGTGCATTTATTTTGTACATTTTGTTTTTTTCTTCACTAAATATTGGAACGTTTTTGGAGGCTTTTAAAGTATACGAAGTTTAACGTAAGAATATGTACTTAGATATAACGAGTTCCTTGTTTTAAATACAAACTATTGGGTAGGTTTTTTGTACTAAAATAACTTTGTATTATGTCATTATCGACATGATGTTGTAAAGGTAATTGTTATTATGTATATTATACATTTTGTAGTGTCTTGATGCTCTCTCAACGTAGGGGTAGAGTTAAGATTAAAACATCCGTTCTTTAAAGTATTTGATTCATAGTTTTAAGTCAATTTTGACTTTTTGATGTCCAATATTATGTCAAGCGAGTCCTAGGACTTTCGTAATAATAATATTTGTAATTTGTAAACTAACTTGATGGGCTGCTACCAATAGTGGCCACAATCAACGAAATATACAACGAAGTGTACTTCCTTAGGTGCAATAAAGTGAAGTAAAATGAAATGCGTGTTTTATTTTATGCAACCTAGCACTACATCACTACTTTCAGTATATCTACTAATTGCAAAAGGGTCCATCACTAAAACTAAAAAGTGTTCACATTTTGACTTTTAGTTTGGCGGGATTTTCACAGTGAAGGGTTCCGTAGTCGGGTTGAATATTGACGGATGAGCAAGGTGGAATTTTTGTCTACAGATTTAATGAATGACCCTTAATTGACCTCCGTGGTAATAGAATTGTTGGTTACAGTTCGTTTATGTAGAAAAATAAATCGGGTGTTTCTTACAAAGGGTGTAACTAGACCCTTAGCCAAAAAGCACTTGTCCTCCGGGGCGAGTTGTATAAAGCGCTTGTTTGTATGTTCGTGTTCGCTTGTTCATTTGTGTATTTTTTTGTTTTAGACCATACCTGGGAATCTTCTAGTTACGGAGATATTGGGGGGAAATACATGTTTTTAATGTAACATTTTTACTTTACACACATCCACGAGCTCCGTACTATTCAATCCATCCAGCAGCACAATGTTTTGAGTGCGTTACGTTGAGTCCTACCGTGAAACGTAATTTTTCACCCCAAAAAAAAGTCGTTTCCCAGCAATAATTTTTGCGTAGTTTGTTTGATGTACATAATGCTTGGTTGACGGCTTCGTGAAGGGTCAATTTACACCCTGTATTTTGATTGTTATTGAGCAATCGATGTTTTTTAAATATCCGACGGCTACGCTGCTGCCGCGCTGGGGCCTCTAAAATCATGTGCTGAATTTATGGTAGCGGTTTGGCGGTTTGCACATCGAAGTAGTGTACATTGTGTAAATTTTGACTTTAGGGGTAACTTAAAATTAAGATCAATTAAAAATCAATGGTAACTGTAACACTAAATTATATTCATCTATACATACAATAAAATTGGAACAGGCCGTGGTCTGTACATTGAAGATATTGAAAAAGAAATATTTGGGGTCTTAGAGCAACAGGAGTCAAAAAATACATTAAAAAAATCTTAACATTTATTGGATTGCTAAAGTGAGAGCTTCTGGAAACCGGAGATACAAGAGAAACACAATGTGATCCCGACCATCCATCTTGCTACTGGTTGAGTAGATCAAAAAGGGGAAATAATAAAACTGCACTATAATAATATTAAGCCACAATATTACATCTTAATTTTTATTGCTGTACCTTCTTGAAGTTAGTTATATTTATTAGATGAAATAAATAATCCATTAGTCTATGCAAATAAATAAGATTGAACTGTCTGTTTATAATTTTGCTTTTTACTGAATGCATATTACATACAGGGTGATTTTTTAAGTGGGCGTGGATGGCCAAATCCGATACTATAGGGAATACCGAAAAATTCAAGGAGTCTCGGGCTCGATTTTAACGAAAACTAAAACTGCATCATGAGATTTTTCAAAAATCAATATTCCAAGCCAGGAATCGAACCCATTGATTTCGAAATATACATAAAGTTTACAACTTTCAGCGGGGCAGTAAGGGGAACTATCTTAACCGTTGCAGCTACACGAAAATAGGCTTAAGAGAATGTCCATAATTTTATTATGAAATTATTATCCCACAGATGTCACAGATTTCACAGATGACACAGATTTTCAAAATAAATTATGGTTTGCAAGATTTATTTTACAATTTTTTTTTAATGATGCCAATCAATCCTGTTTCCAATACTGATAATAAATAATAATAATAATAATCTATGGGATCAACCATCGTTGGAGTAGGTACTAAAAAAGTCAGAAATTCCAAAAAGCTTTTCTTATATAACCACCTTCACCTGGCGACTCGGGTGTGAATTCCGGCTCGAATGCAATAACAAAGTTTCCCCACTTATGTCAAAATGTACTATTTTATAATAATTTCACGCGAACGAAGGTCGCGGGCAACAGCTAGTACATAATAAACTACAAATTAACTCTGTGTGGCTTCAGCACTAGTCGCTTGGTGTTCCCAAGCACCAACTTCCGTGAGTAAATCCTTCTTTGACTCAAAATATTCCCTATACCACAAGATATGATCTTTCTTTTCCTTTGCTGTGTAGAATGCGTTTTTGGACAATCCTACGCATACAAGCTCCATGAAATGTCTGATGGGGCCCTTCTTGGGGCACCAGCCTTCGAGGTGGGAGTCAAGGAATATGTGCTCTGAGAAGTGGACATTCTGCTCTTCTTCTAAACCTGTAAAAAAACTTGCCTTTAGTATTTAGACGTAAGTGTGATGAAATTTTAGTAACCAGAGCCATTTAATTAATAAAAATAACAATTATTTAGCTAAAAGATATCTTGTGCTGGACATATAGGACTCCCTCCCTCTAGCATCGCCACATCGACCTTTCCTATGTATCCATATTTTTAGCTCAAGGATTTTAAGTGATTAACTAATTGGACCCCGAATACAACCACAAAAGGATTGACCAGAGAAAACAGGGAGTAAGAGACATCGATGCGCTAAGCGTTGCCATAAATTCTGACTCTAAAGGTATTACGGTAGGTATTAGATATTACTCTTGTGTTAGCAACAGATTTTTTATATCTATAGAAAATTAATATGCTGGTGAGTGGTAAGCTCTAGAATCATGTGCTGAAGTCATGGTAATAGTTTGCACTACGATGTCCCTTACACTCTCTATTTACAATTTTCTTTTAATGAAATTGATGATGATAGATTAATCATCATCATCATTTCACCCCAGAATCCCCCACTGTTGGGTAGTTTTGGGCCTACCCTTTCTTCACTGTTCTGTGCATCCCAAATCCGACTGTTTCTAGCGATTTTGACAATATCGTTAACCCAACGCGCTTTTGGACAGCTCTAATAGATTAATATTCCAACAAAACTCACCTTGCTCATTATTAATAGGGAACTTCCAGACCTTCCCCTGCTCAGTCCACAGTACCATCTTCTGGAAGTAGTTAACAGGCGGCTGCGACGTCGCCAGCGTCAGTTCGCGCTGTTGCAGGTTCTCCCACACATCTAGTTTCGTGCCGTAGTTGGACTCTTTGGCTTTGAAGATACCTAGAGGTTCGCCGCTGAATATATTCACTGATGTTGCTGAGCTTGATTGTAGTTGAGAGGAGAATCTTGGGAAACATAAAAAAACACAAAATTTGTGAGTTACTGGGTTGGGTTTATTATAAGCTTTGATTTAACTTGCCTTGTTAGTTAGTATGTATTGGTCAAACCTTACAACTAAAATTCAAATCTATTTTCCCCAACTGATTGAGCTGAAAACTTGCATACACCTTTGGTTCTGGTGACAATACATTTTTATGACAGACATGATTTGATCATGCAGCCAATATCGCCTCCTCACGAGAGAACTCCAACGATTAATAGCAGGGATACGAACTTTATGTATGCATTCAATGTCGATGAATAAACCAATCTTTTTTCTTTTCATTTTAAAAACGTTTTATTAAGTGTAATTTATTATAGGATTATTCAGCCGAGGCATAGATCGTATGGGTATGTGTAGTCAGTAATTTAAATATCTTACAGCAACCAGTCACTATAATACAAATTGACAACTAATACCATATAGTCATATAGATTGTGCTCACATTCTTCTACTTATTGCAGTGTGAAGAGTTGATAACTAAGATAAAATCCACAATATTACACAATAATTCATTATGTCTAGTATGAACAGTTTTCTGAAAGTCCCAGGTACCACTAGATAATCATCAATCAATGCATTGTGCTGATGGATGGATTGTATAGTACGGGAGTCATGGAGGTGTGAAAAGTAAAAATCTAACATTAAAAACATGTATTTAAAAAAAAACTTGTGAAAAAGTTGGAACTTTGACCCCCAATATCTCCGTAACTAGAAGGTTCCCAGGTATGGTCTAGAACAAAATAATGATCGCAAAGACGGGGAGAACAAGTGCCTTTCGTATATGTTAAGGGTCTATTTACATCCTTTATACAATAGAAATTATAGGGCTAAAATAATAAGACTGTTTAACTTACGTTCTCCTCCTACCCTCTCTTCCTTCACCACCCCGCTCCCCGTCTGCCGGTCTGGCTTTCCTCTGAGAGTATCTGGTCTGCTGTGTTTCCACATTAGTCTTGTTGACAAGGCGCTTTACTTGCTGTCCTCTCGTCTCTGTCTTTTTCATGGTGTGTTCGGCCTCTTTTGTGTGGTCTATTTTCATGCCGACTAGGAGGTCACTGAAAAGTCAATAGTCATATGGTTATTCATTATCAGCAGCAGAAATAAGATTTTCATTAAGTAGTGCAAATTATTTTTTTTTTTTTTAAATTATATACAGGCGAGTCTCTAACATATGGGCTGATTATGAGGAATAAATAAACAATGGTTCTGTTGAATTAATAGTTTACCTGAGGGTAGTAGATGACTGGTTGATTTTGCCCAGCACTCTGGACAGTAGTTCAGCCTCAGTCTGCTTCACATCTCCACCAAGTGCTTGTGCCACATCACCTGCCGCTTTAGTGATGCTCTCCTCTGAAAAAATATTTATTTATGGTCTTACATTCAAGCTTAAGTTACATTATCCAAAGTTTCAACAACATTATTTGCTTATATAATTTACCTACTTCAACCTCTGCCTCCCTTTTTTCAATTATGTTGAGGTGTGTTAGCTATCAGTTTAACTGGTATATATAGCTTAATACCAGTTACTGGTGTACCGTATGTGTGTGTGTACATGATATGGAGCTTATCTGACCTCCACAAACCAGTAACTAGGTTTGGAAACATTTACCTACGTTGCCAGATTTGAATGCTTATGAATTATTCGGATTTCAAACTAAATACATACTTGATAAGTAAATAACAACTACCTATTATAAATTGTAGATTGATTGTTACTGGTGCTATGATTACATGAAAAAAAACTACATTTTAATTCTAATAAACAGTGTGTAAGCATACCTATTTTCTCTGTTTTAACTTCAATTTCATCACCCTTCTTTTTTCTTTGTATCACTGGTGCAGTGGCGAACTTATCCTTGTATTCACTCTCTTTTATTTTTGGCTCAGCCATCATTAACTTTAGAAGTTCCTGAATCTTTTCTGTGGCATTATCTGAGGACTTCTGTGGTTCTGCGGCTTTGGGTTTGGATTTAGGTAATTTTCCATCGCCGTCTGAGGGCTTGTCGGATAAACATCTGACTATAAGCCGAAAGTCTCGTCTAAATCGGAGCCTGAAATAAAGTGGATCGGAATAAACGAAATGTATGAGAGATAGGTCACATATAAACTATATGATCAGTGGTTTAATTTATAATATGGTACCTGGTCAGCATTTTTTTTAACTAATTCAAGTATACAAATAAGTAAAATTATCAACACAAGTGATTGTCGATTTTTCGAGGTTATAAAATATCTGCGTTCCGTTTCACCGTAAATGACATTTGGAAACGTTTAGTTCATAACATGTAGTTTTGGAACTTTGAGGTAAAACGAAACGTGTATCACAACTTCCGCAAACAACAATGACGAGTTTTATATTTTTATAGAATTGTCCTAAACACAAATTAGCTCATATTTCTTTAAAAATATTTCCTTCTCGTCTTCCATGGGTGATCTGGAAGCGGTAATGTCTCTCTTACTCTCTGAACCTTCGTGAAAACCCCATGAATGACATGGGACTGCCGTATTACGTGTGTTCAAAATGTTACGATAAGAGTGGCAGTTTTGTAACACCTTAGGAGTTACTACCTAATGTTCAGTTGTGAACTGCAAAAAGCCATATTGATATTTCATTCGCGATTTCAATTCCAATGTCAAGAATTTACGTTTTGCATTTATAACAAGCCCTATCCCGTGCTAGTAGCAACTGCAGCTTATAGGTTTTTCTAGGCATTCCTAGTTGAACCATACCACAACACTGGCCTCATCGTCTAAATAGCGGTAACCAGTTGGCTTTATGAATAAGAGTCATTTCAGTTAACTATATCAGCCAGCACGATATTAGGGGCTTTCTATCCCGTGTCGGTGTTTGCTTGCCGCATAGTAGTGCACCTGTCATAGGAAGGGCCTTTGTCCAGCAGTGGCCTGCTGTAGGCTGATGATGATAATATTTTTTTTTGTTTTTTTTTTTAATTAGAGTAGAAATTCGTTTATTTTTCTTATATGGGATATAAAGGTCCTAAATAATATCACATTCACACTAAATTATGACTGGATATTGTCGAATCATGCTAGTCACAGCCTTATTCTTCTTAAAAGAAAAATCTCGCATATGGTGACTGGCATGCAAAAATAAAGGAGAACGGATTTCACTTGTAAGGCACATTTATTTGTGGACGGGAGTCATCTCCAAAAATATTATACAAAGAAATACTTAACACGTATTCCAAATAATTTTAAGAAGACAATGAACATAACTGTACATTCAGAATTTCACGAAATCATACAAATTAAATTTTATTACTAAAGATATCAAATTTTTCGATATACATGACTTATAATTAAATAACTACTTAATGTAACATGAAACGCATTTTTTATCAATTAAACACGCATTCTCAAAATAAAACCAAGTTTTATATTTTAAGTGACCTTTTTTCGACTCATTTATGAATCGATGTTTAATATTCTTTTAAGGGTTCGTGCAGACGATCGATCAATGCAACAAGTGACTTTATCGGTTAAATTCGTTAATCGTCAATGTAGGTAGAAAAAGTATGAGAAGAATATTTTTGAAGAAGCACTGGCCTCTCAGTACGTATTTCTATGGAAGCTCTCTATCGTATCAAACGATTGATCTTATTTTGATTTGAACAGAAATCGAACGTGCGCCTGAATCCTTACTTAGGGCTTAACATAAATGCGTAAAATTCATTTTTAAAAACTACGCTGGAAATGTAACTTGCATACTGACTGGGTTTCTACGATAAGCTGAGTCTACACGAGCGAAAACGAACTTTGAACTCGCTTTTCATGGATATTAGAACTTCAGCACTGTTCGCATCTTCGAAATAGTTTCGAGATTCGATATAATATACAGTTTAGTAATATCTTTTTCCGCTCGTGTGGATTCGGCTTAAACTACACAAACAAACACGTATTCTATAATATATAAGGCAATGCTTATGTTTTTATCAACGATTGGTATAATGTTTTTCTTTTTCTACCAACACAAATATGTATTTTTATATAAGAACTACTAAATGGTTTTTAAGGCACAATAAATAGGAGCAACTTTTATTTAACTGACTGTAAACATTTGCTAAACATAGACCTAATCCCCCTTCTAACAAAACATGGTATTACGAAAGCCATCGTTTGTGTCAAAAACCAGGACCTAGACATAAATATAGACTATAGTGAAACCACGTTTTATTATTAAGGATTTAATGAGCACCTTATGGAGTTATGGACATGTTATAAATGCCATACATGGCAAATTCCTGTGGTATATATAAATACACCATTTGATACCCCATCTGGCTAAGCACATGTCTTTTGAAGGCGATTATAATGTGTATTAATATTTGACATGACCGAATGGTAGTGTAAGTTTTGTATGCCAGTTAAATTAAATTTTACAGTTTTGAGTCCAATCTGTTTTTAACCGATTTAAAAAAAAGGAGGAGGTTCTCCATTTGGTGGTTTTTTTTAAGTTACATACAAAACTTACCTGAAGCCAAGGGTATAATAGAAATGGCCAGAAAAGCCGCATGGTATATTTTTTGTTGCCTGCATTCTATGTCAGTCCAAAACAGTCTTAACAAATACTACATGGTAAATACCAAATAATGGTAACTTACAACTATACTTACCTAGTACTCAGCATAGTATAGCATTAATATTGCGTAAAAAAGCCTAACAAAATGTATAATTACATGTACAGTCATGAGCAGCAATATGTTTAGCAACTTTGGAACTCGAATTATTATGAAATAGGTCGTATCCCAAAGTTGCAATCCTTCTTCCACGAGATAATATCTCTTGAACTTAGGTAAGGAAGTGTATACATATTCGCGCACGTGACTGTACCAACACATAAAAATATGAGTCAATGCAAAAAATGCTCTTGAGCAACCGACGTAGTCGACACTACGATATTATTTCAACTTAACTATAATATGTACAATACTAACTGACTGTCAATAATCATTATAACCGAGAAATAAACATTTGTCATTTTTAACACGAGAATTTGGTACGAAAAGTGGGATTATTCTTACCAATTATAGGAGATCAACAAACTGGTAATTGCCAATACGTAGGACCCGTATTGAATGGAAGATATCGAAATCCGAATCATTAATTGTTTAATTATACATCAATATTATGAATTAAAAGTACAATACACGTTAAGTGTGATGTTTTTGTAATTCATTATGTACATTATGGCACTCGCTATCACCTAAAAAACATACGTCAAATTTTACCTCGTTCTTCGTTACCAAGTGTAACGAGGGTATTCCTTATAGCTATCTAGCACCATTCCTCTCACTGGCAGTGATATATTATCACACCTCACTACTACGCGAAAATTATGCAAACAGTTACTAACAAGACAGTTAATGATTTATTGAAGGACTGAATATTAGAGCTGGTAACTTGGATTTGTTTCTACAATTAGTTTGTAGTCAAAATTTCTGTTAATATTCAGTCTTTTGTAGACTGAATTCTGTACGTCATTGATCACTTGTTGCTGAAACCTACTTCATTACAGCAGTTAACTTGATTTGTATGATTAACGGGGATTTTATTTCTTCTAACTTAACAAACTGGTTTATTCCCGAGCTGAATAACAAAAATGACTTCTAACATTCTGACTTTGTTAGAAAATAAAAAATCCCTTACCACACTGCTAAGGTTTTTCACTGTTTGCATAACATTCTCTCTGACTCACAGTTGAATGCTCGGAGCTCATTCAAAACTTCCATTTTACCTACTTACATCCTTAACTAATTCACAGCCGTTTAGGAACTAAGTTTTACGAAACCGAAGTAGCTGTAGCCTGGTCTGAGCCATACCGTTCTGTTAGGTTCTCTTTGAGCGATGTTCACGATGTCTCCTTTGTATAGTCTCGCGACGGCTTGAACGGAGCATGACATCTGGGATTTGTTCAGAGGCCGCTGGCTCGAGTCATCGCCGGTCGCGCAAGTGGAGAGTAAACGAGGCTCCTTGCCGGTTTGTCGCGCCCATATGAAGTAGCAGTTCGGTGATCGGGTCAAGTACACCACCTGGGGGAGAAAAATAAGTGGAATTTAGTTTTTTTTTAATTCGCCGAAACATGAACATTCCCAACTCGTGCTGTCACTAATTTTGGTAGCACAGGAATACAAGGAAGAGGTGGAGGTTTTTTATTTCTCGAATTCGGCTTTTGGCTTCTTTGTATTAGTGTGTTTATCGTGAATCATAAACAATTTTTCGTTTTTTTAGAAGGTCGAAGCAAATGTAGGAGGGGGAAAGAGTAGTGCCCTCATTGATTTAATGTCTTAAAACTACGTATTTTCATTAATGACGTACACAACCACAGGGTATTACGTCGGTCTAGTTATATTCAAGGAAATCCCTTTATTTTGCGGTTGAAAGGGCCTACTTTTCACTGTCAATGTTCTTACGATAAATAAGGAATATAAAACCCATATTATTTGTATGTTATAGTAACGTAAACCGCATATTGCTACGTTTGCAATAAAAGTGAGTCATAATCATAATTAAATAAATACCAAGTCTGGAATGAACTGCTTTATACCTAGTGGCTTTGCATATCCTTTGATAAATTATTTTCTGTATACGGTATGTATGGAGTTATGTTTATTATATACCTAGTGTTTGTTTGTATTACTACATCATAAAGTTGTTTAACCAGTCGTCACCAAGAACAGGCACTCAACCCACAGTCAAGTATTAGTTTTTAAACAGACATGGTCACTCGGGATATTTACTATGTTTACTATTTGTTAAAATAGTATTATTCTTTCCTTTATTTATATTTTTACAAATTGTTTACATTTTTAAATATTCCTTATAAAAAACAATATAAAAAACATTTAAAAATAGAAAAAATTGTAGCCCACCGGTATCGGGAACAGGCTCCAAGCTACCGGCGGTCAGGGCTCCAGAGAGAGGAACCTCCTAACAATACGAGCCGTGTCTAGAAGTACCGCTCTCTGAATCAAGCCCTTGATCCAGCTGCCTAACGAGAGCCTCCTCAGGGCTGATACAACTATCGGCACAATGATCAATAGTATTATATTTATTTACATGGTAAATATCCCGTTTTCAGTCACAGTCAAGTAGTCACCGACGTTTTCGCTGACTAAGTAACAGTCGGTTACAATCTCGAGTAAGAGTAAAATCCCATAATAACACACACAGATACAGTTCATATAATCCCATTGAATAACTTTTTTATGAAATAGTCATTACATGGGATTAAATGAACTTAGAGGATTGTATTGATGATTTTAATTCTGTAACTACATATGTGTTACGGTCGCGAATCATATTTTGTTTCACATATAGCCTGAAATTGACCTGCTAATTGCAAAAACCTAATAAAATTTGAATTTCGCCGGCTCCCCTGGCGCTTCCAGCTTAAGCGGCTGTTGCCCCACACTCAAAGGAAGCAGATGAATGGCCAAGTGGCCTATTTGTAGTGTCAGAAATCATGCGGAACAATCTAAGGCCAGCCAACATATTTATCTCACAGAATTTCGAACTCTATGGTTAAAAACATCCCAGTTTTTTAAATAAACCAGTTATATTATTATTACTACTTGTTATCAGTCGTACTGTGCCTATAGTGTCCGATAAAGAACGATAAGCTTTTTATCATGTGGAACGTAAACAATCATCGGCGTACCATAATAATGTGTGTACCATAGACAAAGGCGAAAGTTTGAATTTGAATTTCGATGGCTACCATAGAGCATCTTCCTTGGATATTACTATAGAAAGCAGTGCGTCAGCCAAGTTCGCGAAGCAAAAGGGTAAACATGGCTGATTCACCATCAGCCTATAGCAGTCCACTGCTGGACATAGGCCTCCTCAATCGCGCGCCATTCAATTCGATTTTCAGCAACTCTCATCCAGTTGCTACCAGCCACCCTGCGAAGATCGTCACTCCACCGAGCCTGAGGGCGTCCCACCTTACGTTTGCCTATTCGCGGTCTCCACTCAAGAACACGTCTACCCCAACGGTCATCGGTTCTACGGCTAATATGACCGGCCCATTGCCACTGCACAACAACATAAACAACAACAACATTAGTTAGCTATTGTAACATTGCTGATTACAATAGCTTTATTACCCAACTGTGCCACAGCAAAGACAGGGTTATATTTTTTGCCATAGCCTTTCTAGACTAGCATACTCATTATCATCTACAGCACGACTTCGCCCACTGCTGGTTATAGGCCCCTCTTTGCTTATGCAAAGTTCCACGTTCATACACATGCTTATATTCAATGTAAGATCATCACACCATCAAAACTTTACAGTAACAAAAATTTCTGTTTGTCGTCCCGGGTTTAAATTGTACCCGGAAGCCGGAAATAATGATAAGGTCGACCCTGTTACACGATGCCATGGCAATGATCCTATCATATAACAGAATAACAAGCATTTGTATTATTATCAACTGGGACCCATGCATGGTGTTACAGTTCCACCTACCCTTCAGAACCATCATCATCTGCCTAGCCTTTTCCCAACTATGTTGGAGTCGGTTTCCAGTCTAACCGGATGCAGGTGAATACCAACTGGTATTCACCTGCATCCGGTTACCCAGTACTAACCGGGTTGTGGAGGTCATCTAGGCAACTCTAGATGACCTCCACAACCCGGTTAGTACTGGGTAATACGACCCCTTGGTAAGACTTCAACCTGTCCTATAGAACCAATTCTGATAAATACTGCAAGCGCAAAGACGCCAAGCGAAGATTTTCTTTCGCGTACAGTGGACTGCACGTTGATGGTAACACTTTGACCTTGAGCAGGCCTAGCGTAGTAAGGTGTTTTAATATAGTAAAAGACCAGATTATATTATGTACGTACTGGTTTTGCTACCGCTGATGGGTGACCTACTGTACAGATGTTGCATTTCTCGAACGCGCATCAATACAGTTTTAGTAATTACGGCAAGTAGATGCCTACCTGAGCATATATTAAGTAGAGGCCACCCTCTTTGATGGTGACGAAGTTGCTGTTCAGCTCGATCTTGTCTTCGCTGTTCTTCGAGGAGACCTCCTCGTCACGTACCCAAGGACCCATGATGGCTGAGGACAAGAAATTGGAGATAAGTTAAAATTGGTAGGTACAAAGGTGAAGAATTTGTTACAAAACTTGGTCAGGCTGAAAGTTCAGTTATTTTAAAACTAATGGTGCAAGAGGAAATGGATACATTGATCACATTAGTGTCAACTGACCAGCAGAAAAGCATTCAATTTAGAGAACTTCTGAATTTTTAAAGATCGCTCAAAATATTTTTGGAGAAGCCCCGCGCTTATCAGCATTCGAATTCGTACGCAATCAAAAAATATCTTGTCCTAATGATGTGTACATTCCAACGACGTGACCTTGAAATGTGAGCTCGCTCCCTAATGAGATCATAGGAATCTATAGCGTATCGGCAAGCACAGCTTTAGACTTCCCTGGACTTTCAACTGGATACGGAAGACGTAGGATTAGGGTGTCCTGGAGCAGCTGAAAAGAAGCATATGTTTGCGAAGGACTGGTCTGAGATAGGCTCAGTTGATAGATTAAATATTTAGCTTAACCTGTATTTCGATGACGGATGTCGCACTTTCGTTATACTTTCTTTTGCTTATCAACAAACCAGAAGTGTATGTTATCATATCGCATAATATAAAACATATTTTAAAAAAATATCGCGGTTACGATAGTAACGATAATAAACAGTGACACAGCCGTAGCCTACTGACTTAGTTCTTGATCTTTATAATGTGCGCAGACGCACAATGATAAGCAGCTAATATTTTGGTATACCTATCTAGTTGTTGTTTTAAAAATTTACGCATAGTTATAATGATATGCAGGTATTCAGGTTGATTCGAGATTTTAGCTCAAAGTCCACGTGCTGAACAAAATGTAAAAAGTGGTAGAGTAGGTTTTATTAAATTTTCTGTTTCAACTCATGGTAGAGACTGCTGTCCTGACTACCCATATTATATTAGTTTAGTGAAATAATAATCCCCACACTAGGACACTGTATATACCAGTTTTGGACCGCATATTTGAGCATATCAGGCAGTCAAACGAAGTCGAATTGGGTTTATTTCTTCCCATTTTAGTATGTACACAACCTTACAAACGATTAAGATTAAGAAAATAAAACTTAGTCAAACATTCAGGAATATCAAATTAATTCAGCCTCGTTTGTTTATCTTAATACGTCAGTGTAAAGGTTCAAGAGCTCAAGACCAAGGATTTTATACATTTGAACATTTAAATATTATTACTGTCTCAGAATATTGCCACGTATTCTAAAGGGAATTTTAAGTTGTATAATCTTACGGTACAATCATTCAATGGTGCTTCATAAAATATAAGTGCGACTCGTAAAATGTTCTTGCATGAAACACCAAAAATGACTGTCTTTTATCGCACGTTTCGAGTTCTGAATGTTCTGATGTGGTTTTTAGAACATTTTTGCATCTTTGAGCAATAAATGCATGAATAAAAGTATTCATTTATTTGGTTTCGAAATAAAAATAATGGCACATTTCTTTTAGCATTTAGGATTATTAGTTTTTTTTTGTATCTTCAGGAATTGAAGAAAATAATACTACTTAACACCATTCACCAGCCACCCATTATCACACAATATTTGAAAGTAATGCCGTTTTTCACCAACACTCAGAGACACCCAATTGAATGCCTAAATAAAAACGCACTGTTGTATTATCAAGTTTCGCTTTGATTTAGGAATTCATTTAGATTTCGATACACACCATCAAAAGCCTCCTTAAAACTTAAATATACACATATACGCGACCCAATTTCCTTTTAAAACTTTTAATAATAATACATTTTAATTAAACTGCGCTCTGTTTGTATTTTATTTCAGTAAGTACTCTACAAACTCGATTAAATTCTGTTTGTGTACCTAAATTACCTATTTAATGAGACCTCCTTTCCCTATACGCCCACACTGATAGTACAGTTGGCTTAAATTAACCCTCTTTTAGTAAGAACAACTTAACGTCTACATGTAAGTAGTTGAAATTGCAGGAGTAATTTGGGATTATTGATTTTTGTTCACAATTTTATTTTAGTTTTAAACATCAAGACAATTCGGCCTGTTTACACAATTCACTAATGCGTTTAGTCTAGCACTAAACGCATTAGTGAATTACTGTCTCTTTCATCTTCAAATGATTGGCCGAAACAGAACGATGTTTTAAACGCGTTTAGCGATTCGTGGTGCAAGCGGGCCTTAAAGTAGGTGTAGCGCCACTGGCATTGTAGGTTTTAGAAGATATTTTTAAAAGGAAACATTATTTAGCCTAACTAATAAATAGGCACTTGTGAGTTTACCGGTATTTGGAAAAAGTTTAAGGAAAATATTAACTCAAATTTAAATTAGCTACCCTAACATTAAAGGTTGTGTAATATTTACAGAAACCTAATAGTTAGGAAACTAAACTTGGTTCAAGACCTACACACATACTTACCTACCTACAACAGACTAAACCTAAGTTCCCAACGGCAACGTATAAAATTGATGATCTAATAAATTTTTCGTATTTTGCATAAACTAAAATAATAAACTTTAATAACAATTTATATAGGTATCAAGCAATATACTTATGTAGTAACATAACGATAGAACATAATTATAATAACTAAAATACCTATGTACATTAGTGCTTATTGTATTGTATGAATCTCTAATGCTCTCGGTTAAATTCTTGATAAAAACAAATGAGTTACTTGCTCCACTACATACCTACATGTTCACGGAACAAAGGCAAGAATAACAGCACTCGTAGCATCACCACCGTAGAAACGGATTTTGTCGACGGAAGAATCGACAAAACGACCGATTTCTTTAATGGAGCTGAACTGGCATAGCAAAACCGAAAAAGTAAACATCCGTTCATTTAATAAAATAACGCCTGTAATCTTAGAAGGGGTAGGCAGACGTGTACCCACATTTCGCCAGTCATGTTTAAGTACCATGTAAAAGGGGGCGAGCCTTTTGTCGTCAACTGGGCACAAATCAGACTCTGTAGCTGCTACTGAGAAATTCGTGATGCAAAAATCCAATTACACTTTGCCCGACTAGGGAATCGAACCCAGGACGTCACGCTCAGCAGTTACGCTTGCGACCAGTAGATCAATGACTCAGTTCGTTCAATTCATTTTTACTTTTTCACGACTACGACGGAAGAACCGAAGAATCGACAAAATGACAGATCAAAAAAAGAACCTGTCATTTTGTCGATTCTTCCGTCGACAAAACGTGTTTCTACGGTGGTCATGCTACGCGTGCTGGATTTTCAACTTCCACATAATAATTTTAAGTGAAGGCAAGCTACGTCGACACGCCAAGATTACGTCTAAGTCACACGGAATTAGTTTGCTGTGGTTTCAAACAATACGAATGCAGTTGTAACTGGTTAGAAGTTTGAAACTCGGTATAATCCCCGCGAGGATTAGTGTAGGTACCTAGTTTAACTTATAAAGCCACCTAGCTAGTGCTTGTGGTTTCAGTCGTAGCTTCAGGACTACTTTAAATGTTTTGATAAAATGTATCCTGTGTTTTTGAGCTTAGTGCCTATGTTCGTTGAAATGGGTCCAGTATTTGAAGCATGAAGAAGTACATACAGACAAACACACGTTTGGATTTATAATAAAGTAGCTTTTGTCTGGGGCTTCGCTCACGCGGCATTAAATTATTCCACGGGAATGTCCTACCGGAGTAAATGTCCTATTCTATGTCTTGCTCATAACCCAGGTTTCGGCTTGACCTTTTTGCAAGTGCAATCAAGTAGTAGGTATATCTGCAGAAATTAAATACATATTTCAAAATTTTTGATGTATGAAATATATGTATTGTTACAACTAACTACTTACTAACTACTATTGTTACTATTACTTAATAGTAATAATAGTAGTACTAACTTAATAGTAATAGTAGTTAGTTAATTAGTCAGTAACAAAGTCATAGTGTACAGTTCCAACAGCCAAAACTATGATTTTAGATGATAATGCCACGACGTTAGGGAATGGGCAACTACAGTACTTTAACAGTTTTTATGCCTTGTGACTGGGACTGTAGCTATTGTTGTCTTTGTTTCGACAATTCAAAACTGCCTGTAACTGGCCTATCTATCTATACTTATAATAAATCTGTAGAGAGGTCAATTCTGTACATGAAATTAATTTCCAAAATAACTATCAGGGGGTGATTAGGGATCGATACTGATGCCAAAAATGCAATCAGTAAAATTTTTGTCTGTCTGTCTGTCTGTATAACCGTTATAGAAACAAAAACTACTCGACGGATTTTAACGAAACTTGGTACAATTATTTTTCATACTCCTGAGTAGGTTATAGTATACTTTTCATCACGCTACAATCAATAGGAGCAGAGCAGTGAAGGAAAATGTTGGGAAAACGGGAGAAGTTACTCCATTTTTCTCTCTCTCTCTCTCTCTTATGTGACGCAGACGAAGTTGCGCGGGTCTGCTAGTTTGAAATAAATGCTTTGATTTTGATTTTGATTTTGAAACATCTGAAGTGAAAAATTTCAACTGGCTTTTGCAGGCCACTGCAGTATGTGTCAGTAAGTGGTCAGCCTCTTGACAAAAGCGCATTTGATAACAATTTCCAATTGTTACTGTTATATAGAAAGTCATAATATGCTCATAAGTGTGCACTTCATTGATATCACTTCACTAAGACTTAGGTAAGACTATTGCGTTTTAATAAAATTGTTGTGCAATCTATAAACGTTATTGGAATACAAAGGGTAATGCAAAAAAAAAAGTAGCTGGCAACATCTTGACATAGTGTAGAACAAAGTCGCTCCCACTGTCTGTACGCTTAGATCTTTTAAACTACGTAACGGCTTTTAATGCAGTTTTCAGCAGTAGATAGAGTGATTCAAGAGGAAGGTCGGGTCGCTAGTTGAAAATAATTTATATTTTTGTGGGATTACCATCGATTTATGATTATTACATAAACTGATAACACAGTTAAAAAAAAAAATAGATTATAAAAATGGAATGTATTCTACAAAACAGGGGAATCCCCTGTATCTGAACAGAAGTCATGAGAATTATATTTAGATTTTTAATAAGTATTAATTTTTCATAGGAGTGTGAATATCAAAACAAAATGAAAAGTTATTCAACATGCATAAAGTATATTATAAGGTAGACTAAGTAGGTACTTGTAATAACTAGCGGAGTTAGACTGAATGGGGTCAATTAGTTTCATGGAAGAGGTGAATCTATGGCATAAGTTGATGTACTCGAACCAATAGACTCAAATTGTTCTATTTACAAAGCAAATATTAGGTCCAGAAAGCCACATGACAGGGATAACAAGACCAGTATAATCTAGTCTCATATTTGATTGAAACTCCATACTCTGCTAGACCAGAATTCTCAGTGCAGTCGACCATACCTACATGATTCCTCTTGACGTATGTGCATTTCGGCTCATTTACATGGCTGTAAAGGTCAAGACGAAACATAAAAACGTGCGTTTGTAAAACCGTTGGAGAACGTGGCTCAAATCTAAGTCGTTAAATAACTATTAATAAACAGCTAGCTATAAATTGGTAGCCACAATTAATGAATGCAGATGATGCAAAAGGAATTATGTAACTTTGTCTGGAAGCTTAATTATTATGAGCAGATTAATTACGACAACACATCCATCCCATTTAAGTTGTGAGCCAAGTTTCTTTAACACAAAGTAAATATGTCAACTAACTTTCTGTACCTAGGATTATCAACCCTATTACTTCCGTTTAAGGATGGAAATAGTGTTTAACTATAATGTACACAATGCAAATATCTAGGCGTATCCTGTCTGTGTCACATACACATAAATTATCATTTTAATCACATATTTGCGGTGGTATTAGATCTACAACTACTTCAAAATTGTATTGTTCTTTTTTTATTTAGTTTAATAGTGCCATGTGCCTATAAAAGTCACTGCACAAATAGTTAGCAAGTTATTTGAAATTAGAAGACCATAAATTTTTATACACTCTTTTAATTTTTTCTAAATGAATTGTTCAAAATTTGTTAAATTAATTGGTCAAAATTGTAGTATTTTGGTAGCTTTAGCTAGAAAATTTGTTGATTGCCTTGAAGCAAGTACACAAATAAAGAGTTTGTTTCAGTAAAGAGTATCTATCTGTGATTAATGCGGTCTATGGCAGTTATTCAGTTTCCTTTATCTCTCCGTTGCCTAGTGAACATGTGTCATTGATTATCAAACCAATACCAAGCTTAAAACCTCATGTTAAGAACTATTTTTACTTGAGATTAGTTTAATAATCAAGAATTTATCTGCTTTATAATTATTATTATGTAACTAAGTATATACTACTCATAAAAACATAAATTATTATTTCTTAGTCACTGGCAACAGCAGCTGTTTATTTCCGCTTTATATTTTCTTGTTACCCTAATGAGGTTTTATTATTGAATTTTTAACATACATCTTCTCTTTATGAGAAGATGCTTTTGTCCTGCAGTGGGACTGTATGCTGTATATTGACTTTACTGGAATAAAGAAAGAATTTTATAGAAACATAGAAAAAAATATACTCACATTGCGTCCCCATATTCAATTCTTTATGAGCACCATTGAATTGAGCCACCACCAACTCTGTAATTAATAATAAACAAACATTATTGTGATGCATATGACACACATGTTTATTTATAACTTAGAATAAATGTTGAAAGTTCATATTAACCTTTTTGTAGCACTGTTAGGTCATAAACAGGAGCATTATCCTTGCTGGCATTCTTTTTCTTGGAGTCTACAAGT
Organism: Noctua comes; assembly: GCA_963082995.1. NCBI lineage: Eukaryota > Metazoa > Arthropoda > Insecta > Lepidoptera > Noctuidae > Noctua > Noctua comes. The sequence goes on from OY720267.1 coordinate 4,528,714, forward strand.
AGCACGTCTTCTCCCAGGTCCTCGACATAGTATTTTCTGGCGTTTTGTTGGACCTCGTCGTCGTCGTCGTCGAATGCCCTGGTTCGCGCCTCGCGCGGCTCGTTCGCGGCCGGCGACCTCGGCCGCGCCACCAGCGCACTCTGCACTCCTCTGTCCTGGTTCCCGTTGTGTATTATAAAGTGGTCGTTTATCATGTCCAGCTGTCTCCTCATTGATATCATCTCGTTCCAGTAGTAGAACGCTATCGAACAACTCAACACCATACATATCACGCTCAACAAAAAATTCAACACGAACAAAAGCTTTATTTTCTTGGAAGACGCTATTGAGACCGTCGTATTTATATGCACGCCGAGGTCTGACGGTTTCTCTGCAATCAATAAAATACCACGTTATTTACATATTCATGTCTTAAATTATATTTAATTTTATAAAGTTAATAATTCACCTGTATTGAGATGTATGACAGTCCCTTCGGGTGAATTAGCTTTGGTATTTTTACCAGTATTCAGAAAAATGTTAGCCGCACCTGTCGAGTTCAATGGGACACCCTCGCTCATGTAGATTTTCCTTTCGCCGTCCATTATAAATACTACGGTAACTTGTTTATAGTACGAGGTACCACTACTATTCGGGCGTAAGCGTACGCGTCGCCGGTGATACCTAAACAAAGGATGTAAAGCTCAATCAAATAAGTTCGCACAGACCGCATATTATATACATGATAACAGCTAGTTGATAAAAAAACACTACACACTTTACATACCATGTATATTAAAATTCCACACTAAGACTGACACTAACACTGAAATATTTCATTATAAAGTTAAACCAGTTCTTGATGACTTCCAACAAAAAGTAAACACAACACAACAAACAAAAAGTTTTCGCTCCTTCACTTCGTTTCGATACAACTTCCTTGGGCAAAGGCGCGCTCGTCGCTGGCTGCCTGACCGGTACCGGTTGCGCGCCAAATTCGAACTGAGCGTGCGAACTTGCGAACAGCGATGCGATGCTAGCGAGTGAATGCGGAATGACCGCGATTAGCAGGCTGGGATATATTCACCGGTGGTCAGTGTGGACGACGGGTAACTTTTACAAATGGTTCAGGCGTTCATGTTTGTATCGGTTTTATTCGTAGAACACACTGAATTTGAACCAATTCAGCAAATGTGCGACGCTGACGAATAAAATACTATGAAGATTCTACCAACTTCAAAAGTTGGCCTAATATTGGTCGGCAATAAGGTTCTTTACTTTTATCAAAACATGCGATCCAAAAAAAGACGGCACCTATTTTTAAACCGGGGATTTCCTTTTAATATATCTATTGATAAGGCTTGGTTATGTTTGTATTTCAAATTGATGAAAAACGGGTCAGGGCTGTTTTCATTTATTTTTAAATCAATTAATAAGTAGGTGCCTAAGCTACGTAGGTATTTTCATAGGCTGTGTAATATTTATATCATTTTTGTACTATCAGTTTCAAAATAAAGCAAACAAAATATGCGCCCATGCGCCAGGCACTTGGAAACTGAAGCTAAAAAAAATGGGGCGTCCTTTACCTGAATTGTACCTTTGTTAAGAAACCTTGTTTCTCAAACCGTTATCTCGCCAAGTAATTACCCGAACGGTAGTAAAGTGTAACTTAAACGTGCTTGGCTCTCTAAACAAACGCAGGGTTTGGGAAGCTGTCGTATAGTTGTGTATTGAGAAACATTGTCGCGAATCCGCGCTGGTATGCGGGACCAGCTGCTCGCGTCTCAGACTTAGTTATCTCGGCTGGGACGGATATAGTTTGTTTTAGGGATGTTGCATCCGTTTTAGATCTTATCTTGTGCCTGTGTGTATGGTATGCATGCCGTTTTTGACCAGAAGTCTCGTCGCTCTTTTTGAGCTTTTTTTTCTTTGCATGGTTTTCCATTTGAATGTACAGTCAGTGCCCTGCATTAGGTACTTGACCAATTTTACAAAGAAGAATGGCGGGAAAGGAGGGTAGGGTAATGCTAGGCACTCTGACTATACCATGTGCTGATGTGTGTCCTATTCAGAGTGTCAAAGTGATTAGTCATTCAATCCACTCAGGTAGGGTTATATTAAGTAACACTTTACATAGACAGACAGGTATTAATAAATTGTGATTTTCCGTATTTAAGTACTTAAAAAACATCGCAAACACAACTGCATAGGTGGCCACGTGGAGGATGTGGTGGGTGGAGTCTATTAAAAAAAATAAACAAGGTCCAGAGGCATTTGTTTATGTGCCAACAGGAATTAGCACGTGGTAGGTACTATAAAAGTTGCGTAGAAGTGGTAAAATCAAGTCATTAATTCAAATTAGTCTGGGAATTTGCGCTTTTTAAATGTCAAACATTACATAAAACGCCCGTCGCCGTTCACCACTTCTTAGTGTTTTAGCTGAAAAGTGGAAGACTGCGCTCTACTCAAAAAGCTTTTTAGGAATGGCACCCAAGTTATATGTATTATAAGTTACCCATTTGTATAAAAGATCTTGACAGCATATACCTACTATTTCAAAAAGGCTCACAGAGTCAATGAGTACCTAGAAGACAAATTGTAATCTAATGACATTTTATTTATTTTTTATTAATTTTTTTTTAGTTTTTATTTAATCTAATTTAATTTTAATGTTTTGTTATCATTAAATTTATTGTTATTTTGATTAAGATTTGAACATTTTTTTTTTTTGTTATATTTGAGTTACATTATAATTTTGACTGTGTTATTGTTTTTTACCAATTACTTAAAATAAATTATAATTAGAATATTTGTACGCCGTTGACGGCAAGACATAGCGCTCATTTTTATTTATTCTGTACTTTTGTTTACCTATGTTCTACAAATAAAAATATTTGAATTTGAGTGGCGTAAAAAAATCCTCGGTATGCTTCGATATTCATAGGGAAAGGTATCTAACAAAAGAAAAACAAAGTTGAAATGTTTATTAGCGAAGCTTCAACTTTCACGGATCATAGCTGCGACAAACTACGAAAGCTATCAAGAACCTTTCGTCATGTGATACTGTTACCACAGTGTAACTCAGCAGCAGAAATCTGACAACAAAGTGTTTGGACTGTGAGAGAATTGAGTTGTCGACAGGTTCAAAATGAGAGCGATACTAGCGTTGGCCGTCCTAGCGGTCGCAACGACTGCAATTGAAGGTAAGAAGACATTAGATAACGTAAAAATGGTTTATGAAATTGACTAATTGCCACTGAAAAACAGAAAACCCTGGCACAAACATACAAGATACCTGTAGCATTAGTTTGAGATTGAGAATGGGAAAGCCCCAGTAGGTTTTTGAATCCTGATTCCAAACCATAAATAACTCATGGTAGAATATAGAACACGCCGAAAAAATATCAGGATGAAAAATGTAAACGTACTTTACCAAGTTTTGCTTGCTTAGGTGTCATCATCATCATTTCAGCCAAAAGACGTCCACTGCTGGACATAGGCCTCCCCCAAGTGTCGCCACATTGATCGGTCCCGTGCGACTCGCATCCAGCGGATCCCTGCAACCTTCACCAGGTCATCGGTCCACCTAGTGTGAGGCCTTCCAACGCAACGTCTTCCGGTTCGCGGTCGCCACTCCAGAACTTTTCGGCCCCATCGGCCATCCGTTCTGCGAGCAATGTGCCCTGCCCACTGCCACTTAAGTTTGGCTATTCTTCGGGCTACGTCGGTAAACTTGGTTCTCTTGCGGATGTCCACATTTCTGATTTGATCACGCAAGGAAACTCCGAGCATAGCCCTCTCCATTGCCCTTTGGGTGACTTTAAGCCTTCTGATAAGGCCCATTGTGAGCGACCACGTTTCGGTCCCGTATGTAATCAGTGGCAACACACACGCTTTGGTGTAGTAAGTAGGTATAATGTACTGTCTCCTAACGGTCATTATAATTCTCCTGCCCTTATCTTAACTTATTTGGGGTCGGCGCAGCATGTATTCTTCTTCCATACTTCTCTAGTACTCGTATTCTCAGGAGTCACCTCCTTTCTATCATATCATCCTTCACACAGTCCATCCATCGTTTCTTTGGTCTTCCTCTTTTCTTATAGCCATCTCATTCATACTCAACATTTTCCTCATTCCTCCGCATCACATGTCTATACCACGATAACCGATTACACGACTTTTCGGTCACCGGCGCCACTTTCAGACTTCCTCTAATGTACTCATTCCTTATTTTATCCATTCGCCTCATAATTAAACTAATACTGTCACTTACGGGATATCTTCCGTGATTGTTCGTTACTTTACGGAAGATATCCCGTAAGTGACAGTATAAGTCTAGTTTTAAACTGTGAAAGCTAAAAACAGTGTTTGTTTCATAATTAATCTGAAACAGTACCCACATCGTGTTAGTTCCAGCAGAGCTATTCTGAAAGCTTCGTTTGCGAAATCACTTCTGAATCCGCGGTGAAATCTTGGGACATAAACATTTCGTATTCTCAAATTGAGTGAATTCGACACTAGCGCCAGCAAGTGATGACGGAAGTGAGAGGAATTACAACGGGTGAGTATTTTGACGTTTGTCCATAGTATTTCGTATTCTCAAACACAATTCGCTCACCGTATCGAAAGTCATCTCGCATCTCACACACGAATTCATCTGTCAAATGAAAAGTTACTATTTCTTGAGTGAAAATAAGTGTTTTTTAAATATGTATGTGATATAAATGCAAAACAAAAAGAACAATTATCTATAATCTATATATTTGTGATTTTCTTACAGAAAAAAAGTGAAACAGTTAGGATGAACTTATATAACATTATTATGTTAAATAAAGAATATATAGAATATTTCATACAATAACTTGTTCAACGGTTACTGATGTGCCTGGTACCTCCAATACATAGTCATCAATAACCTGAAACAATACATTTTTCATGTCAAAACTTAGTAATAAAAAAATAAGAGTCAGATGTTGTTGCAGTTAATCTTCTCCTTCTCTCTTCTCCTTTGTGCGTGGGAGTGTATGTACATATATTGATCTCAGCTGTTGTTATAAAATGACAGTAATGAACGAAAGTTAGTGGGCTCTAGCCGGTTTGAAAACACTGGCCTTTGCGTAGCCACAGTGAAGCAGCATGATGAAGTAAGCTCAAAGACATTTTCATTGAACGGACATCAGATCTTGACAGTGAAATGAAGAAGTATATTTTTATATTACTAATATACAAATCACTCACTGGCATGTTTGTGTAAGTGCCACTAGCCTGTGCCACTGGTGCCAAGATAGAGGGACTTTCATTTTCCTGTGAAGGTTCCTGTAAAATCATTTTTTTATATTAGGTGTAGAGTCCATAAGTTGTTAGTGAGTTAGTAGCAGAATGAATGAATAACATACATTAATTAAATGGTTCTATTTGTAAGTATGTGTCGCCAGTAGCAAAACCTTCACCAGCCATTAACAGTAGTATGTGCTCTTCTATATTTGAAAGCTCTGGAATGCCACCTTCCACCATTCCCAAGCCTGTGGTGCTTCTAAAAGCGGCGCGTGTAGCGGCTTTCTTTTTTACTGCACTTTTTTTGTCAGACCAATACTACAATGGGAAATACAGAAATAATGATTATTTCACACTGCTTGATGGGCAGACGCACAAATAACATTCGCACAGTGAAATAATTAAGTATACTTTGTTTAGACGTTAACTGAAATGACCAACTCACCTTTATTAATTTTTTTGCCGTCTTTATCGTACCTCCACCCATACTGTTTAATTTTACAGTGATATTATCCCACTCCTTATTAGCCGCCTGCTTGGCGCTTTGATTTTTGGCAAATCCTTTTGCCAAGCTAGGCTTCCTTTCTAAGAAGTCGATTAGCGTCTCCACTTGACCCGCAGATGGATGGGAAGTACGCTCAGCACTGAAGTAGAGAATTAACAATTAAATATGAATATAACGATACAGTAACTTACTTACTTCATCAGAAATCGTACTTACTTCATTTTGTTAAACACTTCACAGTGAAATTTCGGGGAAATAAAAATAACAAAGCTTGTTTGTCAACAAAAAAATAATTGAGTGAATGCTTTTTTTTATACGCGGGCTCCCCTAACTCCTTGAGGCAAAGGCGACACTGCGTTCAGTCTAATTTTACATTCTCTATCTCAAATAAAACTTCTAAATATTAAAACGTACAAAATAATGCATTTACATTACATTTATGGCTGAAATAAACTATAAACTATTATTTTAGAGCGTTAATTCGGCTAAATTATGTGAGTCGATATAAATCATAACAAGGCACAATTCAGTGCCACCGCCCTACTACCATAGAGCAATGTCACCTGAGTTCTCGAAAGTCACTTCACTTCACTTGGCCTTGATCGTGACATGAGAATACCAAAACTTGTACAGGCGAGATGAGAAGTGAAGTGAGTGTGACTTTCGAGATGATTTGCGAGATGACTTTCGAAGTGAGTCACCGTTTACAGAATAGCACTGCAGCCCTGAAGTCCCGTTCTATTTCTGCACGAACCAAACTCTACAGTCGACGCCATAAGATTTCGTAAATTTACGTACATACCAGTCATGTTTTTACAGCTATGGCGAGAATAGACTCAGATTTCACTGGATTTACTGGTAAGAGGGTTCACTTAAAGGTCAAAATGAAATAGACAATTTTCGTACGTTATAAGTTTAAGTATGATTTACAAGTCCATACTTTTTTTTGTACGCAGCGCGCAGTAAGTAGGTATGGATTCTAAAAGTGATACATTATTTTCAGGCTCCGTTCCCTCTCTAGATAGTGAAATAATTAAATTTATATTGCTTTTAACCATTGGTCCTTTGCTACTATGATTTTGGATAGAAAATACTGCATTCACGCAATCAAATATACCTTAGAAAATGGGGATAACAAACATAAATAAACATACTAATATTTTAAATGCTAAACCAACTTTGTCTGTCCGTTTATTATCTTTTCAAGCCCCAACGGCTACACTAATTATGATAAAATTGCACATAGGTGGATCATGCCCAGGGTTAGGACAAATGATTTTTTTTCCCGTTTGTACCTACATTCCCGTGGGATAATATTCAACCTCCACCCGTTCGAAGCCGCGGGTTGTTGTCGTAGTTGCTTATAAATTATAATTGACTGAAATACTTCAGTCTGATTCATGACTTCAATGACAAAGATTCTTGGTTATCTATCACTTGGTTCAGATCAGAGTATTCTTGTCAACAGAACCGGAAAGTCCTTGTTCAAGATATATTGAGTGTCTACTTCTGAGCTAAGTAGCTGTAATTAACAAATAATATGTAGATACTCTCACTAGAGCCATGCGTGTGGTGAACGAGGTTCACGAGAGGGTTGATGTATTCTGGTGCAACTTGAGTGAATTCGCAAAAGCTGCATTATATATAATATGTTATTTAGATGTAGGTTAAGATTTAGGATAAAGTATATAATTTTATAGGATGTAGATTAAGGATTTAGCATGTAAGGCCACTCTACCGCATTGGATCGCAGATCTGTAATGGTAGTTGTAGGTAAGAGTTGCGTAAATAAATAAATAAAAATAATTAATTCAGTTGAAAAACTTCCAAAGCTGGTTCCCGAGGATTGCTAGGAATGCTCAAATAGTTAAAAGGTTAACCTAAGTAGTATGAATGAGTGTTTGTTATTTTCCCGACCACGAAGTAGGGAATGTATGCCATGATGATGCGTACGGTATTTAACAGGAATGGTTCATCAAATTTACTGTTTTGGAGCCATAATAAGTTTAGTTTTTTAATAGGGCAACTCCATCAAGTTAATTACAGTTTAGGTTAATAAGTAAGTTAGGATTTTATTCTAACAAAGAGGGCAAAATTCATTAAGAAAGAAAATTGTCGTTAGTAAACGAAGACGCCGTAATAAAGATGAAACGTCAGCTAATTAAAAAACCATATTTGTCTTGATGACATTCGTTATATAATTACCTAGAATAATTAACGAGTGTATGTTTGGTGAAGAAATTGGAGCTCGTGCGTGAGTCACTGAGGACCGTCTGCCTTGACTCACGTCTCACGCATCTACTGCACTATGCTTACAGTCATTATTCCGATAAAGAACTGCTGCCTGCATGCTTTGTTACACTGACCTCTTTTGTTTTCGGTAATGACAACGAACAAATCTCGGAAATGTTTCCGCTGCCGTGAACAATAATACTTGTTTAGTAGGTACTATTTATATGCTCTAAGTTATGGTCTCATTCGGGCAGATTCTAGAATTTTCTCAAAAATACCCTGCAAATAGAGCATTGGGTTTTGAGTCCGGTCTCAGCCAGGACCTATGAACAGGACGGTAAAATAAGAAGATATTGCCTTCTTGGCGATGTCAACATTTTGCTCGTAGGCCAAGTCTCGTCGTCGTGCACCTGTGTAAAATTAACAGCTTAAATCAGTAAATAAATAAAAAAAATCAAAGCTAAGCAATTAAAAAAAACGCTTGCTAGTGATATTTCAAACAGCAGCTGATATTCAAATTTAAAGTTTTAAATGTTGCCTTGATAAAATGTAGATTCTGTACCTAAGTACTGAGTCAACACTTTCAATTTTCGAACATTCACAGAATCACAGTTAAAATTAACGGTAACAGCAGGCAGATGTAACTTTCTTTATCAAAGTTGCAATATTAAAAAAAAAAACCAGCATGTTTTATTTTTAAGAATACGGCAGCATCTGCGTACTGGCCAGTTTCCTGGCTAGCAGTTGTTTTAGTTCCGATGTCCGTCTGCCATTGCCCTACATTCCTGTTACGGCAATGTTGACACGGCATTCCCAAGAAGATACTCGCCTCACCTACTTAGATTAATCAACCATGATTACTTATAGAGAGTTCCGTTTGATCCTCAAATATTTAACGTTATCAGTCATGACTTTAGAGAGTTCTGTTTAATTTTAAAAACCAGTTTTACTTTGATGTGATTGCATTTTTTACTAACGATTTATAGAGATATCGATCTATCTGTGTTGTCGATTAGATAGGTTTAGATTGATTACTTCGACGTTTATTGCAGTTTGTGTCCTGGATTTGCAAAAGTTTTTTTTTTTACTTTTAAATTGACCTCATTGTGCGCTCGTGTAACACAGTTTTAAAAATGGAACTTTCATTATTGTCCCACGTAGATATCATGCATTCCGTTAATGTATAGGTTTAGACTATTTATTAGTATCTATGGGTGATATTTTGCTTTCAAACAAAATGTTAAAAAGGCTACTATGTTGTATGTTCAAAAATCAAACAAAGAATAGAATGAGCTGGTCACTTTTTGCGATTATTCTTTGACAATGTATCCAAATACACCTAGAACCAGGAACAAACGACAGTTTTTTTTCAGATCCCTTGTATTAAAAGCCCCACACTTCAATAAACTATCTTTTGGTCACACGGCGCCTATGTGACATCCGCTGCGTAACGCTCAAAGGAAACGCATTTCAGCAAATTCCGTCAGCTAGATTCATACGATATAGTAACAAACAATGTTACTCATTACGAAATAGCGGCATTACAAGTTTGCATAGTGGCCCGTGAGTCAGATAACGAGAAAAAAAGAGTTGAATGAACAAAACTGTTGACCGAGGAGTTTTCTGAAAAGTAAACGGTATCTTAGTCATGTAGGCCTTTGCCCTACGTGATAGTTAGTGCGATATAATGCCAATAGGTTGGCTACTGTGTGGCCAATGTTGGCTTACTATTTTAATTGATCAAGGTCTCCTGGATACAATGCTATTCTTGTTGGTAGCACATCAACGGTGGTCTTCCGACCAGAGGTCTTACCGATTCAAATTAGATCTTATTATTTAGCCTCGGAACACATCTGTACTCCCTCCGTTGTATCTTCTGCATCTGTTTAAAAGGATTAGAGAAGAATAGCAGCCCTACAAACGACCAACACCGTCTTGCGTGTTAGGCGCACGGTAGCCCCGGAAAATCTATACTAATTCAGTAAAAGGTCATTGTGAGAAGTTTCGCCGTACGTACGAGTAAGGAATGCGCCCTAATTTTCAGTTCCTTCTTTCATGATAGCCACAGACTTCCGTAGAAAGTATTTAAAGTTTTCCATGGATAGATGAATGACTGAAAACTTACATAGAATTCGTGCAGGACCTCCTTACTTAGATTACATCATCTCGGTTATGTCAACCGGGATTGCTCAGAGCATCGTAATTTCCTCAGATAAAAGTATTATCTATGGAGTAGTATTTTTATCTTAGTTAGCAAATCATTCTTGTTACTCAAATTACAGAATAAATATGTGCCTAGGTGACTACATGCTTGACCCACAAAAGCGCCATACCTGTGATGCAACGGCTGATGCTTTGTAATAAACACTGATTGTACTTCTTATTCGTATTTCTTATTTTATGAAGTGTTAAAGTATCTAACCTTGTACCAGTGATAACGATGGATGGTCTGTGTGGTGTGAAGGATGAAATGCCAAGAAAGAAGGTGTCTTATGAGATGAAGAAGAAGACATGCTGCGCCGACCCCAAATGAATTGGGATAGGGGCATGAGAATGATGATGATGATGTACCAGCGATAAAGATGATGTGAAACTTAAATATATGGGAGTGAAAAGTGCTGTAGAAATACGAAACGGTTTGAAAGCGATTTCCACTTGACAGGCCCTCAAGACGATGCATGTCACCTAAATGCATCGTGTCATCAAGTAGGTAACATTGCAAAGAAATGTTGGAGCGTCTTAGCTTAGGCAGATAATTTAACTTTTTAGATTTGCTTTTCGGTGCTTGAATGCCTAAGTAGGTTTAAACAATAATTTTTCAATACACTTTCTCGAAAACTGGTTCTTATCGCACTGCGATTCAGTTCAACACGCAATGTATTTCACACACGTGGATTTTTAATATTTATCCGCACACGTGCGGAAATAAAAATTTCCATAGATGAACTTTGTATTCGAGGCGGAATTCACACCCGAGCCGCAGGCGAGGTTGCTGTGGAGCCGAGAACTGCAGTAACAAAAGCCCACGTGTATCAAACGACGTTTTTCAACACACTTTCGAAGAACTAAAATATAAAACGAAAAGTATTTTTGTCATGAATTATTAGGAAACTTTGATTTAATTCGCGTTTTATTCCGCGCTTTGCTTTCGCCAGGTTGAAGAAGAAGCAAAGGTATGAAGCCGCTAAACAGACTAATATGAAAATGTAAATTAAAATATCTTTTAATTTAGAACACAAATAAATGTTAAATTGTTCATAAAAGTATTTATTTTTTTAAATAATCATACTAAAATGTTCATTTATGATATTCCATTTAAAAACACAATTTAAATACCTATTCAAAAAATATTTACGCCGTAAAGACAAATAGCTATCTTTTGCCGAAATTTAAAAATAGAAATCACCGCCTTACTGTAAGCCGACTTAGTTTGCCTACCACCTACCAACCTACCTTAGTTATCTGTGGAAATTTTTACTTCCGCACACGTGTGAGATAAATGAAAAATCCACGTGTGTGAAATACATTGCATGTTGAACCTAATCGTATAGCGATAAGAGCCAGTTTTCGAGGCGTATTGAAAAATATTTCAACGTCACTAACAGCAATTGAAAATGACCTAAGTACGAGTACATAACAACTGGAGTAAGAGCCTGCGCGCACTAGCGATTTTAAGTTGCCCGATAGTTTGATCGGTCAGAGGATCAGTATAGAGTTATATGGCAGTGTGCGCACTTGAAGATTAATAGTTGTACGACCGAATTATCGAATCTCTGATCGATCAAACTGTCGGCCAACTTAAAATCGCTAGTGCGCGCAGGCTCTAACATAACATAACATCATGCTTGTAATCCCCGAAGGGTTACGCAGAGGTGTTTCTAATAGTACACCCACATTTCGCCAGTTATGTCACGGTAGTTTTGTTTAGGCCCTATGTAATAGGGTGCGAGTCTATTGCCATCAACCGGGCGCGAATCCGGACTCCGTGGCTGCTATTGAGAAATTCCTGAATTTCCCGTCATAACTGGAGTAGAAACTTAAATAAAACCAAATTAAGTACTTAGTTTTTTTTTTTTTTTGTACAACTTCCATTCTGTGTGAGAAATGAAACGAAAGAGAAAGGAGTAAATGATGCCATGACGTCTGACAGGGGAGAATGGAAGAAGAAAACGTTTTGCGCCTAACCCAAATAGTATGAGACAAGGTACAACTTCCATATGCATGCGGTGTTTAGGTACCTATTAAGTGATTGTTGCACTGATGTATATTCATTTTTTTCATGATACGTTTAGCATAAAACCAGTGAGGACAATTGTTGGTGGACCAATAAATTAAAATAAGTGACAGCGGAAAAACGAGTGTACATGACAGGCTGTACGAATTTATTCCAGTGCTCGTATACAGAAAATACACCACATTTTTCGCGACAATTTTGAACAAAAAGCTTCTGATGTTTATAGTAACTGATGGAATCGCTTTGTTGTGGTAAAATCATACGTGTGCAGGTTGATGACATACTATTTAAGTAGGCAATACATTATGCAATGATTAATTAATATTGGCTACAATTTGCACAAACAGGAAAATAATATTATTTTAGGTTTTCCGAAAGTGGCGAAGGTCCGTCATTATCAGTTCTTACACTCCAAGGTCCTATAGAATGATGATGGAATACATCATGCTAAGACCAACGGTAAATTAATTTTCGTATCTCATTTACACCGTACGGATTCTTTTAACTGTGATCCTTGTGCAAGTAGGTCAGACCGTTAGGCTCACAATACACATCTCCTTTGCCTCGGTGAAAGCCTGTTCGAGAACAAAAAGTTCAAAAGATGGCGGTCACGGTAACTCTAGTTAGTTCAAAATAATGTCGCGAATCGGGGTCAGCAGACTTGTAAATTGAAAATGAGGTTTGTTTTGGCGCCTATGGAGTAACGGAAGACCTTTAAGTACCGATCGATTTATCTCAGAAGGCTTTATCAGATAATTCTGAAATTCGTTGTGAGATAAGTAGAAATGTTATTGGAATTAAGACGATAAAACTTTAACTATTCCAGATTTCAGAGCCATTTTTTTAAGGCGTTTATTTACACAAAATTTTATTTTAGAAGTCATTTCAGCTTGTGGATGAGAATATCATGCATCTTTACATCAATGTTGTGTCTTCATCCCAATGTCATTCTTAGCTTTTTCATGTAGATACTGACCTAATACATTTAGGTACCGTTGGTCGTATGTGGGCTTGACCCGGTCGATGGCCCATACTTTGCTTAATAGTAAATATTTGTACATTAATCTATTTTAATTTACAAGCAAAAATTATTTGAATATAGAAACACGATACTCCTGGGAAAATCATACTTAATTAATTGTTTTTTTTTGTCATACAGCCTTGTCTATGTATGACGTAGAATTTGTTTGTTTTGATCTGCATCAATGCAACAATTTATGTAATAAATAAAGCGACACATTTCTTTTATATTTTGTCACACGACCTCCTCCAGTTGAGACGCAGTTTCTATTATTTTCTATCATGTAGTAAATATTTACCTATTAATAACGCTGATTTCGTGTATTCTACGTAGCTACGGATGCTGACTGTTGTAATCAAACAAAACATTTCATAATAATAGTATTATTACGTAGAAAATACATACTGAGAAAAATAGTACATTTCCGCGCGAAAATTGTACACAGTTAAAGATTATGTAACTGCTGAGTCGGCCATTTTAGCGTGTTGATCGATATTATTGGAAAATATTGATTGATCTGTGGAATATGATCCGATTATAACGAGACATTGTTTATTATGACGGCCATTATATGTATACTTAATCATAGTAGCGTAATTTGAGTTTCTATGATTTTTTTAAGATATCGAGGGCACAAGGTGTTGCATTGGTAAGCTAATTGATGTCCGTATGTACTTTGTAACTGCGCTTGCGCATTTACGGTGTTTATTTTAGAGTCAACAATGTTATTATCATTGTTTACTCATTTCTTCAAAGTAGTGATATGTGAAACGTTTTTGGTTCATTTAAAAAATGCAGAGAGCAGCACAAATTAATAGTCAATCAATCGGAAAACATATTGAGCTTTACTTTTCTAAAAAAAAAATTGAAATCCTTCCTGTTCGTACTCGACTGTTGTTTGATGATTAGAATATTAAAACCTTACTTATAATCTGTACAATAAATTGAACCAATAATAATGGAACATCAATTGGCGTACAAAAGCAAACTCTATTGTTTGTTTCTAGACTGGGTTGGGCATTGACATCTTAAATTTTTTATACTTTAAACACTGTTTTAAGCTTTTTCGGTTTACAACTAAACTTATACTGTCATTTACGGGATATCTTCCGTGATTGTGTTGTTGTTGTTGTTGTATTGTTTGTGTTTTCGTGTTGTTTGTCTTTGTTGTTTGTCAACCCGCGATCATGGCGCTTGCAACAGCGCCGAAATATCGGGAGCTCATAATAATGAACAATCACGGAAGATATCCCGTAAGTGACAGTATAAGTTTATTTTTATACTTAATTTTCAGCTCTTTAATCTGACGTACATCCCTCGCCCTTTCATCTATAGCTCTAGCAAGCCGATCTAGTTGATTTTGATCTGCTGGACTATCCAAAGTGTCATAAAGCTTGCCTTGGGCAGTTGGGCCTTTGCTCTAGCCATGGCCACAGCTTTCTTGGCCTTTTTCTTGGGGCATCATACTCACTCTTCCTTTCAGCTTTCAAACTTACACTTGCAACTTCAACACTGCCTTTCCTTAAATCCTCTTGCGTCCTTTAACACATTCTGGATTTCTGCCGACCACCACGTTGTATCCCTACCTATCGTACTCCTTCCTAAAATATGCTCTGCTACACTCCTAATACACCCAGCCATCTCACTCGAATTGTCTACGAATTTTTTATTGATTGGCCATTTAGTATCAGGGGAGGTCTGTCTTTGGTTTTATTGACTCTTTATGGCTAGTTCCAAAACTAGGAGTCCGGGCTGAGTAACCAAGTCTTCTCCCGGTAAGACTTTACAGTCATTGTATAATTTGTTTCGTCGGACGGACTAGGAAAGTAGGAAGTAATCTATTTGTGTATTGTGGTTACCACTTTTGTACGTAATAAGGTGTTCGTCGTTCTTCTGGGACCAAGTATTGGCTGCTGCCAGATCAAATGCTCTCATTCTTCCCACATATCCATTGAAATCACCTCTAACTATTAATTCTTCATGCACCGCGATGTTCATTAAAACGGTGTCAAAATCCTCCCAAAACTTCTCTTTCACTTTTTCATCACATCCCACTTGCGGTACATAAACACTAAGTTCGGCATTACGTTTTCGAATATAACCTTAAAACTATAAATCTATCATTCATTATTTTTACATCCATCACGCTTTCTTTTAAATTACTATCTAAAACTATTCCCACGCCATTATTTTTTCCCGTCACTTCCACAGTAGAAAAACTTTTATTCGTCACCAGTTTCTCTCGCTTTTGTACCCTTCCATTTCGTTTCTTGTTAACACTATGTCACATTTATTCGCCTTCTTTTGAATACATCCTCTAGCTCTGTGGCTCGTCCAGTCATCGTCCCAACATGCTAACTAGCATACCTCAATCTGACTTCACCGGGTTACTTTTTACGTCGCACCCGCCCGGGATGGTGCAACAACCCTTGTCCACTTCCTATCGTCCTGTCCTACTGGTCCTATCGCACATCATTTTATTTTCACTCATTTTGCCGAAGGTTTTGGCGTGATTTTTACAGTCGGCCGCCTGCCAGATACTAACCCCTCCTTGGGAATGCGATTGGTGGTAGTTTACCCGTCACCGTGCAGGTGACCCAGAGTCCTTTATGATATGCACTGGGTCATGTGCTCCTTTAGTCGCCTCTTACGACACTCACGGAACGAGATGGGGTGGTCAGATTCTTTCTCCGTGACCGACACTGATGCTGGATACTGTGTTTCCTATTAAGAAATTGTGAAGCTTTTTCGCCTCAGTATTCTTTCCACATTCTAAGGGATAAGAGAAAGTGTCCACCGGTGAAAACGATGATGGAAAAGTCAAACGTATGGCACTGACATAAGCTACCGAAAAGTTTCATATTTTACAATGACTTTCAACGAGATAGGTAGCTAATTATGTCATTCCAGTTGTAAAATATGAAACCATCAAAGTCATAGTAAAGTATGACCCTTTTGAAAGCGATTGTAACTTGTCTAGACCACACCTATATAAGTTTAATAAGATTTTTCACCTGAGATCACCAAAGCCAAAAGCCAAAGCTACGTGCACAGTTACGTGAAACAAGTCACGATTTCCATTTTTTCCTAAAAATCAAACACTTAACTCATAACAGGTCATAATAACCCAGAAATCAAGCACCGGTTTGCATTAAAGCTGCAACTTTGTTCGGCTAATGACTGTCATACGAACCGATTGTGTACAATGCAGTATTACGCACTCATTGATTTTTTCAGAAGCTATAAATGTGTGTGTGTGGTGTTTTGACCATGTGCTGGTCATTATCAATTAGTAGCTATTGGAATCCGTCACTCGATACTCCACTATGAGTCACGCACGCACGAAATCGGAACTCATTCAACATTTCCGTGTTCAGTCGATTTAAAAAAGAAACTGAAAATCGCGCGCCATTTTTAACTCTGCGGTTTCAGAATAGGGATGTAACGAAGTCGATGGACTGAAACGTAAATTTGTTGCGTTATTGCGAATCTTTCTGAAGAATCGGTTATTTACAAAACAACGGAAGCTGAACGATCTTAGAATCGATTTATGTTTCTGATGAATGGTAACTGTGTGGTGCCGTGCTGTCTGGAAGCAGACTTCAAGAAAAGTTTCAGTTACAGTTCTCATTACGCCATCTTTCTCTAGACGTTACCATTTGTCAACATTTTTTTTGTTAGGTTTTTAGGAAATCTTTTGGTGACTTAGAAAGATATGTTTAGTTAATCATCTGCTTGGTCTTTATTCATCTGTCTTGGGGTTGGCCACGAGTCTCACCAGATGCAGTATTTTATATGGAGCGACCGCCAATCTATCCTAGTAATAGCCATGGTAATACGATGCCCTTGGTAAGATTGATAAACAGATTATCGGGCTTTTGACGGCCGTAACGTCTGCCAAAGAAATAGAAATGGTTGTTGGGACCAACGGCTTAACAGCACGCTCTCCGTGTCAGAGAGGTCTCGATATTGTACAATGGATGGCCTATCGCCTATTCTGTGTTAAAGATATTCGGATTGAAACCATAAAATAATTCAATTATTAATTTAGTAGTACATTTAGTCCTTAAAAAATCACTGTTTATGATTTTAGAAAGATACCATGAAAAAAAAGCAAATGCTATTTGGAATAATAATTAAAAAGCTACCTATTGAAAAGCTCAAGAAAAATCACTGAATATTTGTTTAACTAATAATGGTTTTATTTCCTAATGTTTACGTCAAGACAATCGAGGAAGTAATTTCTATCCAGTATCTACGTGTTTCATGGAATTCAAAGCACAGTGTTGTTGTGTTAATGGACTTTGTCATAGTGAAAACAACAACAGCGAATATGACATCGCGCCACGTGTTATCCGAGCTATGCTATGGTACGATGATATCATGTTTAGACACCCATGACCGCTTTATTAGGATTATATAGTTCAAGGCTGTTGCAATTCAGATCAAGGCTAGAAGCAAAATCATATATCCATTTAAGCGCTAGGTAGGTAGGTACTCTATATTTGTCTCTGGCGCTGAGTTAGGAACTTTTTTGTTGTTGTACAAGTTTGAAATTGCCTTTGGTCCTTTCATATTATTCTTTCACGAGGTAATTATCTCTAGTTCGGGTGGTACCTACTTCTGTAATCATGAATAACAAAGT
Source organism: Noctua comes (assembly GCA_963082995.1). Lineage (NCBI taxonomy): Eukaryota > Metazoa > Arthropoda > Insecta > Lepidoptera > Noctuidae > Noctua > Noctua comes. Next base: position 4,546,604 of record OY720267.1, read on the forward strand.
CAACTTGAACGTTTTTAAAGGTCTAATCAAAGGGGTACATACAAGTGGGGAAACTTTGACAATTGAATTGGATTTGGAATTCATACTCGACCGAGCGTATTATCTATGGAGCCGAGAGCTGCAGTGACATTTGCCCACGTGTATTAAACGACGTTTTTCATTAACCCTACGAAGAAATAAAATAATAGAACGAAAAGTATTTTTGTCATTAATTTTTTTGGTAGGAGAGAAGCAAAGGTATGAAGCCGCAAAACAGCTTAACATGAAAAATTGTAAATTACAATTTTATTGAATTTAGTAAGTACACAAATACATGTTGATTGCTTTATAAAAGCAAATATTTTTATAAATAATAATATTTATTTATGATATTCTATTTACAAACACAATCAATTTAAATATTCAAAAGATAGTGAGGCCTAAAGGCGCCAAAGCGCCTCTTTGCTGAGATTATACAAAAAAAACAATCACCACCGTCTATTATTTAGAGGAATTGGACCGATTGAACCACGTTTGACATAGTTAATGGTTATCTGTGGAAATAAAACACTACTAAAAATAAATGAAAAAAAAACCACGAGTGTTTAATACATTGTATGGTACTGTTTGTTACTGACCATTAGCGCGCAATAAGGGCCAGTTTTCGAGAAAGTGTATTGAAAAAAAAACTTAATTATCCGAAAAGCCACAGGAACTTTCTAAGTAATCTTTCAGCGTTGAAAATTAAATCACGGAGTTTCAGTGAGCATTCGTCGAGCACTGCGGTTAATGGATTCTGCAATCAAGATAAGTCACCAACAAAGGCAGCCATTGTAAGAATAAGCTTCGAAATTCGAAAATGATTTTGGCAGGCGAACTAACGATTTTATTTTCTTTTTAATTTCCAGATACTGTTTTTGTAACGTTTACTCATTAAATAATTAGTCTAAAACAATTTACTTTAGTAATGACTGAACATTAATTCTGTTCTTAATTTATGTGAAAATTGTGGAGACAGAAAGCTGATGAGAATAATCTAGGCTTTAGTAAGGCCTTTTTACGCGATCTTCCTCGTTTGATTGGCCTTGATCATTGATATTCAAAGTGGTGCTTATGGACCCCCAGATAAAGCCCTGACGACCAGCAAGGGGTCTATGCCAGCGAAAAAATTGGGTGTCATATAAATGGGGGTGTCATGCAGCCGACGTGCGGGCCGTTTTGCGCGGCACGCGAGCATAAACGACATCATCCGACGAGATCTTGTTACCGTCGGCGTTCCAGCTGTCTTAGAGCCCAATGACTTGGCATGCGACGATGGCAAGACCGGACGGCATGTCTTTGTTTCTTTGGAAGATGTTTAGGCTTTTGGTGTGAGACGCAACTTATGTCGATACTCTTGCGGCCATCACATCTTCCAAGCTCATCGTGCTGTCCTGGCGCTGAGAGAACCTCAAGCGGTGTAAATATAGTAGTGTAACTCTCGTGCCGTGGGGTGAATTCATTTAATCCCATTTAATGACTATTTCATGAAAAAGTCATTCAATGGGATTATATAAACTAAGAGGGTTGTATTGATGGGTTTAATGACTATAAATCTGTAAAGCCATATTTGTTACGGTCGCGAATCATATGTTAATCAACATATAGCCTGACACTGACCTGTAAATTGCAAAAAACGTAAGAAAATTTAAATTTCGCGGGCTACGCTGGCGGTTCCACCTTAAAATGCCGGTTGCCCTCCTACACCCTCGTACGTTTTTATTTTCTATGCGTGAAAATTGTTACTTAAAAAAAAACATACACGTTGTAGATTCTATGTCGAAACTTTCAATGTGAGTAGCACTAGCAGTGGTCAAAACACATTACATACACACACACACACACATACATTACATTACATTTTGGGGTGCATGAAAGGACATCCGGCGCACCCTGGGCAATCGACTGTAGTCGATTGGCTAATCCTTTCACCACGATGGCAAATATAGATATAAAACATATTTGACGTTGATGAATTTGCAGAACAGCAAAATTTGTTAAAAATGTAGGATCCACGAATTAAAAACTTTGGAGTTCCCGGGCCTAGGTCAACAAGAGCTTTGTCATTCGTCATAATATCTATTAGAAATTAGGACCAGGATCTTTGATAGTATGGAGCATAGCAGGCTGAAGTGGGTTTGGTCAGGCCATGTAGATAACCATGTGGGATGTATCTGGGCAGATGGGCCAAGACGGGCGTCGTCACCGAGTGAGGCCAACTCTGGACCAGGTAACATGAACAGTGACCTTTGCCCAACAGTGAGAAATACGTAGGTACAGGTTAAAATAAAATGCTTATAATGGTATTAAGTTTGACTATGTGGATCACAATAAAACATTGAGTAAGACCTATTAAAAGCATATTGAAATGCGTCGATATATAATCTCAGGTTTCTATTGATTGCAAATTCACCACATTCCTCCCATTATTACAATAATATGTAATTGTATCAATACATTATAATAGATGATTAAATAACAGCTAAAATGTGATTATTTTGTATAATGCTGCAGAATTCTATGAGTACTTTGGTAAGTACATTCGTAGGTAATGTGCTTGTGGTGTAGATTAGGAGCATGCATTGAATGCGTGTTCCAATGTTCCTATGTACTCTTTTGGCGTACCTACCATGGGTGTACCCAACTTTTTTTAAGGGGTGGGGCAGAAGTAAATAAACGAAGTAGTAGGAAATTAAAAATGCTTATTATTTACTGACTGATACATTTTATTGACTGCACTACATCTTATTTCAATAATAACCTGTGTCTGGTTAAATCTAGGTAAAATTTCGTTTTCAAATGAAGTTGTGCTTCCAGAACCCTCTTTCTATGCACACTCAACATACAGAGGCCGACAAGACAGTTTTCTGTCATTGTTGACATTAACCAAGTTATTAATTTAATGTGAAAAATGTTAAAGTACCCAATGAATATTTAATTTTATCATAATATTAATTTGCCTAAAAATTCTTAGCTTCGGGTCAGAGAGCAGGGTGCAGCAAGTGCCCCACCGTGGGTACGCCCATGGTACCTACTATAATACCTAAGTATTTAACTATAAGATTTTTTCGTAAATAAACAAATACTTTTTACGTTTAGTCCTTTGAAAAGGTTTGATTGTCTGGTACCTAGGTCGTTCTGTGTTTTAAATTAGACAACTTATAACTAGATCAAGATCATAGATGTTACAGGAATTTAAATTGTAGCTATTGTACCAGATCTAATTGTTTCTGACCATATCCTACTGCTACTTTTAATTCTTTCTATTTTAGCAAGTGAGCAAAGATCATTTAAATACTTGGCTATATTTTTTTCAAAAGGGGCTACTCGATTTAGAAACCGACATGGGTAAGTGACATTTAGGTACGTTTAATACAAATTATTGGGCCTTACTAAAGAATTAATGTTAATACTAAACTTGAGTTTAATTGGCATTAATAAATCAGGAGTTGAATAAATCAGGCCTACTTTTAATAAACAAATAATTGCTCAGTACTAATATGTAGGCGTTCGGTACTTACTTATTACCATGTTACAATAAAATGTAAGTCTTTTTACAGATTATCTGCAAATAGTTTTACAATACAACACAATGTTCAAGTAAATTATAATTTTCGTAACTTTTCGGAGTTGGTAATCCTTAGAACCAAACAAAACTTTCCGTTTCAGTAAAGTTCGTATCGTGTGGTTAGTGCCTAACCTGATGAGACTAGTGAGTTTCTCTTTAATATTCTGAGAACTAAAAACTATAGGCACTTTTATGAGCACATTTAGTTTTAATTCTTTCTATGGTTCCGTCCTGTTAAGTAAAATCGAAAGTTGTAGATCATTTTATTGTATATCTGAAACAGAGTTTTAAGCTAAACTTATACTGTCACTTACGGATCATGGCGCTTGCAACAGCGCCGAAATATCGGGAGCTCAAAATAATGAACAATCATGGAAGATATCCCGTAAGTGACAGTATAAGTTTATCTGAAACAGAGTTTAAAAAAATCTCTCTAAGGTTCAATATTAAATATAGCATCATAATGAAGGCTGCAGTTTTGCAGTAATGATGCTATCAGGCGCCTTACTATGATTTAAAATCTTCAAGTGCACATTAACACGAAGGTACTTTGGATAGAACTTGAGTACTTGTTTACATAACACTATATATATACTTACACTATATACTTACATACCACAGAGTATAAAGATGCTTTGTCAGCTGCTGCTAGATACAACATTGCCAGCACCTTTCAGACAAACCAAGAGTGTCGCAGTTGACCCACTTATGACATAATTATAGAAACTTGAAGGCTTTGAACGTCCTTCAAAGTTCGTGAAAGATGTTGTGCGCTCGATACACTTTCGGCGCCATTTTATGTAAGTGCTGCCGTACAGCGATTCCGTGCTCTCTATCGAACATTGTAAAGGTAATTCAAAAGATACTCGTGAAGGGACATTACCTTCTTCAGTGGTCTATTAATAGATACTTGTTGACTAAAGAGGCTATTGTCATTGCTATATTTAACAGTTACCTATTATAGTCCTCGTTCGTCTAGTGGTCACAAGGTCTACCGCGAGTCTGAGGTCTTGGGTTTGATACCCAGGTCGGGCTAAGTGATATTGGGATTTTCCATTAGAGTTTTATAGTAGTAGTGGCAGCCTAGAGCCTGAAAGTCTTTCCGTTTGATGGCAATAGGCTCGCCTACTATTATATGGGGATTTTACTGGCGAAATGTTGAAGTACCTACTTAGGTAGATAAGCCTCGGCTTAACTCTTGACTAAGGGACTTACCAGCGAATGGGCAGCAGAGTTCTCTGTACTTTTGTACCAACCGTACTGCGATCGCCAACTCGCCTGTCAAGCGTGGCGATTATGGTAACCCCCCCCCCCCCCCCTTAGGGGAGGCTTATGTCCAGCAGTGGACGTCTTTCGGCTGAAGTGATGATGATGAACCCTTGAGGGAAAACCAGGCGTCGCGCGTCGTGCTATGTTATGATGCTGTCTTCAGTTTTAACCATTTACATTGTAGATAGGGTTACCATCCCGTGTGTTGACGATATCGGACAAAAACTTCAGAACCCCAGACATTTGGTTGAAATTGGATTTTTCCCAGGATATCTCCCTAAACGAAATCAAATAGAAATTAAAAAATATCGCGAAAAGAAGTACATATAGTGATAGTGCGTGAATCCAAAATAGGATTGAGGACCCGGTGGAGGCGTTCGGTTGAGGGTAATTAGCTGCACCAGAGTTGCCTTGGAGGCGGTTAATCGTTACGGATACATTTTTATCTGAGATTTGTTTTAATTTATTGATAGCATTCGTCGTTTGCACCAGGTCTCGGATAAGTTAGGTACCTACTTTATTTTGACCATTCATTAAAAATCGACTAATGCAGTCCGGAAAGTTTAGGAGGAAGAAGGATTTAAGAGCGAGCGAAGCAAGCTGGTTTTTTTTTTGCATTCACAGCGATGAAAATTGGTTTTAGTTATGAAACTATATCAAAAAAGAGCATCACGCCCCCTCGTTGGGGCGCCCAAGTGCGCTACACATCTTGCACACACGATTCGGCAGGCTTGGATTCGCTTGACATAAAGTGACCTGGTTTTGACCGGAGTCTTTTTAAAATCTAATCTGGACGGTCCCCGCCCGACCTCCAAAGTAGGACAAATCCAGGAAACCCGGACGGATGGCCACCTTAATTGTATACAGGGTGGAAGGGACACCGACGCGAAAACGATTACCACGTATTCAGTACATCATTCTGAGCCTCCCAACATAGAAATTTTTCATCGGTTATTAAAAAAAAATAGAAATAAACCTATAAAAGTGAAATACCTACATGGTCAAAATGTATAGACCATTAGAACAGCTGATTTTTTCTATGAAAGGGGGCTCAGAATGATGTACTGAATACGTGGTAACCGTTTTCGCGTCGGTGTCCCATCCACCACGTATAGTATGATAGTGTCGAAAATCTGTCTCAGTAAGTAAAAGTGCCTGCTTGGGATCCAACCCACACGAGCTACATACAACACGTAGGTCAGGTACTACAGCCCCCGTAGCATGGCCACCGTAGACAAGGATTTCTTTCAAAATTACAGATTGTGTCGACACAATGACAGATTTCTTTGCACTATTTGTCATTTTGTCGATTCTTCCGTCAAAGAAATCCTTGTCTACTGTGGTCATGCTGCGGGGGCAGCACTGATGCTACTGATTTTGAAATTCCATTTAACAATTTTTTTCGCATTTATTTATTTATTTGGTTAACCAACAATTGTTTGCACAATACATTCATAAGACAATATTTACTGCTACATTTATAAGTGTAACAATTAATTACAGGTTAACACCAAATGCACTATATGTGCTTGTATATATTATTAAGACAACAATAATGCATTGCTAATGCTTAACAAAAAAAGAAAAAAAACATTAATCTAAGTTCATCAATAAATAAAATCACATTACAATATACATCAGAAAAAATTAAAAACACAGATTGATAGAAAAAAATTAATAATAAATTAAAATAAATAATAATAACACACAGCAAATTATTAAAATTAGGTAGGTAAATCACAGCACAAAATTAAAGTAATGGATCACAGTTAAAATACAATTATGTTCAACATCACCTGTAAAAACAAGTACACTATGAACCTACCTTACTTCCTTGATCAACAAGATGACAAGATCGCAATTATGTTAAACTTAAAAGGCATGCATAAATGCATTTAGTACTTACTAACTACCGAACAAGCTCTCTGATCCTAGGTATCCTGTTCGAATCAGTATGCAAAATAGCTGGTCTAGAATACCTAGTCTACAAATAGAGATGTGTTGTGTTTCTTTTTGTTTGAATTACATGAATCTATTAGTAGTGCGGAATCTAGACTGAATGCAATCGCCTGTTTGAAACATCTTTAGTGCTAGCTTGCAGTGGCGAAGGTTCCATACAACTGGATTCCTACCGGCTTCCCCTCCCTCCCTGAAAAATGGCACAGTCAGTATTCCATAGACAAAAAATATAATCATATTAAAGATATGTACTCCGGCTTACCTCTTACAAAAATTGACCCTTCGCTACTGCTAGCTTGTGAATGTACTTCTTGTTTTAATATACTTCTGTCAGTGAGACTAGCATGAAACGTAACGTATGCAAATAAGAACGATTCTATAATCGAAAATATTCATTTCGCACATTAATTTCTACTTCGATTTTTAGTATCTGTCGTGACTTCGTCAGTGTGGATTCAGAATTGGGTCAAGAGATAGAGCCATGTCATTGAGGATAAACACTATGTGCTGTGTGCCCAATTTCGTCCAAATCTGTTAGGCCGTTTTTGCGTGATTGAGTATCAAACATTAAAACTCTCAGGTTTATCGAATAGGCAAATATCAAGTGGTAATTTATGAGATATTTATTCCTATTCCTATTCTTTATTGCACACAAAAAAATAGACATACAAATTGCAACAATATAGCTTATGTACAATGGAGAGCTTAACCCAGAATTGGGTTTTCTTACAGCAAACCAAATTTTGACTGTGAGATATTACTGTTATTATTATTACTGTGGTATTTATATTGTGGTAGACGCAAAAATTTCAACATATGCTATTTAATTAAAATAACGATTAGGTTGGGTGCTCATGTTGGGTCTCTTTTATAATGGAATAGGTGTTGCCCGCGATCTTCGTCCGTTCGTGAATATTACTTCCCTATTTGAATTGGATTTTGTTTTAATTTTATTGCACGGAACCCTAATCCTTTTTCTAAAATAAAAGTAGCCTAAGTTACTCCTTTTAACATCAGCTATCTGCCAGTAAAAGTCCCGTTAAAATCGATCCAGCCTTTTCGGAGACAACCCGGAACAAACAGACAGACAGTCACAGCAATTGCAGTCGAAGGCAACAGTACATCGTAAAATAAGCATAATTTACAAAAACACGTTGAAAAAATTATTCTGAGCAGTAGAATACCTAATCCTATTAGCAGTACCTAGCGTCAGGCTATTAAACTTAGTACATTATATAGGTACTTACCTACCTTATTAAAATTGGGTTCTAGAGTGAAATCGCTACCTTTTTGTCCCCAAAGGCTTTGTTTGTGTAGCAAATTAATCTTTTTGTGGTACTTTCAGGTTGGGCCGAAAGTAATTTATATTTTTCAGTGAATTTTACGTGAGTACAATTACTAGACTTATTTCATATTCCGCCTGGGGACGCAATGCTACCGTAGATAAATTGCTAATGATGTCCGAAACTTTTTATACCTAGCTAAAAGTCGGTTACATATTGTAATATTTCCAAAATTTTATGACCAAGCCATTTTATTTAGATACTATCTTCGCTGGTCACGAATTTAAACAAACAATTTTTAACTGTCGATAAAATCAATGGTACACCGATTAATTGGAACCCTACACTTTGCGTCCGTTTTTTTTAAATTTGGTTTGAATCGAGATTAGTGTTTAAAAGAAACTTGTATTTGTTGAGGTATGCAGGCCATCACAGATTCACGGAATTTTTTAAACTATTCTGAAACTACTGAAGAGAAAATGAAGATATTTGCACTAAAAGTTTTGAATGAATTAAAAAAAAGCAACTACGGCAAAGAAAGTTGGCATCGTGATGCCTTCTCTCATGCATCACGTTACGTTTTTGGCGCATTTGAAAATAGAACGTTAAAAATACAGCTGATACTCGATTCTGTCAGACTCATGTTTTTATGAACACACGTGAAAAGAATTCATACACCTACAGCACTACGGTAAAAAAAACCGGCCAATTGCGCGAGTCCCGTACCACCCTACAATATTTAACTCATTTATAACACGTTTCTTGTATCGTTGTTACGTTAATCTTGAACTTTATTTAATTTCTATTATTTGTTGTTATAGCAGCCATAGTACTACACACTCTCAAGTGTGTACCTCTACCTACTATTCGGTTCAAAAGATACAGTAATGTGACATAAGGACGGACAGACAGTAATAGGGTCCCCTTGGCAGCCTTTGGGTACGGAATCCTCAAAACAGGTGTTGCCAACATTTTGTCAGTATCCCATTTTCGTGGGAGTTTTAGTCACTACAAAGTAAGTACCATAGAAATATTTTCCTTAGATCTAGGTTATTTAACTTTGCTAGTTCATGCATAATATTATTGTTTAACGTTCTAAACGTGCTCTTGTTAACATAATACTGTTTGGCCGGCGAAGCTGTTTATTTTATAAAATGAGTATTGGGTGATGTGGAAAATTCAATTTTCTTGAAACTATTTTTGTGAGTATTAAACTGGCTTTGGAAACAAAATTTTATTATCCATAGGATAAGTAGACAGATGAACGTTATACATCATCATATCATCAAGTTTACATAGTTACTTAGAACGTTTTACATAGTTTACGTCAATAGAAAATTGTCGACTTATCTAAAGTGATTCTCACACGACACGACACCGCTCGTCCGCGCGGTCGGGCGGTGAACCGAATCTCTCGTCGCATTGCCTTTTTGTTTTTGGGACAAACCCGCCTCACTATTCCCAAACCACTGTAACTTCTGAAAGCCAGAATCAACAGTGGCGACCACCAGAAAAGCACCGTCATAATGAAGTTCCACGAAGTCCCAGAGTAACAATCTAACTTAGATCCTGCAACAAAATTAATCAGAAAAGTATAGCGGAGGAGTAGGAAAACCATAATTTACAGTTGAATTGGCTTGTTGAAATCTGTTGATGTCTACCTAACACACGGCACCGTCCGACCGCGCAGAGGAGCGGCGCTCATCTCCTCTTTGCGTGGTGTACCGCCAGTACATTTGCCTTGCCGCCTACGCACGACCGCGCGGACGAGCGGCGGAATTTATTGACGCATCCACCTAAAGAAAGATTCAAGAGTGTTTTGTATGAAGTATTTTCTAACCATTAATTTTATGTACGCGACTCCAGGCATAAAAGCAGACTAGTGTTGCCAACTTATTCCCATAGTCATTGATAGGTAATAATATAATCATTTATAAAATGGGGATAGTATGCGGGCGCGTCTGTATTACACAATTGATCTAAGAAGCGGTGCGCTCTGCGTACGCGCATCCGTGCTAGAAATCAAATGGACCGATCTCTGTTCGGAATGTTTGCGTCATCTGTTCTAATGTTCTAGCTATTGATTATAAGTAATTGCTCCCTCCGTGCCTCAGACAACACGTTATTCAGTAGGTTTCTGCTGTCATCATAGACAAAACCGTACATCGTAAAGTTTTAGGCCACTCCTCCTCCCCCTCCCAGCATCACGTGTATTTTTTTTAATGAAAACATCAGTTTTTTTTATAGCCTGTTCTGTCCTACTGCTGGGCAAAGACCCCCATTCATCCAACTCTCCCGTTGTTTTGCCTTCTCGGGCCAATCAGTCAGGAACGAGTCCAAATCGTCACGCAGCGTTTCTTGGGTCTGCCTCGGCCTCGGTGACGACGACAATCTTCGGGCACCAACTGTGTGACAAATATTTTGAATATTCCACAATTATTAGGTTTTTACGCGGTAAGGATAACACAATTCAATTCAATGCGATGTTGGTGAAAAGTAGTATAGACAGTCAGTACTCACATACATATTAAATTCCTTTTATTTGGTCGCTCAAAAAATACACGTGATTGTCACAATATCCCATCCATCGTGAATAATCGTTATTTTTGTCTGACCCCTCCACCTCTTTTTAACCCCACGTGATTAAAGGTTGGCCCCTTACCGGTAGTAAGAATTTAATCCCATTGAATGACTATTTCATGAAAAAGTCATTCAATGGGATTAAAAAAAACTTTGAGGGTTATATGCTTGTATGTATAGATGATTTTAATTACTATAACTCAGTAAAGCCATATTTTTAACAGTCGCGAAACATATTTTGTTCAACATATCTACAGTGTGACACTGATTGGCAAATTGCAAAAAACTTAAGGAATTTGAATTTCGCGGCCAACCCTGGGGTCAAAAAAGTCTGAAATTTGTATGATTCAAATATTTTACTGACCTCTTTTTTTTTTTTTTTTGGATTGGAAATCATCAAATGACCCCCCCCACTGTGGGCGGAGCGGAAGGGAGTGTCAGACTTGTACTGACTAAAACCCATCCATGTTCCTTCTTTGCCCTTTGTGTTCCAGGGCCACGGTATCTCTTTCGAACAGTCCCACAGCCCACTGACCTCTTACTTACATAATTACATTACTAAACGTGCTGCAAAGTAATGTCAAAACAGGTAAATTTTTAAATAAAATATGGATTCAAAATACGTCATCCATCACTAATTATTAACCGAGATTAGCTTTATATTTAGGTTGACCTTAATTAACGTTTAGATGAGTCAAATCGAGGAAAAACAATTCAGTTCAGTTTATATTCCTAGATTTGTTTAGAATTACAAGTACAGTTTAACAGTAGCTTAGTATTAAAATACAAAATCAATAACAAAGCAAAAGCATTAATTTCAATTAAACGATTTACATTTTTCAAGGAGTTGGTCAATTTGTCAGGAAGTCGAAGACCGTTCCAAAACATCGATCTCCGTGAAGAGGAACTGACAAGAAATTCTTTGAACACTCTTTGAAACCAGTGAAACCACCACAAAATCCTAGGGACAATTTTCAGTCCTGTGTCATGGAAATCGAACAGCAATGTTTTCTGTAGTGTTCTTTAATTCCTTCCTATTTTAGGTGTACGTTGAGATGGAATATAGATCATCATATTCATCATGTGGGTTTGGAAATCAAAGCTTGGGAGTCGAGACAAAAGTTTTTTTCCCCTCTTTTAGCTCTGTTTCACTGCACACACAAGTATGTAAAAATATCAGTCCTCCAGATCGTTTTCGTTCACGGTGGTCGGTCTCAGCGGCGATTAGCCGATCATTCAGGTGCATATTTCCCTCTGACACGACCGGAGGGTATCATACCGCCAACTTCCAAACTCTGGGCTGGTACTGAGAAATTACTGGAAAAACACAATATAATTTTGCCCTATCCCGGAATCGAACCCAGGACCCCACGCTTAGCAGTTGCGCTTGCGACCACGAGACCAACGGGTAACTATAGTACCTATAACTTACATAAGTACGTAGCGAAGCGCTGACGTCAATTTAAATAATAAGGATGTTCTTCGTGGACTTTACCCGATCTCGTGAAACATGCACAGTATTGTCCGCTGAAGATTACTGTTCTGAGTAATTGACCTACTTTTCTTTTATTTCATATATCGTTGGTGCGCTTGCCAAACCTACTATGTGTGTACACAACAAAAAAAAATTTTAGCTCTCGTAATAAGTTTTTTTTATTATCTTAGACAGAAATAGATATTTTTTGCCATATTTTATTCTATTTTTATTTTTCCAGAAGATGCATTGATTTCTTGTTCTATTAATTCATTACGAAAAAACAGTTTTTATGTTGTCCTGAAAAGTTCCTAAAATGCACATATTCGGTTCGGCAAGCGCACCGACGATATATTGTGCTTTTGCGGTTAATTTAGTGTCCTTTTTGACACTTTTAGGTGCATTCCATTTGAGGTATCCGTAACCGAAGGGTAACCAACGGGACCCTATCTGTCCGTCCGTTCGTCCGTCCGTCAGTCCGTCTGTCTGTCAGCGGGCTGTCTCTCATGACCCGTAATAGGTAGACAGTTGAAACTTTTCACAGAATGCGTATTTCTGTTGCCGCTGTAACAACAAATAATAAAAATAAATTAAAAATTTAAGGGGGTTCCCCTACTACGATGGTACGGAATCCTTTATGCGCGAGTCCGACTCACACTTGGCTGGTTTTTTGCTGAATGGTTTGTTTTTGTTTTTATTTAACCGGTTTTTTTGTTGTCGTATGTCTATTACACATAATATACATATCAAGTAGGTAAACTTGACGGCCGAAATGGGTTAAGATGGTGGGACTTTCCAGGATGATCCACAGGATTTATAATATTTGATTTCATGTTAATTTAATTAATTTTAAATAACCTAAACTAACAACTAACTAAAATAAAAAAAAATCCTCGTCAAAGTTGTCAAGAGGAAGATGAATAATAGTAAAATATAATAGTTTGCTTAAAGAATGGGATACCAGTTGATCTTAGATTACACCCTAGATTATTGTAGCATCTAAAGGAATTCAGTGGTAGGAGCATTTGGAGCATCAACAGTCATATGGGTCGACGACATACAAAAGATCATTTCACGGGATGGGGTGGAATTCAAACAGGCCAGGGAAGCAATCATGTAGAACCAGCATTTTGGATTCAAGTTCTAATAATCATAATGGCAATAAGCGTTGATCTTGGCGTAGGTATGTCCGTTGGCTATTAGGAGTAATGGTAACGAGGTACTGTGATTTAATTTTAAGAAAAGCTAGGGTCCCAAAATACTGCCTTGAGGTATACCAAAGGGAAACACATTTTGTGTGGTATTGACAAAGATTACCACTTTCGCGAATTGCTACTAGCCAGAGACGTACTGCCCAGAACTTTTTTTATAATTAATCTGTCTTTTTAACGAATGCCCTTAAATTATCAAGTTCCCTTCGATTTAAGTAAAGAAACAGTATCGAATGCCATAAGTATAAAAGAAAACCCTACTGATAATTCTAGTCCAAAAACGATTAACATGTGTGTCTACCCAGCCATTTTCCAACTATGTTAGGGTCGGCTTCCGATCTAATCGGATGCAGCTGAATACCAAAAACGATTAGCGTATAACATAGAAAACATATTTTTAGCTATACTGAAAACATCAAGTACGGTAGGTACTTGATGTTTAGTACACATGCAATGCTGAAAACTAACCATCTACGTGTAGGTAGTAAAGCGTAAAAAACCGCAATGCTTAGTAATAGTAACGTTTATTTTTTCCACTGTTGCTTTCCTTAGTCCACCGTCATACATAGATATGACCGAATGAATAAGTTCGTGCATATTCATTCATTCAGTAAGGTTTGGTTCATTAATGCTGTTTACTGATGTGCTTATCAGTGAAGTAACCGCACTTACTATGACGTACACATTTGTTGAATAAACATTATATAGGTACGTATTTATATGCTATCCTATCAGTAATTAATTAACTAGAATTCTGTGTGCGTCGGCAAGTCTAGTCTGTTCATAGATTTGTCTAGAATTGTAAAGGATTCTTTGTCTGTTCGCATAATGGGTCTCATGAAATTATGGTTATTTCTTAGTTAAGTAGGTAACAAACGTGTATAGTAAACAAAGATTGTGTTTTATTGAAATAATTCTGGTTTAGTGCCGTTGTAATATTTTATCTTTCGCTTAAGACTATAAGATTTACAAACGTTTAAATTTTATAACGTTTTTTAAAATAAGTTAAGTTTGTGAGAAGTTGAGAACCTATGCAAAACCTATGCCTAGACTAATGCATCCTTCTCTTGCCGTTTTTCCAATTTATTTGTCTTCTTCTACCTTCTTCTTTCTCTATTAGTCATCAATCGTCATCTCAGTGGTCACCCCGACGTTGTCCATATCATCTTTCACAAAGTTCATTCATTGTTTCGTAGGTCTTCCTGTACTCCTATAGTAGTTTTCAGTTTGAATTTGGATACATTCAAACCTAAAACGACTCTGAGCAGTCTGAGAACGGAATTACAAAAAAAATATATGCATTCGTATAGTATGTTTTAATCGCGAGTCTTCTTGTTTTGTTTGTCGATCCCGAAAACGGGTTACCTCATTTCCATAATGGTGTTAAAATTGTATCTTTCTTGAGCGGTCAATGAAGGTTATTTATTATTTATAATGCATGCGCCGTATTCACCGATATGCGGGATCATCCCGGTTCCTCAACAAGGAATACTATAGACCGAAGGTTTTGTCCTCTCGTCATCCAATGATAAGAAAATTAAATATAGATAGAAAGTAACGGAAAATTATAATCACTAAATTAGCAAATTATGAGAGGTCTCAGTATTTTTTTAAGTTTGCCGTGTTTACGTGGGTAAACTTGCGGCCGAGAATTTTGTGGAGTGGGGCTTCTGGTTTCACAAACTTCGAGTTGGGTCGATCCGAACGACGCGCGAATTAAGTAAGCGACAACGGAAGTATTTAAAAAATAACTTTATTTCGACAGAGTGACAGCGAAACAGTAATTACTTATTCTAATAAAATATTGATCTTATATACTAACTTTATTGCTAACGTAGTACATGGTACAGCGTGGTCGGATATGACGCATGTCCTAGATAATTATTAATGCTGATCAAACAATGGAATCTTCTAGAAAGAACTGTATCTAATAAATACTATTTGCTGACGAAGCTAATATTGGTAGGTTGGGGTTCCTTAACTCCTCCCTCCCTAAGAGAGAAATTATCCGAAGGTGTCGCAGACGGTTTCGGAGAATTTCGAAAAAATTTTATGATCTGAAATTTAAACATTATAAAGATAATAACTGCTATTACAATAATCATATACTCGACAATGGTCCATATGCTAATTTCTATTGTCACTGTTTGAGGTGTCTCGTCTATTTCACTAATTTTTGCACTTTGTAACACTTCTTTCACATCACTGAAGTCCACATTTCTTAGATCTACTTTCTTTACTCTTCTCTGGATGTCCTGTTGCAGCTCTGGCATATGGATCAATGGCAGCTGGAGACTGGAAACTGTAGTGTTTGTGGTAGCGGCCACGATGACTTCGCCTATTTGCGTCTCGCATTGCTGACTAGGGGTCACGATGTAGGTCCCAAGAATAGTGTGTTTCAGGCTTTCTGTATTGCAATTTTCGGTGATGATGAGGTTTTCTTCTGAGTAAACCAACCATTGGCTGTCGGTTACTTTTTGTACCTTAGTTTTCTCTATTTCAATATGGTTCTGTATGCAGCTTTTGTAGTTATTCTTCATCAGCATTATTTGTTCAATGCAGGTCTCAGTTGAATACTGGGCAAAATTGGTTTCAGCACAGAGAAATTTGTCATTTTCAATCTCAGTACATGGGCTTACTACAGGCATGTATTTCAATCTATTCACCATCAGGTAAGGGTATTTGGGTATAATAGTGAAGGTATTTGGAGAGTGGAATATAGGAATGGGTATAACCTTGTAATAATTATATGTTTCGTTATCTATTAGGGGAACTTCTAAAACAAAAACTAACTTATTGTTATTTATATATGATTTAAGTATAATATTACGTTCTAATTTAATTAAATTAAGTTTACTTACTGGATATATTGTTCTAGCATGTTTAGCAATGGTTTCTAACGTATTATATAATTCTGTACTATTTATAATGGATTGGTGTAAAGTATTCAATTTGCTAAAGGCAATGGCCGTCTCAATCTCTTGTATGTTTTCGTAACAAGTGCGAAAGTTACTTAAAATTTGATACATAGTATTAAATATTTGGAAAAGTTTGTTAAACCTAAACTCATGTTCAACTAATTTTTCCATTTCATTAGTATGTAAACCCAAGTTTTTAATATTTGAATTTATTATTTCAGAGTCATTTACTAATTTATCAAAAGCCTTTTGCATTGATGATACTTTACGTTCGACTACATGCTCTCTGTTCTGTATCATTTGAATTTCCTTATCATATTTAATTGCATCGTCTTCATCTAAATTTCCAGAAATAGCTTTTACCAGTGAGCCTAATGGATTGAACAAGGCTCGTTTATTTCTATAATGAAAAGGTAAGATTTGAAAAAATCTGTCCTTTGTTAGTTTAACTAGATATTCTATTTGATTTTCTATTCCTATGGTTTCATTACTTAGTCTATTTTCCTTAATTTTCGTTTTTAAATTACTAAAATCCCGAATGTTAGTATCTATTTGTAAGCCTAATGATTCTAAGTCTACAGTTTTATATATAGTCCAATAACTAATCCTCTTCACTGCTACTCCCCGCTTCAGCGCTGCTATCCCCGGATTCTGACCGAGGTTTTCGAGGTCCAGCGTGAATGTTGACGTCACTAGTACCAGAAGTACCAGGCACGATCTGTGGAGGACGTTTTACATTTTTTAACGCTACTCTAGTTGTCCTTTTCTTTAATTCTACTGGTACTATATTTCTTTCAACTTCACCAATTATTTTCGCTTTTTCATATCGCGGTTTTTCTTTAGCTTTTCTAATCCTAGTATCTTTCATATAAATATTATCGTCTGTCTTAAGTACCGGTGTCGTTTCACCACCTTTTTTATTTATCACTTTAATTTTATCAGATTCTAATTTTTCTGTTACGAATTCATAAAGTACTTTAAGGCGTTTTCTATGATCTAACAATAGCTTCTGAGTTAAATTCTTTTCTCTATCTACGTTAAATACATTATCTGAACAAGTGTGACCAAATACTAGTTCGAAAGGCGTAAAATCTGTTGCTGAATGAATGGTGTTGTTATAAGCCATGATAGCATAAGTCATAACGGATGCCGCATCTAAATCGTTTTTATCGTATTTTGCTATACGGTAAATCTCAATAATGGTGGAATGAAACCTTTCCACTATTGCCATTGAACTGGGATTATTTGGAGTCCCTATATGAAGTTCAATTTTATATAAGCTTAACATTTCTTTTATCAAAGTGTTATTGAATTCTGTACCGGAATCACAACTAATTTTCTTAGGCAGACCATACATACTAAAATACTTAATTAATGCCCTAACTATCTCTGGTGTACTCCTATTCGGTACTACATGAAATAAATATTCATTTTGAACTACACTTCCTTGGAACGTAGTCAAAATATATTCACATTTTTTGATAAATAAAGGTAAAGTTCTAGCATCGCCACTGAATACTGGTATGATGTTAACCATTTCCTGTGGGACACGGGTTACGTTTTCCATTGTGAAAAGTTATGAAAGTAACACAAGTAAAGAGGAAAAAAAATCACCTTAATGTACTACTAAAATATCACGACCATAAAAATAATACTACAACTAAAATCTATGCAAATATTATTACGGCGTTGTCCAATCCCTAATAATACACACACATAGACTTATTACAAGGTTGGGATGTAAATGGAAGAGCTGAGAGGAAGGTGAAAAAGATTTACTCACAATTCCGCAGCTAGCTTCATGCTCCCTGAATTACTGCTGTGGCTGGTCCTCTTCCGTAACTTGAAGTGGCTTCTTAATGAATTTCTTTGTTCGGCGATCTCTGCTTAACCGTAGACACGGACGTCGGCTGCTTCTCGTAGAATTGTATACACGGCAGGCTGACTACAGAGATCCTACCGGCTGCGCCAATTAAGTAAGCGACAACGGAAGTATTTAAAAAATAACTTTATTTCGACAGAGTGACAGCGAAACAGTAATTACTTATTCTAATAAAATATTGATCTTATATACTAACTTTATTGCTAACGTAGTACATGGTACAGCGTGGTCGGATATGACGCATGTCCTAGATAATTATTAATGCTGATCAAACAATGGAATCTTCTAGAAAGAACTGTATCTAATAAATACTATTTGCTGACGAAGCTAATATTGGTAGGTTGGGGTTCCTTAACTCGCGCGCGCCGGCTCCGTGTTTCTGATTCCGCGCCCAGTCGTCCGCCGCGCGCGCACCCATCTACATAGCAGTCGCTCCGCACTCGCTCCTGATCCGTCTCGTTGTGCACGCGCGTTTCCCTCTCCCGAACTACTCGGCACGTGCACTGTTACTGTACCTCTTTCACGGGCCCCTCGACCCGGCCTTCCGCGAAACACAATAATGGGCCGATAAAGACTAATTACTCGCGTAGTTTGCCATTTAAGGATCGAGTGACGAGTGACGGTTCGCGAGTGCAGTGTCAGGGCTGTGATGGCTGAGAATCACGCACTTATACCCGAAGCCAACTCGATGTACACTCAGACGAACATGAAGGAGTCGCAAGACATATCCAAGAATTTGATGAGTGGTGATTTTGAGAGACAATTTAGGGGTGCGATGGTCGAGAAGACAGATAGGCGATGGCAGACGTTGCTGATCACGCTGGCCGTGGTGGTCGGAGCGCTGATGGCGTGGCTGCTGGTGTTCACGATAGTGCGCGAGGTGCAGTTCCGGCAGCTGCGCCATGAGGTCGACGAGCTGACCGCGAATATGATCGCCATGTCCGCCAATGTCAAGTCCCTCAGCAGCAAGATCGAGAAGAACAAACTGTTCAACGACTTCAAGGACTTGCAGGACACGGTGAGTCCATATCATTAGACAGCACGTTTGTTTACTCGCAGATTACATCAGATTACAAAACCCGGTGTCAACATTACAGCGACTTTGAACTAAAAACGCGATGAAGACAAAACAAAAAATAAACGTAGTTGATATTAAAATAGTAAATGTATGCACATTTTTATTTCGTTTTAGCTTACTAATAGGTACGCGGCTCGTTTTGAACGGATGTGTATTTAATCCCCAACAACAACATGGCGTTGTCAGGTAAAAATAATACAAAGGATAAAATCAATTCCATTCCTTTGGGCAACCCAAAACAGGACTAGGGCCGACTTTATTTACATTGGAAACTGGTAAACAATAACATTTTGAAGAATAGATAATCAGATTGCAGGTAAAGCGAGGCGAGGGCCGGGACCATGTGGTGAATCTCTTACGTAATTAGCGTAGTATTATGATGTTGTAAGTCGCCACTTCACTCGTCGCTCGGTACCTCAGAAGCTCGCTAGTTGGTGGCCAAGGTCTGCAATACAAACACTCCACACTATTATAGTCAATTGAGTGAGCAATGATACGATCGTTTGGCATGGCAGCAATTTAATAGACAACGTTCAAATGGTTTGTATCGTCAATAAGTAAGTCTATTTCGCGAAGCTTCTTTTGTAAATTTTTGTCGCAAAACTTGGAGGATATTGGGAGGACTTCGCCGTGGGTCTAGAGAGCACGGAACAGGTTTTGTTAACACTACAACCAGTTACGAATGTAAACAAAAACGTGCCGGGCGGCGCAGGCGCCGATCTTGCGCAACACACATCATTTGTGGCATAGTCGCATTAATTGACGACAATTAAATCTTTTCATTATGGTCTTCATTCTTGGTGTAAGATCCATCTATTTGTACTTGGGAGTTTATTAAGATGTTTACAGTTCTGATTGCTATGATTAAACTTTAGTGTTATGAGTAAATGGAAACGTTCTATCTCACAATTAGGTATTTACCTTTAATGAACAATTATCTGTAGGGATTATTGATTTACTGACTAAGGGGATAAGACAAAGTTTAAACGATTACCGTTCAAAGCAAGCAAATCATTCGGTTCCTGTGATCGTTAAATAATGTTTAAGTTGTTCAAAGATGCCTCGAGGCTTGGACTCTGAGGACTTGGCTACTATTCAAAGTGCCTCTAACCAGTTAACTTATTGTTGTTAGAATAGGACTATTTATCGGCTGTAGTTTGTCGGATAAAATGAAAGTTGGAAGTAGCCAATAAAAATTAAAGACAGTGACACCTCCAATTGTTCATACATATATGGTTGATGGTGAGAATCAACCACCGTCAACTAGAAGTCATTTAGTGTTTAACATGAGCCTTTCTTGTAGACAAAACAAACGATTTTGGTAACATAATCATGGTATGAAAACCATATTGCCTTTTTTTTATTTAATAGCTATTTTGTTATTGCTCCATCGGGCTCGGTTTCAGAATTGATTCAGAGAAATACTATTGAAAAAAAACAACAGCGGTTCCTTCTTATGGCCCTTACGAATAAAGACCTCAAGTTTACAGCATTAATATTCCCAGACCTACCAAAATTTCCCATTAATTACTCAAGATTAGATGTAAATAACATTAACGCTAATGACCTCATTAGCGTTAATTTTATTTAGGTAGTCAATATAAATAGTAACAAAGCACTCGACACCGTGAGAAGTTAAACAGAACATAAAAGTGTATGGGTGTTTAACTTTTAATGGCTTCCCCCACACCACTTGAACGATTAACGAGATATAAAAATATTATAAGATTCTAAGAGGCTACCTGACGTAGACTGTAAAATATTTATGATACAAGTTTAATTTGTTAATATTAAGAGCTGAAGAGGCTGATGATTGAGCTCTTCACATAAATTGGTGTAATGAAGAGAATATCGGCTACGCAGTATGAATAATCACACCATTGCGGTACATAGATGATCAACAACAAAAAAAAAGTAGTGGTAAATGTTCATTGAAATTATGCAGGGGGTTATTGGCATTACACTCCTAATCTCGATGTAATTTCTTTGACAATTCAACAACATTCATTGCGTATTTGTACGTGGTCGAGCAGAAGAACAAATAAAGCAAAGAATTTCGAATTTCGAAAACTGTGTTACGTAATTGCAGCTTTGTCAGACAAAAAATACTTTAGATTTAGGAAGGAATCCGCGTAATCAGGCATGAAGGTACAAGTAGTAAGTTTGCAAATGAATAAGCCGCCATGCGCCAGTTTCGATAAGCAAACTAGGAAAGTTAAGGATAAATAAACTAAAAATGTTGTAACTGCTTCAGAAATCGACCGTCGTAGAAAGACAGACTTTTATTTTAGATTTAAATAGAACCTCTTTAAGAAGCTTAACGAGTAGTTGAGTGGTTGGCCAGTTACAATGTCTAAAGCTGTTTACACAAGGGGTCCCTCGGGGTATTATACTTCTACCGTTCCTTACTAAAGCGTAAGACTCATAGTCATAAATCATTCGTCCATTCTGACCAAATTCTTTATTCATAATTTCATTTTGGACCACGAAATAGAATGCTCCCAAAATAGTTGGGAAAAGGCTATATAGACGCAACCACGCAATTCAAAAATCAGTCTGTGGTCGCTCCCTTTTGTGTCTTTAAATAAGGCTGTCACAGACGACCATTAAACCAATATTACCTACATACTTTGATATATTAAAACCCATAACATTCAAATTAACATCACTATTTGTATACAAAGCTAAAGGGAATTATGTAAATGATATTGCTGTTTACGATAAAGTAAAGGTAGATGATTAAAATTACACCGATAGTTAACCGTGTTCCTTTTGAAGCTAAGAACATAAATGGTAATTAGGGACTATAATAAAATAGTCATTGTAGTAATCTTACTTGTATTATGTATTCATAATGGGGTATTAGGACGGGCACGCCGCAATCGCGGCGGTAAGACCCCTCTTTGAGGAGTGGCTGGATAGGCGTCACGGCGTCCTGACCTACCGCATGACGCAGGTCCTCACCGGACACGGAAGCTTCGGGAGGTACCTGTGTCTGATGGGGAAGGAGGAAACGCCTGGGTGTCACCACTGCGAGGACCGCCCGGAGGACACGGTGGAGCATACGGTGCAGGACTGCCCCGCTTGGGCAGGGCACCGCCGTGTCCTCACGGCGGCGATAGGCGGAGACCTCTCGCGCCCGGCATTGGTCGAGGCCATGCTGCGGGGCGAGACGGAGTGGGAAGCGGTCGCCTCCTTCTGCGAAGCAGTCATGCTCGCGAAGGAGGAGGCGGGCCGCGTGAGGGAGAGGACAGCGTCCTCCCTCCACCCCAGCCGCAGTGGTAGACGCCCACGGCGCCGGACGTTGGCAGACGATCTCCGGCCACCGTAGGCGCGGGCTTGCGGGCGGCGAGTAATGGGCGACTCGCTGTCCGACCATGGACCATGCCCGGGTCGACGGCGCGTTGTGTTCCACGCGCGCCTCAAAGAGTGTCAGCATTATGACGGGGCCCCCCTCTAGAGGGCGAAAGCCTGCCGGGGTCGCGGGACTTATAGAATTACCGTGACCCTGGATCATAAAGGGCTATTGAAGGACACCGTGGATTTTAGTCAGTACAAGTCTGACAGTTCCTTCCACTCTGCCCTGGGTGGGAGGACTCATTTGATGATTTTACCACGATAAAAAAAAAAAAAAAAATAAAAAAAAAAAAAAAAAAAAATGGGGTATTAGGAGAATTACAGAAGGTCGTTAAGATTAGAGCATGGCTGTTTTAAAAAAAACGATATCTATCTTTCAAAATGAGAATGATAAATATTTTCATAATTTAACGAAAAGGTGCGAATTGGAATGAGAATAATAAAATATATTTTGGAAATTATAATTAAAAATACCGTTACGTTGACGTTTGTTGAACATAATACCTCAGTGGAAGACAATTTAAGACAGGAATTTGCAGAAAGTTACGATCATCAGTTGTGTGAAAAGACATAAAACGTTTACGACGGAGGCCGGTATATAACAGCGGATATAGAGGGATCACACTTTAGAGACAACACTATTGCTGTATTGCTGTACACACAAATTATGCCATGAGACAAACTGCAGAAGTACCTACACATAACATCACGACTGTAATCCCCGAAAGGTTAGACAGAGATGTGTCTCAGTAGCTACACTCATATTTCGCCAGTCCTATGTAATAGGGGGCGAGCCTATTGCTCTGCAGATCACTCAGATTCCTACCAAACTCTTGGCATATTTTGTAACTAAAAACGTTTGGCGAGGCCATTCGAAGCCGCACATAAAATCCACCGAATAAATATAGAAGCGTATAAGATGAAAGTTTACAAACACACAGGTTGGATTGGCGCCAATTTTTGACAGACCGTATCGTGGGCCCAGGTCGATCGTTGACGATATTCTGAAGCATTATATTGGGCTACTAGCATTGGCTACAAAGTAAATGGCATGCTGCGAGAGATTTATCGCTAGTTCCTCGAATTAGATTTTATTGGTCCGTATTTTGAACGGAATAGTTGCTAATAATATTTACAACAACTTGTTTTGTAGCAGAAAACGAAGAAAAACAGTTTGTTTTTTTCCTAAACACTACTGGCCGGTGTGAATTGGTGCGTTTGATTATAAATAGGTAGGTTTGTGTTTTTTTCACGTGTGAAGAGAGTAATTTTCAAACAGTAGACATTTTGCGAAAGAGACGTTTTGCGACTTAGCTCTGGCTGTAATGCGACAGGAAAGGGCCTCCATCTTACTGTCTTTCGCATTTATGCGATGCGATTGTAAGGATGGATGTATGGACAGATATTTGTTACTCTTTCACGTGAAAACTACTAAACGGATTTGGATGAAATTTGGCACATAGATAGTTTATAGCCTGGATTAACATATAGGATATTTTTATCCTGGTAGTATGATCCCGTGGGACAGTTACCGAATTTCACGCGGGCGAAGCCGCAGGCAACAGTTATTAAGTAATATATTCGGAAGATAAAAAAGTATAGATATGGGTAGTTAATTTAATTGGGAAAGATTATAAGGATTCTTAGAAAATTACTTAATATGTATTAATAAATTTATGAAAATTCTCGTGAATTTTCCGTTTGAAACAGACGTTGTCCTATCTTGTATTTCTTTTACGTCTTTGTTTTCATCCTTTGAAAGTGGGCTGTAAAGATAAAATGTCAAGCCATCGGCGCAGTTTGAACAAAAGCTTGTAAAAAAATAAATTCGTTACGATATAGCCCGACCTGACGAAGGTTGCAAAGACTTCATACTAAAAGTTGGGCTCGTATAATTAAATTGCAGATATTTTTTAAAAGGCATTATCTATGGTTGTATTTTGATTTATAACTTGTCACTAAAAAGGTCTATCTTTAACCGTTTTTAATGATAACTTTAAGACTTTTCGTTCGCGTGATATTTAAATACCGGGATTCCTATGTCTAAGTGAAAGAGATGGCAACTTTGCATAGAGCTTTCCATCCCCTAGCTAGCAGTATTGGCGAAAATTACATATCCAACCTATTCAAAGGAGTCAGAAATGGTCGCGGGACTTATAGAATTACCGTGACCCTGGAACATAAAGGGCTATTAAAGGACACCGTGAATTTTAGTCAGTACAAGTCTGACAGTCCCTCCCGCTCTGCCCTGGGTGGGAGGACTCATTTGATGATTTTACAAAGATAAAAAAAAGGGAGTCAGAAATTGAGAAAACGATCCTTATTTATTTAGTTCATAATCAACCGGGTGTAAGGATGAATCATGTCTGAAAAAGTATGTTTAATTAATCGAAGCAGCAGCTAATGCATTGCTGTTATTTTTGCAGGAGATATCTTGCTTAAAACCTGATATATACGACAGGGTGAAAGTTGATTTCAGTGGGTAAGAATGTTGGCTAAACAAATTCTGTTTCTCATCGTAAAAAAAGACATGTAAATAATCAGAATGTCTTTTTGCTGACCGTTTCGTATGAACAATCGTAAAACTGGCCAGATTCAGATAACTGAAGATTTTATGTGAAAGCGCCTACGCTGCCGAAATGAAATCAACGATAATAAATTCTGAAGTTATCATTCTAAGTTTTGAGTCGTTTGACAGTATGTTTTTGACAGCTGTCATGACAAACTAAGCGTTGGAGTATGACCGTGTGAATATCGTCGTAAAATATTCCGTAATAGTCAATAAATTATTTCATTATTCAGCACACTTCAGCAATAACATTTGGTGTTAATGTTTATTGGCGGGGCTTAGGAAATAAAACGTAGTGTATATGGCATAGCCTTGAGCTTAGGCACTAAAATATGAGATGATAAGGTACATACATATACGTTCTTTGGAGTAATATGGAGACCAAATGTATGTTTACGATATTCCTTTGTCACATTGCATATAAGGCGATGAAGCTGATGTTCTGTCAGCCAAAATGAGCGTAATGTAATTTGAAGACAAACACGATTCAAAAATATGTGAGGTTGTCCTATTTCAACTGGCGTTTACGATTTTGGCATAGAAAACTGTTCTATTTCGCTTGTGAAATCAAACGCGTCTAATATCGATATAGTCCAAGGGTTTTTATATTTTATTGCAGTTTTGAAATAACTTCTAGAACTAAATAAATAACTTTATACATCATAGCTATGATCAATCATAGCTATGGTTTCGTGAATTTTGTCTAATAAGTTTTTAAAACAATCAATATACAACAATATACTTAATAAAAGTTTGATAGGTACCTACTCATTGCTTTATTGGACGACAATAGCCAGAAGATTGATCGATGAGAAATTAATTCCCAAATAGACGTTACATTTGTTTCAAATCATCTATCGAGACCAGAAGCCATTTTATTTTATCTATTCTAAATTCAAACTGCTTTAAAATGGCGCCGACAATCTAGAATACCTATTAAACATTTTACCGCGCTCAAGTTTCCAGCCAGTAGCTGCATAAAAATGATCGCCGAAATTATGGTATTGTTCAGAAACTTGATTTGTAAACCGGTTAGACCGGACTGCGACGACCAAATTCGGAGAAACCAAGTTGTTGTCGGAAGGATATGAGCTATTAGCCGTTTACCTAGTTGCAATGTTAATGAAGTTGTCGGAGCTGAATGGATTGGGAGTTGGCATTAATTTGTCTGTATTTCTGCTTACATTACTTTAAATCCCAGGTGAAGACTTTTTTTGTATAAATCTCGCGGGTTTTCAAAGCAAGCTTTTGAATCGAATTCCGTTTTATCAGCTGTTTTTTTTTTCAAACATTTTCTGGCCTCATGTGTTGTGTCTAGAGACAGAACTGTTTGCTCTTAAACCAAATAAAATCTAGTTAGTCTATCTTGTCACAGGAAAAACAAAGGAAACCCTATCTACCCACTGGTTATCTACATAACAGTTTAGCAGTTAATGAAGTAATGACGAAACTCGAAGCCGACTGACGAAGCTTGATTGCTATTCCAGGCATTACGTACAGTTGAATCATGGCCGATGCTAACAGGGATTAACAATTAAAGTGGCCGCTGACCTGCTGCCCACGTGTTTTTGTCACAAGTTTCACCTAACGAGACTCTAAGTAACATGTACGGGAAAATACAAGACAATATAAGAAACAATTTATCTGGAAAAGTAACATTTTTCTTGTTATGTCAATCATAACGTTTCTAGAAAAATAGATGAGGTTTATAAGAGAAAAGGTTATTTATTTGGCAGAATTATTTGTATAGCTCCAGGCTTAAGTCAATAATGACATACTATCTCACGTAATACATAATAAATATGGTACCGTCTTTTTCTCTCGATAAGATCATGTGCTGGGCAATCAAGATAGAACGGACTGCATAATACATAGGATAAGAAATTCGGGCCCTTTCAAATGCAATAAAAGCTCATTCATCATTTTCAACTGGAAAGAAATGTGATCTGCATAAACACTAACACAGTTCTAGTGCAAGACGAAGAAAAATCAGAATTGGCACGGAATGAAAATGAATAGAATAGAATAGAACAGAATAGAATAGGTCTTTATTTGCTTAGAATGTAGGTACATAAAAATAGGTTGTTAAATTATATAATAGGATCCGCGTACATTCTGCCTTAATATAGCATGCAAATGTAGTACATACTACATAGCAAAGGATAAAAAGGATATTACAAAAAATTATCATTTAAGAAATCCGGCACAGAATAATAACATTTGTCCACAAGTAATTCTGTGAAACGTTTTTTAAATTTTTGTAACGAATGAAGATGATTCATATTCTATTGAGTACGGTACTAAAGCATCTGCTGGTTTCGCTGAAGAATTTCATGCTGAAGATGTTATTGCCGTGAACTGAATAAAATCATCTAGATAACAAAGCAATCGTACAGAACTACAAATTCAGAAATAGCTTACAGTATTTAAAATTATCGATATACCATTTAAAGTGCTGCTTCTATATTAGATTTCGTCATCTAGTGTTTGTATTTCCGAAGGTAGACGATAATTGCCTTATATTTTTCCTTGGAATTCTATACCTAATTGCAATCGGATCCCTTTGATATTTGAACGTCAAATAACACTAAGCTAGCTATAACCACTACAGCCTTGATCGTCCAATTGTTTAGAAGAGCCATTCAAAAGCCTTATTTGAAAAAATAAATACATAAATATAGCCCCCAAAAATTACATTATGGACAACATAACGAAGTTGCCGTAGCTTTGCAGAAGCTTAGGGTAAGAACTAGATGTGATTATTTGTGAAATTTCCATAATATCGTCATTCTCATGCCTTATGCCAATTTATTTGGAGCTAGTGCAGAATGTCTTCTAGTCATATTACACAATTCATTCATTTGCATGTGTGGTGTGCCTTTGGTCTTCTCCTCTTTCAAATTCCAACTCAATGTAGATTTGATAGTCGTATTCTGAATATTATTTCTATTATCTTGAGGTTTTGTAAAAATGATTTTGTACTGTCCTAATTTCGTTGGATTAAAAAATTAAAATAGCAATGAATATAAGGACGCAGGCCAAATAAATATGGATGGATTGCGTGACGAATTATGTGAAAGAAAAGGAAATAAATGCTGGCGTGTCAGAGTAGAAAGGAAGATGAAATTACGCCGACATCACTAAGTAATTTAAGACGAAGGAAGATGAAGATGATTTGCATATCAAAAGGAACATTATTCTCTAAAATTCTAGATAATAGATGAGCTTTTACTAATAGTGTCTTCTATTGTAAAGTAGACGCAATCGGTGATAAAATAGGAGTCTTGATATCATTAATACAAACAATAAATATATTGAATGAGTTGAAGTGAATGAATTTGACCTTTGTTAATTGATAGAGACCGCTATCGATGAGTAAGTCGTAAAATATTATATTATCAGAAGAATATTGTCTGTGCAGGCATTGTAGTGTCTGCTTGTGTAGGAACACGTGTCAAGTTTAAGATAGATATTTGTACTGATTACGAAGTTTATAGCAACGAGAATGTTTTCTGATATCGGTAGAAGTTATCATTTTTCTTTAAAAAAAATGCCGATACGAAAATATACGTGCTAAAGTTTATTGTTGATGATTATTGAGATAAAGATCTGCGCTCATATATAAGTGATCAGAGGTTCGACAAATTGAACTGTTCTAAGTTTTTTTTTGTTTTTTTTTTTTTTAATGGAACTTGGGGCAATAGCGGCGATTCGTGCATCATCATTACTACAATTTTTACATTACGGTGTGTGTTATGGAATGATGGCAGACAATTCGTGTGGGTTGGAGATAAATGGCATTAATCTGGCTTTGTGTTTCAGTAATTGTTCTGTTTGTTCCTACTAATTGTTCAGTGACAGCCGTCAGTATGAATGACACTCCATTTAGCTCGGTTTCACCGCAATTCCCAATTGTCACAGCTACAAATTTTGCCGATAAACCGGCAACCCAATTGCGTAGCGCATTTTTAATCGCAAACGAAGAGTTTTGAAAAAATAGGCCATCCCTGTCCTGTATTTATAGTATTGCTGGATTTTTTTTTTTAAAAACTGTGTTACATACCACCATGTAGTTTGTTGTCGGTTCTTCTCCATAGGTAAAGACTAAAGTTTATAAGAAGCCCATGTATCTATGTTCATCCTACTAATATTATAAATGCGGTAGTTTGAGAGGATGGATGAATGGATCTAGGTGGATGTTTGTTAATCTTTCACGTAAAAACTACTGAACGGATTTGGATGAAATTTGACACATAGATAGTTTATAACCTGGATTACCACATAAGATACTTTTAATCCCGGTAGTACGATCTCGTGGGACAATTACCGAACGCAACGCGGGCGAAGCCGCGGGCATAAGCTAGTTTGAAATAAAATATTTTGATTTTGAAATCCTTCCTCTATTCCTGCATGTGTTTCCCCACTGAAAATAAACACTCATTTATTTGTATTTACATTGTTGCATTCCATCATAAACATCATTCTTCTAAATCAAAAGCTCAACTTTGACATACAAATTATTTTAATAGCAATCATAAAAGCAAATAGATACAGCGGTCCAATTAGTATCTATTGCACTTCGCACTAAAAATAGAGAATTGAGATCATAGAGCGTTTGTCTTGCTTGTTGAATGCACTTCACTAATCAGTGGAAATTAAACCAGTTAGAAGAAATTCCTAGGAAGTGATGAGTTGATGACGGTACATTTGGTCCTATTAGCGGTGACGGTTAAGTGTGCTATTAATTGACAAGATGTACGGGTTTTTTTCTTAGAAAAGAATAGGGAAAAGCTGGTTGGTTTTTAATTTTTTGTACAGTTTCTTTGGTCTAGTCATAGCTCAGAGACGTAACACTGTTTTGACTGGTTTTTTAAAAGTAAGTTTTGGGTTTCCAGGTATTTCTTAAAAGAAAACCGGAGTCTAGATTTGTGCCATCTAGACTCCGGTTTCGGATTTCGGATGGCAATATATCCTCGATGAGGATGGCACAAGAGCGTCGAGCTTGGCAGAGGCAAAGAAAGGTCTATACCCAGTGGGTGAAGTCCAGCTATGGATAAAGAAAGAAATAAAGAAAAAGTATTTATTAGATTCACACAGGACAAAACAAAAAATGGTTGAATTAACAACAAAAATAATATAAAAAAGTAAACATGAGATCAAGATAAAACAAATGAAATTGGTTCTGTACGAGGCCAAAAGGCCCCTATCTCAGCATGGTGCTGCAACATGGATGATGATAATGGCAATAGATTTGCCCATATTACAATAACTGGCGAAGTGGGAGTTTATGACATGTACATGCATCGCTGCCTAGCTTTATAGGGATTACTAGCATTACTAGATGTTGGGTTAATAAGATTTTTTTTTCCGGATAGTAACGAAGTAAAGTATGGTGCGATACAGTGACTAAGCACATTGCCTGCAGCATCAGACTCTGAGAATCTACAGATTCTCATAATGATCTTCTTGTAACTAGGAATAATTGGATAATGACTTGTTGAGGATAATAGTTGGGACTCAACAATAGAGTTCTTTGTTTTCGTGTCCTTGTGATAATGTGAACTGATAGGAGACATGTAAGTACCGTCACTGGTTCTGAAAATAGTAAAAAGGCTTATTTCACGTCATATTGATTTAATTCACCGATAGACCACGTTCCGCCTAGACCACTGGACTTAGAAGCTTGAAATCTTAGACAAGAGTTTCTAACATAACGAAGATAAGCATTTTGATTAGTCCCTTAATGGGGGAAAGTTTTCATGGAAGTTGGTGTTTTTGTCGATAGGGAATCCCATCGAGCACTCGGCTCTTAATATAAAGCATTTGTCATAAGTTATCTCAATATTTGTTCCCCGGTAAACCACGGATTATTGTGATGTTCAATAAATTCGCTTCGGATCAGTTATTGATGAAGGCATTACCGGTACCGCTACACCGATAGATTTCTCCTCGAAAGAGGTGTCAATACGTCTCGATCCGATGTAATCCGATGAAAGTATCGATACCGATATCGGCATTATTTACAATCCGAGAAATATTAACTCGGTTGCGAAGAGATAGAAATACAGGAGATGTTTTCTTTGAAGAAAAATATGAATAGTTTTGAATTCTCTAACTACATTTTCATCATAGATCAGATATAAAATAAATATAGAATGTTGATTTCTAAAACGAGTATTCTTATATTATTCATCATCTTCTTGAATAACATAGATGGAAATGGAAAATCTATCGCAATAAACTCAATACTGTTATGCATAGAAATTGAAAAAGAATGATAGATCCGACATCCAGTCTATTTTGAATGTCGTTTCCAATACGGATAGCTCCCACGCCGACCTGTTATGGAGACTTTGGACTATCAAATACTGGTTTAAATTGAAAATATCTAGAAGCAGACAGACAGACCTATTAAATAACTGAGTATACTTTTTCGGATTTATCTATAACGGACATATAATTATGTATTACGAATATTAGAAAGAAAGAAAGAAAGAAAGAAAATACATTTATTTGGCACATGCCACAAGCGCACACAATATAAAAACAAAAATATTACAAAAATAAAAAAAAAAACAGAAAAAATAAAAACTTAAAACTAAACAAAAAAAATGTAGGTATGTGATCTTCACAAGGAGCCTAAATAGGTACATCTTATGATCTTAGTACTTAATATTTCCATAGATGTGTACGTCATGATTTCCAATGTTTTTTTATAAACCGTTTTTTAATGTTTTCTTTTTCGTTTGGGTATGTTCTTTGAGTCAGATGTTTGAAATTCGAATTCAAGAATCACCAATGTAAATGTGACCACAAACTGATAAATTAAAGCTGGAGAAATAAAAGTATGACTGTTAGTAGTCTGTTATCTACCGCCAAATTCTCGATAAATGACGTCACATCATTAGTTACTATTAACCCAAAGAAAAAGATAAACGAGGATGACTCAACGAGGTCAAAGTGGACGAGGGTTGTCATAAAGCTTGTAAAAGTGTTGCCAGAACAGACAATAGAACTTCGACACAAACAAGTATTGTTCGCTAATGTTGCCAGTATCACGTTACAGTTTCTATTAGACGTCCCGATTACCTTTATTATCTTTGTTTTAATGGGATTAAATACAAAGGAAAGCTGTGGGTGTTTTTTCATGTTTTATGCTTTTCTTCCATTAGTGTTACATTGGGCTGTTGTAGTTATTGTTATAGTTTAATGGGACTAACGCATGGTGCTGCCAGCTATTAAAATGTTGTGTTCAGTAAATAGGACATGTTGTTTTTAAAAATCGAAACTAAGTCATGCGTTGCCAGTCTGTTTCGTTTTTATTCAGCAGTTCACTGCAATAGAATCTCTTTCTATTTTTTGTTTTCTATATAGCCAGTTCTCCGATTGTAAAAAAAAAAATAAACTTCATGAATGTGCGTCGTTCAGTGTCACTTGTGCAGATATTCCATCATGTAAATAGAGCGTGTTTTCCGAGGAAAATTCACTCCTATTTTTCAGCTTTTGCCATGGAAACGGAATTTTATCCACTTCTATTTTTCATTTCCTCTTGACACTTTTCATGAGTAAACAGCAAAGTTCTTCTAAAAATACCTGTTCGAACGAAATACATTTTTAAATACGAGTATAATATTGAAGTAGGTATAATACTGAGTATCTACGTTTACAGAGTAAAGTTTTGATAGAATCTCCCACATTTCTAGAAATCTGTCATCGGTCATCGGTAATTTTAAAAAAAATCTGCTGTTCCATACATTTTGACCGTATAGGTATTGCACTTTTGTAGGAAACAGCTGTTTTTTTAATACCTGACCGATGAAAAACGAGGGGGGGGGGCTCAGAATAATGTACTGAATACGTGGTAACCGTTTTCGCTTTGGTGTCCCTTCCGCCCCGTATGTTATTCTAAGCCAAAGTAAGATGGTCACCGTATAATCCTATTCTCAATGACGAAAGCTTTATACAAGGTGTAACGTAATAAACGCAAGACCTCTCGTGTGGTCTCTCGCACCATGAAACTAAACATATTTTGTTATACACAACAGAACAAAAGTTGTTCAGTTTCATGGTCTGAGACACCACACGAGAGGTCTTGCGTTTATTATGTTACACGTTGTATAAATGCAAATCGAATGTTAGTCTAATTAAACTTTCTGAATAACAAATTCTCTATATCAAATCAACACGCGCCCGTTTCGTGCGTCGATTGCCAAATAGGAATTGATTCCGTCGCAAATGCACTGGGCTATTTCAGTCTCAAATCTAGGTCAACGTAAATCTGCATGTTTCATACGAGCAAATTTCGTCACTCATATACGGAGAGCACCTGCATTTAGAGATCAAACGTAAAACTTATCGATATCTGTGCATTTTGTCGATGAAAGGAAAATCTGTCAGAAAACAGCTCGAAAAGTCTTTCTAACGCTCTCGTGATAGGAATATGAGCTTGAAATGCGATGTTCAGAATACGGCCGGTATATGAAGTTTGACTTTTCACGGAATAGGTACTCTAAAGGTATCCATTGAAAATACTTTCTGCGTAATAACAATACCCATGATAATACTGATGTTCCTATTTGCTGAAAGCCTTATTCCTTGTTTATATATCGTTCTGCAAGACACTAATGATGAATAAATCAGGATGAATATGGATTTTGTTCAACATATAGCCTGGTACTGACCTGCAAATTGCAAAAAAACATAAAAATTATGAATTTCGTGGGCTATCCTTGTGCTTCCCCCGTAAGACGAAGCTTTTATTCCATATCAAAATAAACGCTTGTAATGAGTATTGTATAGATATCTATTTTTGACAAAACGCCACGTCCCTACCTGTATTTCGGTATTACGCATCAAAATCTTTATATAGACGTGCTTATGTACAAAATGAATGACATTGTTTCCCAAATACCTGTTTGGAGTCAAAGTGTTATATAGCTACATAATATGGATAAGATTAGCCAATGTATGGGACCGAACGTATGTATATTATCAGGGTAATAACAATGGAATGTTGCAAATTCATAATTGTAAACATAGTTTGTGTGTTGATGACCTAAGTTCAGTGTTTGAAAAAATCGTGCGACACTTTTTTATCATTTTCATAACAATGCTTGAGAAATTTAATAGAGCATACTCGATTTGTAGCTGTTACATATCTTGTTTCTTGACCTACAATATGTTTATAAGTTCATCATCATCATCATCATCATTTCAGCCGAAAGACGTCCACTGCTGGACATAGGCCTCCCCCAAGTGTCGCCACATTGACTGGTCCCGTGCGTCTCGTTTATAAGTTGATTAAAAAATATTTTAGGAACTCAATAGTACATTCTGATGAAGTGGGGAAACTTTGTTATTGCATTCGAGGCGGAATTGACGCCCGAGCGGCAGGCGAGGGAGTTATGAAACCAAGAACTGCAGTAACAAATCCCCACGCGTTTCAGACGACGTTTTTCAATACACTTTCGAAGAAATAAAATATTAGAAAGGAAAATATTTTTGTTAAGGCTTGCTTTGCTTTCGCCAGGTTGAAGACGAAGCAAAGGTAAGTTGCTGCTAAACAGCTTATTATGAAAAATAGAAAATTCAAATATTTTTGAATTTAGAACACAATTAGGTGATAATTTGTTCATAAAAGTAAATATTTGTTTTAAATAATCATGTTTATCTATGATATTCTATTTATAAACACAAAAAACAAAAACCGCCGACTATAGTCATTCAACCATTGGAACCATCCATTTGGACTTAGTATAAGTACGAGTATCTGTGGAAATTTTTATTTCCGCCCTTGTGAGGAAAAATATTGAAAATCCGAAATGTGAAATACATTGTATGTTGGACCTAATCGTAGTGCGATAAGAACCAGTTTTCGAGAAAGTGTATTGAAAAATAATTAGATAACGTTTGCTCTCTTCTAAAAATATTATTCAATATTATATTATTCAATAGAATCTTAAAGAAATTCACGGGTTGGTGGAATATCGTTAATTTAACTAGGTACCTCCTATGTCTATACAAAGTTCAGGTGCTCAACAATAATGATAATACCTCTTGTTATTTTGTTGTTTATAACTTTAGCAGTTATGATGGAATTACTTGTAAGTACTGAAATAATGACCCAAAACGATTATTAATTCGAGGTTTCTCGGAAAATATTATTCATAGTTATATGGAATTGTTATTTATCGACGCTTTTGGAAATTAAATAAATGATATAACGGTACTCGGTAGTTACTCGTTTCTTAATTTAATTAAGTAACTTATAGTGGGTATTTACCTTGATTATAGTTCTGTAATTGTTAATTACTTAAATATGTACAAAAACTAGTAACTTTTAACTAGGATTTATAAACCCTATTATTTGGTGATTAACTAATTAAAATAAAACATATTAATTAGTGGTTTGATGTAACTAAACACACACAGACATAGAAATAAACACACGAAAAACTTTTCATATATAGTATTTCATACATAGTTGGCAGTCGTTTTGTTTGCACATCTTATAAAATGTATACTTTTCGCGTGACACCGAACAAAATGAAAAGCCGAGTACTTAATGAGTGTTGAGCACTGTCGAGCAATCCAATTAGGGCGAGCAATTTTCATCTGTCAACTCATAACTGTGAAATTAAGAAGACGTGAAACTTTTCACAAATTATTGTAACATTTTTGGAAAATAAAATGAGATTTATATTTCGTTCGTGTCTGAATCTGTGCCGAATTTAAGTGGCTGTGTCATCTTATAGAACCTAACAATAGTTTTGCTTTATATCAGTGATCGGGGCAGTACGGTTACTAGCGATATCATACTTATACAATCATATAGGTAAATAAACAATTTTATCCCTCTTTACAATTTATACTAGAGACAGCGTCGGGTGGGTCAAAACTCAAGTGGAGGCGTTGGCAGCGCCTTCCAGTTTTTGTTGCTAAAAAGGAAAATTTTAGAAAAAAAAAGCAAAAAAAAATAAAAATATTTTTTTCGTAAATCTTTACGTTTCGTTTGAGTAGCGTCTGTTGCTCTCAAGTCGAGACTTCTCAAGCGAAGTGTATGTTAACTTTTCAGCTGTTATAACATGTTTTTCATTGATGCCTTAAATTGTGTACTTCTGTACCAAATAGGTTATAATTAATACATAATAATAGGTCTATGGGTACGAACAATGTACGTCATGATTGGGTGAATCATGTTAATCACAATATTGCTCATATTGTGGTCGAATATTTATTTCTAATTAAATTAGCTAAAACTTGTTGACTTCCAGTTATAACTGCTATTTCTATTGTGTCCACTATTGTGACTAATTTCCACTAATTCATTTGCAAAATATATTAATTGTATACTTCGTCGCAAATAAGGAAGATGTAGCCTGAAACAGGTTTAGGTACAACCCATATACATGTAGGTAGGTACTTATACCTACACCTAGGTACATTTTGTTTTCAAGGGATTTGGAAAATACTAAACGTCATTCAATTGGCTAAGAATAGGTATTGGGAAACAGGCATAATAAGCATAGGGTAGGTTTGGTTTGGAGTGAGTATTGTGTTTAGGTTAGGTTGAAGTAAGTAGGTTAGGTAGCCTTATGAGTTTGGGGTTCGCTTCTCTTATGTGTTTACTTTACTTACATACGGGGTGGAAGGGACACCGACGCGAAAACGGTTACCACGTATTCAGTACATCATTCTGAGCCCAATCCCCCCCAGCTTAGAAATTATTAATTTAATGGGTTTTAATTGTTTTGCACGGAACCCTAAGTTACTCCTTGTTGCGTCAGCTGCCTGCCAGTGAAAGTCCCGTCAAAATCGGTCCAGCCGTTTTGGAGATTAGCCGGAACAAACAGACAGACAGACAAAAATGTTAAAATAAGTTTTTTTGTTAAAAGTACCGTATAAGTATATTATATTATTAGATTTATTAAGCGCCAAACTAGTAGCTCAGTTCTGGGCTGACACAATTTAGATTGCCATCGCCACGCTAAGAAGATAAAATGATCAATTTTCAAATGTTTTACATACCTACCCTCAAACACATGCGTAACATTAAATCATAGTTAGAGTGAATTACGCAAATTGCTCTATTAAATTAATTATTTCTTAGTTATGCATAAATATTTTGACGGCACGGTTGGCGCAGTGGCTGAGCGATCGGCTGCTGCACTGCGTGTCGCGGGTTCGATCCCCTCACGGAACAAATATTTGTATGATCTACAGGTAGTTGTTCCGGGTCTGGCTGTTTGTGGATGTGAGTTTAAATGTTTGTAAACGCACCCACGATACAGGAGAAATTCCTAGTGTGGGGTAATGTTTTAAAAAAATATAAAAAATATACATATAAAGGTGCAGGATTATTGTGAGTTGAAATACGAACATTTTGTACAGATTAGTTAATTAGTACTTCTTAAATTTCCCAACGACCACCCTGATCCAATCCTAATGGATTTCTATTTATAAAAACGTTTTATAAAGGGTTAAAATAGAACATTCGGAAAAATGTCAAGGGTAACAGGATTAACATTTTATTCTTCTAAAGTTTACTGTGATTTTCATAAACATCGCGC
Source organism: Noctua comes (assembly GCA_963082995.1). Taxonomy (NCBI): domain Eukaryota; kingdom Metazoa; phylum Arthropoda; class Insecta; order Lepidoptera; family Noctuidae; genus Noctua; species Noctua comes. The sequence continues at coordinate 4,584,339 of OY720267.1, forward strand.
CTGCAATCCCCGAAGGGTTAGGCAGAGGTGTACCTAATAGTACCTACACCCACATTTCGATATTATATTTGAGTACCTACTATGGAATAGGGGGCGGGCTTATGGGAATTCAACCCAGGTCCTCATGCTCGGTATATCATGCCGCATGAGTTGCTCAATTTTGTTTTATGTATGTTGAGGATAAATCACCTCATTATTAAACCAAAATAGTAGGTATTTCAGGGCCTGTGACCTTTTACGGATCACTTAACAAATAACCTAATATGCTAGAGAAAATGTGTCACATTACAGTCATCATATTCTATAGGCATTATATGTTCAGTCCCACCTTATTACCAAAAAGGGCCTTATTTACTGACTTCACTTGCAAATGTCGCTATCACGCTGGTGTTTGGTGGCAGAAAACCCAGTTCAGGTAGCCTACCATGACGTCTTGGAGCAGTACCTATTATTTTAATCTTATTCCAGTGTGGAAAAGAGATGGCGCTAGACGTTCTATATAGTTCTGTCTCTTTCCCACATTGGAATGACATCAAAACAGTACTGCTCTAAGACGTCATGGTAACCCCTCAGGGTTAAAGTCACTTTTGCGCGTAAGCTGTCCTTGTAATATTGTAGAAATGTCTAATTCATTTATGTGTACAATAACTTCAGGCGGGGAAATACTAATATTTTTACCGCTCATAGCTTTGGTGACATAAGTCATAATTCCCCTGTCCTTGAGCCCATTCATTTGGGGTCGACGCAGCTTGTCTTCTTCTTCCATACTTCTCTATTACTCGTCATCTCATTAGTCACCTCCTTTCTGGCCATATCATCCTTCACTTCCTTTAGTGACATAAGTATCGTGATGTTAAGAATATAAGTAATTACGAAGATTTCAAAATGATAAATCATGTAGGTATCTAATTTATTTTGTAATGAAAATATTTCAATTATAAAATCAAAAAATTCAAAATCGATATTCCTCTCTCTGGAGCCCTGACCGCCGGTAGATTAGACCCTGTTCCTGATACCGGTGGGCTACAATTTTTTATATTTTTAAATGTTTTTTATATTGTTTTTATTTTAAGAAATATTTTAAAATGTATAAGACAGTACCTTTGTGCTCTTCTATCTTAATGTAATGTCTTATTAAGTATTTTGTGTACATAAAAAAAAAAAAAAAAAATAAGATTTGTATGAAAATAAATAAATAAAGGAAATAACTAAATCAAAAATAAAGAAACAAACTGTTTCTAAGTCAAAGTCTATCCATTTACACTTCTACCAACTTATCTGTACTGGCAATGATATTATACAGAAAGATACGCTACGTTCATACTGAGCGGCGATCAAATATCGTTACGTTGTTACGACTGCGATAGATAATACGGAACGTATGATACAGAAAGCGCTAGCTGTTGCGCTTGAAGCTCTTAAATTACGACAATTGTCTGAATTTGTCTGCTACAATATCCACCTCTTTTTATTTATAATATCATTGTGTATAGGCGGGAAAACACAGAACTAAAATAAATGTTGCAAGTAACATATCGATGCAAATTTTCTTAACAAGCAACCTTGCAACACCCAGCAACACCTTGAACTGCACACTTTTATTAAAGTGGTCACACTACATGTATTTCAATTAGGTCACAAATGAATGTCATTTCCTTGTGAATACAATTGATTAGACTGTCGCTTCATTGTTATTTTACCATCGATTTATCAGTACAGTGACCTTTATTCTCACTGACATAAGATTTATGAAAGAGGTAAAATAAATGTGAAAAGACTGTAGACGTGTTCAAAGCTACCATTTTCCAACTGACTCCTATCACCCCCACTGACTGCAACCACCGAAGTTTAACGTTTCACTAGATTATACACTATACAGCGTTCACGTTCCAAACCGCGCTCGTTGCGGTTACATCCGAGTTGCTCGACATCAAAGCTTGGAGTCTGTATGTAATCGTTCGACTGTGAAACGTTCAAGTTTGCTCGTTAGGTGTTTCGAGAATATAATGTCATGTGAAGCAAGGAGCTTTTACTGTCGAAAGATAGATTAGTATGTGATATTGCATTAAGTCATTTGCTCCAGTGGATGTCACGCTAGTAAACGGTCAGATCGGGCGCCTCGTAGACTTTGCATAGGTACTTCGTAGGCTCAGCGTAGAATCGGCTAGGCTCCTCTTAGACTTGGCGTAGACCCCTCGTAGGCTCAGTGTAGGCTCCTAGTAGACTCGGAGTAGACACCTCTTAGACTTGGCGTAGACCCCTCGGCTCAGTGTAGGTTCCTCGTAGACTCGGCGTAGGCACCTCTTAGACTTGGCGTAGACCCTTCGTATATTCCATATAGGCGTTTGGAAATGCTCAATGGCTATGAAAAAGCATCCTTAGTTTATGTAACATGTTCACATGACCGATAGATCCAGATATTCCTATTAATAGGAACAGTCCTTCATGTTAATTCGGTTTCAGTCATGTAGAAAATCCTTTGCAAGTCTACATTTGATGTAAATGTAGAATAATTTAGGTAGGACTAAATTAGAAAACTTTTTGTGTACTCTGTGAGCTTTTGGGATCAACACAATCAAATTAGTAACAAACGTCCACCGCTGAATAGGGATCAACTGTTACAAAAAGGGCCCTAAAGGGAATTAAAATACGACCTCGACTTGACGTACCTAATTGTTTCTTCTTTTGTTGGTGGATTTGTTTTCAGATAATGACAATGGGATAACGGCTGGAGAACGATGACGACAATAGGTGTATTCTTGCCATTTATTACATACTTTTGGGGGAATACGGGTGCTCTTGTTAGATAGATATGTTATATACGTTCATCTTTCACTAAGATATATACAAAGTGGCGATCTAGTCACCGGTATTCGTCAAAGGGCTTATTATAACTACAAGATATTATTATTTACAATTTATTCCCTTCAAACTCCTAATCGGTTTCATCGATTTGTAAAGAATCGAAATGTAAACTTATACTGTCAATTACGGGATATCTTCCTGATTGTTCATTATTTGGACACCTGGTGATACTGTGAGTGTGTTTTGCCGTGACTTCGTGTCGAGTTCCGGTAGTGCGCGTAGCAAAAGACAAAGAAAGAGAGTAGATAGAATCGTCTGCTCTTAACAATTTATTTTCCATCCACCCGCATTCTCCAGTCAAACCGCGATCATGGCGCTTGCAACAGCTTCGAAATATCGGGAGCTCAAAATAATGAACAACCATACAAAGATATTCCGTAAGTGAGAGTATAGGTTTAGTTGTAAACCGTAAAAGCTTAAAACAGTATTTAATCGAAATGTACTCTTAATACCGGTACAGCTCACTTGAAAGTGTTCACAAACATGCTCGACATAGAATATAATATGAAAACACACTTATAAGTTGTTTATCAACCGCCAGCTGTTCAAGTTACCCTGGATAAGTTCTGACAAAATACACTCGCCTGAAAAATGTTACCTACCTCTGTTATAAGCCCATGTTTACATAGAAACCGGCTCAATTGTTTGACTTTACTTACAAAGTATTTTCAGGTGCTAGCAACCCTTGGATTATGCTATATTTGGGAAGTTCGCCTTCTCAGAAAATTCATTACTTTAGTAACTTCAAGTATTAACCAACCAGGGGGCCTACCATGACATCTTAAAGCAGTAATTACAGTGTGGGAAAGAGATGGCGCTAGCCGACCTGTATAGCTCTGTCTCTTTCACACACTGGAATTACTGCTGCTTTAAGACGTCATAGTAACCCCCCTGTTCAGAAATAAATGAATATTAATAAGTAGTACCTCGTTTGTCTAGTGGTCGCAAGCACGACTGCTGAGCATGAGGTCCCGGGCTCGATTCCCAGGTCGGGCAAAGAGTTATTGGGTTTTCCCATCAAGAATATCTCAGCAGCAGCCACGGAGTCTGGATTTCCGGTTGATGGAAATAGGCCCGCCTCCATTACATAGGACTTAAACATAACTGGCGAAATGTACATAAACGGCTTCACATCACTAGTGTGTCGATGAGCAGCAAAATAAAAATTAAAGTTTTTATTTTGCTGCTCATGCTCACTAACAAAATATAACATAAAAATATGATGTTCGTATTCATTTCGTACACTTCTCAGGCTCCCTAGAGTCGGGACCAAAAAGCAAATTAGTTTTAATATTTAAAACTTTAGCTCATGGATATTTCTCTCAACCGAATTCCCACACAGTTTTTCATCTAGATTTTTTATTGCAATAAAATTTTATCGTAGAGCTATTGTGAAAGCTGAAAAATATGACCTTTTGAAAACATAGAATTTATGGATACCTACTGGATACTGGCCACCGTATGCTAGCGTTTGTGGGAGTAAGATTAGGCATTTATTTGGGTGACGCTTATTGTTGGTAAAAACGAGCATGAAAAGCCCTCGTGAAGCCACAGTTTCCACAAAAGAAAAACACCACGTGTAATGTGGTGTCGTTTTTTATTAGTTTTATCTTTTTTTCTTTAGTTTCGTTCAGTTTTAGTGTATTTTTCGTTAATTTATTCAATTATAACTTTTTACACTGACAAGTTGGTAGTATTTTCACCAACTAACTAAGCCTTTCTAAGTTTGCTTTATTTCAGTATTACTTTGGTAACACTAACTAAGCAAAACCTAAAATACTGTCACTTACGGGATATCTTCCGTGATTGTTCATTATTTTGAGCTCCCGACATTTCGACGCTGTTGCAAGCGCCATGATCGCGGGTTGACTGGAGAATGCGGGTGGATGGAAAATAAATTGTTAAGAGCAGACAAATCTATCTTCTCTCTTTCTTTGTCTTTTGTTACGCGCACTACTGGAACTCGACAAAGTCACGGCAAAACACACTCACGGTATCACCAGGTTTTGTGGAGACTAACCAAGCCGTTAAGACTAAACATTTATATTCTACGTAGCAGTAGCGAAGGGTCAATTTTTGAAGAGATAAGCCGGACTACATATCTTGAATGTGATTATATTATTTGTCTATAGATTACTGACTGTGGCATTTTTCAAAGGGAATCCGGTAGGAATCGAGTTGTATGGAACCTTCGCCACTGCTACGTAGGTACCAGTACCAGGTAGGATCTTACACAGTAGTCAAAAAGTGTGTTATTTAAAGAGTGGAATTTTTGCAGAAATATAAAACCAGATCAACTTAGAATGTTCCCTGAAAGGTTAAATTTAAGTGGAAACGTTCAACGTTATTATACATAAGCAGCTTTTCTTAGAAGTCGAGAAGGACATATAATCCGCTTATCACCAACGCTTTTGCGCCAACGATTTCAATTATTCAACCTCTTTTACATAGGTAGTACTGATGTATATTGTGTAGGTGTACACATGGATACTTATCTCAAAGGACAAAGCAATTATTGCTGAATAAATTGGGAAAATTATTGTCTAGCTAAAGAATGGGTAAAAATAATGGCGTTTTTTTTAAACCACTATAATTAATTTCTTCACCAATGTGACCTGAAAGTCCGACAACCAGCCCTACCAAGGAGTATCGTGCGTGGAGGTCAGACAGACGGTCGCTCCATGTAAAATACTGGTATTCAGATACATCTGGTTAGACTGGAAGCCGACCTCAATATAGTTGGAGAAGGCAAGGCAGATGACGATTCATTTCTACACCACATTTCCCTTGTCTAGACAAAGAGTTAGGGTTACATCCACGACAAGGGCGATAGAAAAGTAAAATAAAATCTTTTGGATGGGCATTTTTTAACTTTTCGAAGTACTCGTTAATTCTGTTGAAAGTCTGGGTAGGAAAACTATTTTTTTTTAATTGGGATGGCAAGAGGCACTCTTCACCTAATAATTAAAAATTATGTTTTTACCACAATCCGAAAAATTTTGATGAAAATTTCTAATTTATTACTTGATATGTTTCAAAAACTCGTCTTCTCGACAACGTAAATAACGTAAAAAATCTTCTTAAGTTGTTAAATTGAAAAGCATTTCAGTAGTAAGTTTATTACGCAATTACCTCGCAGATACTAGAGACCAGTAGCGAAGGGTCAATTTTTGTAAGAAGTAAGCCGGAGTACATATCTTTACTGTATAGAATATTATTGGCTATAGAATATTGACTGTGCCATTTTTCAAAGGGAAGCCGGTAGGAATCGGGTTGTATGGAACCTTCGCCACTGCTAGAGACCACTTGAAAAGAAAAGCTCCTTCTGATAGCAACTTACCGGAACGATGGGAATCCTGAACAAATAAAAACTTATCTGATATTCAAGTTATTTTGTATTTAAGTTTCGTAGACGGCATGTCTTGAAGAGGGCCATTGTGTGCACAGGTGATACAAGATTCTGATATGAAAGACAGACACGTTTTCTTGAACGGCCGTCTGTATTTTTGTAAAATATGTTGTTTTGTTGGTGCAAGATATCAAGGTATTAGAATTTATTACATAGAGATATTTTTGCAGCGATAATAATGATGGAAAGGCTTGACCTTAGCTACTGAAACGCTTGCGTTGAAAGTCGAACAGTGAACACACTGTTCAGTGTGCAACTGCGCATAGAGCTTATTGCATTGAAGTGTTCGTGGAGGATATGTTGCAAACAACGTTTTTAAGACTAGTACTTTTATAGATACCAATAAGATTCATACAAAGTAGTGGCTGTAAGCAGTAAACACTGCCAGAGGACAATCTCATCCCACCTTCAACATTAGATATGTACTACGGAGTCCACTGAGGGTCGACCACTTTTCAACCTTATTACTTAGGGCATAAGGGTGAAAAGTGGTCGAACGTCAGTGAAATCGGTAATACAGTCGGCGACAACAGTCATTGAACACGTCATGACGTCAGTTTTCTAAATCTTACGTTCCCCGGATGTTTACCTTAAAATGTAATCAAAATTGGAACACTACTTACTTTTAACAAGCTGAAATATAATGCATCGAATAATTTATATGTCAATGTAGATCTAATGACCGCCACGAAGGTAGTGTGACGATCTGATCTCGTTTGCGGGGCGAACATGGCCAGATATTGCAAAGTACAGCAGGAGAAAGAGTAGGCCTTTGCCTAGTAGTGGCCTAGTGGGACACTCGAACAGGCTAACAAAAAAAAAGTACATATTGCGTAATAAAGCAAGAAGCAAAGTTAAACGATTTTTGTCACTACCCGTACCAATAGCTTTTAGTCTGACAGTCGATACAAAGAAGTAATACCCACAGGCGGTGGACAATGTGGACACTAGGTTATAAATCCAGAGGACGTTATTGAGCAGCGTCCTATTACAAAGTATAATGAACATTAGACATAAACACATCGGCTTTACTTGTCATACGAGAATAGAATCTATGATGGTCGGTACAGGCAGACAATAGCTTGAAAGTCAAACTAAGGATAAGGGTAATAAATAACTCCTTTGGCTTTATTATATGGGGATTAGGCGCCTAGAAACGTGTTTAATTCGATGTATTAAGTCGTGTCCTCCTAGGTAACGTTGATCCTGTAGGCGGCCAATCTAAAAAGTATTAGAAAATCTATGGTTGTCCGCGAAATGCTTAAGAAAATCTAAGAAAATGAAAACACAATGTTTGTAAACCTATCTTTGAAAAATAATGTTGTGCTTTACCCCAGTTTCGTTGAAATCCTTCGGGATTTTTGCAATTTTATTTGTTGCAATGTAGTTTGATTGGGTCTGCTCTGAAACTGCGGAACTGAGGACCATGAGTGCTTGAGTTGCAATGTTATATGTTATGAATTCTCTACGGCATTGTAGTGTTAGGACAAAGAGCTCGAGACCTACCTTTACGATTTAATTAGATTATAGTGTAGAATGAAGTTTTATCTGGTCCCAAAATAATCACACTACAAACTTATTTGTTAAAAACATGAATAATAAAGTTTTTTTTTTTTTTTTTTTTTTTTTTCATGTTTTTGATATGTTTTTATACGAGTGTAGGCTGTACTGTTTACAGATTTCATAAATATAAACTGTTTATGAGGTAAATATAACATTTTTCGTGAATTTGAAGAATTTGTAGGCGTAGTTACGTAGGATAAATTCAGTTTCGTCCAAAGTTTGAGAAATGTTTGTTATTTTTATTCGAAGGATGATATTTTTACCTTAGTTTTTGATTTATTCAAGTAGATAGTTTCAACAGCAGATAAATCTGTGTTATTTATATGAGTGTAGGTAGTAAATAATGTATTTTTCATTTAGGTTAGGTATGTAAAGGCATATGCACACTTGAGCTTATGCTATGGGCCAAGGTAGCCAATGCACACTATTAATAATAACTAATCCGCAACGAAGATGCTGGCAGTGAAGGTTCCTTCCATGTTTTCTGCTTCTTTCAAATTTTCCATAATGAAAGTCTTTATAACAAATCTTTGGCTTTTTGAGAGTGTACTAGGGTTATTCAATTCAAGCTTCAATAATATATATAATAGGTCTTTAACTATGAAATTGCCGTTTTTTTTCTCACTTTTTGTTCTGTTTGTAACTTTGACGTACAGTTATGTTTTTTCGTAATTTCATTTTCATTGGATTAATTGTTAAATTACATACTTTTTAGAGTTTAAAAACTGTACTAGTAGTTATATATTACCTCATAGGGTAGTGTGGCAAAACACCTGTTTAATGTGCCGTCGATTTTACTACTTCAAACAGGTATATTTTTGTCATACTGTGTTTTGAGAATTCAAGATACGTAGTGCAGCGCAGCTTTTTTCACTCCAACTACAGTTTGCAATTGCGGCATAATAGGTTCAGACGTTTCCAAGAATTATAAAAAAATGTTAGTAAGGATGGACACTTTTCACGAAATCGCCATACAAATCGGCAATTTCATACTTTAACCCCTAGTATTTAAAAGTTTTCACATGTTTGTCTATTTTTACGTTTGACGTCAACAAAGCTTGAAATAGGAACATTTCCAATAATATTAGGACGTACTTCCCTGGTCACGTTCCGACGTAATGGTATATAATATACGGCTCGATATGAGGGCGCTATGTACAAGTGTGGATAGAAGGATGTCAGCTGCGCTAGACGGGTGACTTGTGTACAATGTCGGAAAATTCTCATACTCTCGTGTTATTATATTTCATTTCAAGATAAATGTTGCTGTCGGGGTTGTGAACTAGTTTTTCTTTTCGTATATAAGGACCAGTTTCTGTCACAGTTGTGTAAAAGTATTATTTTGTGAAAGAATTTACTAGGATACCTAATTCGATTATTGCATACGTCTAGTCAAAGTTGCTATTATGCCTAACAATAAGTGAATTAAACTTATACTGTCACTTACGGGATATCTTCCGTGATTGTTCATTATTTTGAGCTCCCGATATTTCCGCGCTGTTGCAAGCGCCATGATCGCGCGTTGACTGAACTGTTTAATGAACAATCACGGAAGATATCCCGTAAGTGACAGAATAAGTTTAGTTGTAAACCGTGAAAGCTTAAAACAGTGTTTGAATAAGTGAATTCTATTAATAATATAAAAACGTTTTCGTATAAATAAGACAGAGTCATAGAATACCATGGTAGGTATTCTATCGGCTTCCTATTACCGCTAAGAAATAACGAAAGTCTAGGATCCGCCACTATTTTCATAGATATGCACTATGGCACATGTTAAACTCATCTGAAATCTACACAGATCGTATCATACCAGCCAGTCAGAAAACCCCTACTATCTGTCCATCTAAACTGTTTATAATCATACAAAACGACGTGCAAAACTGGCCTTGGACGTTCGCCCCTTGAGCTTCTTTGACGTTTAAATCCTCCATTATCAGTTTACAGCTAAACTGACAGTAATTCAACGTCTGAATGAGCGTCAATAATTTACGATGGTATCTGTTCCTGATGCGCACGGTAGATTCGCGCGTCAATACATTGGACGTGTAAAGCATTATACTGCTTTATTGTTGCTATTTTTTATGTGAAGAAATACAAACGGTATTGGGATTTCTTAAGGTTTCTTTACGGATATGTACCCATCGAGAATTTTAGTACAATTTTTTATTTCGATGACAATCTTATTTGGTGTTTTTAAAATTGAAGAAAAAACACGTTAAACGAGGTAAAATTAAACTAGCGTAACATATATTTCAAGAAACTACACCAAATTAGGTCGTTGACTCCAAAAAACACGTCTGCTATTGATGTTTTCTTCACAATACTGAAATACAGACTGGTGAACGCTGTGGCCTAACTTAGAATACAGCATCTTGTAAACACTTATTAAACCCTACTACCTACATGTTAGTCTGAAGCGAAGACCACAGGTGCACTACAGTTATGCATGCTGCAGCCGCTATTAGCCAAGCTGTGCCAGTTTCCGATGAAAACACGCCGCATGACGCTGGTCGTCGAAAGCTATGCGATCAAAACAAAATCAAAACGATGGGAACCCAACAAACATTTCAGTCGTATAAATAAAAAATATGCGATTCAAAGTGTTGTAAACATCGCATTGAAGTAATTTAGCGTGTAATACGACTTAGAGCATCTTATTCTTATATAACTTTTAGTCGTTTATTACAGTCATATAGAAATCGTATTAACTTCTATACGACTATTTTTATGACTATTATACAGTTTTATGTAGAAACGGCGTCATTTAGTGGTAAAACCAGTGTCGTGATCTTAGTGACGTCTATATGACTTTTATCCCACCATTAATCGTATTAGAATCGCGAAAACCACCTTTAAGTGACGACCATTTAAGAGTGATAAATCGCACCTTTATACGGTTTTAAGCCAATTTTATAACTTTTATACTACCGTTAAATTACTGAGTGTTCTATTATAGTGCTTACAAACTGCAAAAAATAACCATCAAGTTTCGCTTCTTTTACTCAAAATGAATAAAAAAACCTGGGCAAATGAAAAAAAAAGTGGTGCTTTTAAAAGGAAAGTGAAAAAGAACTATACTGCGCTTCTCTCGTCATGTTGTGTTATAACGAATATTTCTACACGTAACGACAATAATGTACAAACTGGAGTTGGTTCCGTACAAGATTTTATGAATACAAAAGAATTGATTTTGATGAAGAATAGAAGTTACATTTAATATAACTGACATAAAGTGCAAGTTAGCCACTGCAGAATTTGACTCAAATATTTATTTTGTACCACTTATTCATACTTTGAAGTAAAGGTGTAAATAAAATTTAAAAAATCCAAGATTTTTTGTCATATTTATTATTAATAAACGTATCTTTACAATCACAGTTTTATCATTCAAAATAAACATAGTAGTAACAAAGAAATTATTTTACTTAGTTTACATTGTCTTTGGATCAATGCTCTTAAGAATATGTTAATACGAGTGTTTTTAAAATAAAATTAGTAGGTAATGCATAGTCAGCATAGTTAGTTAGGATTGATCTCAATTATATAGAAATTCACAAACACTCCTCTTTGAAATATGTTTATAATTATAAGTAGGTATAGATGATCAATTGTTTTGAAAATAATCTGTTCTAATTACAATATTCACATTCATCCTCCGAATAATGATCGTATATGACAAAAAAGGGGCACCAGAGAAAATTATAATTTATCATATGTTTAATATTTTCCTCTGACACTACAAAATGTGCAGGTTTGTTTTTGTTGTTTGTTATCATAAATCCGCAACCAAAACAACGATCTAAACGTATAAAGTGAGTAGATATCCAGGGCCATCTCAAACACCAACGTGCAAGTGTGATGAAATCAGATTTGGTTAAAAACTTATCGATGTCCACTACATCACAAATCATTGTTTGTTAGATCCGAGGCCACCTATAAATAAATCACCATTTTAATTAGGTACGTAAAGAAACTTCAATCACTTTAACTTAAAAAAGCAGCTTTTGACACTAGTTTTTAATATGATTGAATGAATGAACGTACTTTACTGATACATGACACAAATATAAAAAAATAAACAGTCTTCAAACCAGGAAAAGTAGGTGAAATTGTTTTTTTAAACAATTTCACTAGGGTTCCTTTGTAATGACAAAGGAACCCTATTTCAGTTAATATGGCTGACAATATTGAACAAAAAGTATGTGCACAGAACAATTAGTCGTTTTGATGTTGTAATATGGTTGTATCTTTAACTCTAAGTCGTATAGAGGTGACTGTTAGCACGTTTACTAAAAATATACTTGATTAAATCACTTAATTTAAAGAATTTGCATGGCGCGTTAATTAAATTGTCATAATTAGCTCATATTACCCGATAGAATTAATTTCCCAATAGATTGAATGGGCCCAATGAGTTTCAACACAATAGCACTCATAGCATTTTTGTACTCACCTTCAAATGGATCTGACAGAAATAAAACATTGAAGTCATGCAGGCATAATAATTTACGGCATTTTATCACAAAATCCTGTTTAAAAATAATACTACGCTACCTATTTGCAACAAAATGCCGCAAAGCAGCGGTAATAAACACCATTACTCGACGAAAACGTGGGTTTTGCGACGACTACACAACCACTATCTGACCAAAAAGTGGTTTATACGACGGTTACGTTACTCTTTTAAGACACTGATTCGTATAAAATGGGCCTATTCTCGGTGAAGCCAACGTGATGGCGACGTATTTACGAACAGCTTATGGAACCAAATGTAGAAATCGGCACGTTGTGGCGACTTGTCAAATGTTTGTTGGGAAGTAGCGAAACAATCGCTGGCAACGCTCCATTTCCTCCAAGAAATATTATTAGAAAACACCACATAGTACAGTCACAAGCATAAATACGTTACAATTACGCAAGATTAAAAAAAGCAATCCTTCTTTTTCTTCTACAAGTCAATGATTTCCATAATTGTTTGGGCTAAATTAACTTCGACAGAGTTCTGCTCTGCCACATTGACGACGTTGGTAGTGGCCTTGGCCAGGTCCATCAATGTGTAGGTATTACTTCACAAAGAGCAGGACAGGTGAACCATGGTTTGTGATGAAGCAGCCCTGGAGAAAGAATATATCGGAGAAATACTGAATATACAGAGGAGACTTTGTGAGGTGTAAAAAATATAGTTTTTTCGAAACCATACTATTATGAAATACTTAGGCCATCTCAAACTCATGATAAAAAAAAAAATACTGAAAAAGCTTTGTAACATTGCGTAACTCTAAGATGTTTATGCTAGTGACTGTACACCGCTAAAATGATCCGGTGACGTTTATTATACACGAGAGTAAAGATTTGCATACTCCGCGGTGAATTTAAATTAATCATGTCAAATGTGTCGCGTAAATCAGACGGAGGTTTTATTTGACGTGTTATATTAAATTAGGATTAGGAACAATTTATATTGTTTTCAAAGTGTTACAAATGCTCGTTTTGTCTAATACTATGTGACACCTAAATAAAAACATTCTTTTGAGTTTTTCAATGCCCGGGTCAGCGTGGAGGCATTAATTCAGGTGTTGTTTTTTTTTTTTAGAAAAAATAGGCATTTTGTGCGATAAAAACTGTACGACTAGAGATTTTCTGTGCTTACAGAAAACTTCGGGAAACTGAAGATTATAAGAGTTTTCGTGAGAAGAAAAAACAGGTCCTATACCAAATAATTTAGTTCTTTAAAAAAAATTGCGTTAGCTGAAAACTTTACTTTTTGTGGGTTAACGGTAAGCAGTATTTAACTACTAGCCCAGCCCAGTCGTAGCGCGTCCCTGAAACACTATCCCTGTTTCCGAACGAGTTCATAATTTTAAAGTAGATCAATTATTTACTCAACAATGTTACTTTATTGTGTTAGTAAGTTTACAATTCTAAGGCATAGCATAAATAGCTAGATGCGTGCTTAGCATTCTAGTGCATGCGTCATTCGTTTGGAATAACAAGTGCGAGAATAGACTTCGGATACTAGGACCAAAAAATAGATCGCTGCGAAAAGGTGATGATAGAGCCATTGTTCGGAGAATATGGGACGTTTAGAATGCTATTAGGAACTATACAATAGGGATGTTTCCTGTGTAAAAAAAATATGATACTATTTAGTCCGTCAGTTAGATTATCGAAAAATATTGGATACGTATTTTTTATTTTATCAAATCAATAAAAATTGACGAAGATGCAACGCATCAAAGTGGGGGCGTGTGACGTCACTTTTCGTTAAAAAGTCAGTACACTTTACTTACAAGTATGACGTCACACGAGTTTTCGACGCACTACATCGTCTTCATTTTTAGTTTTCGTGAAAAAAGAAAAAATACGTATCCAATATTTTTTGGAAATCTATCTGACGGACTACTTAGATTTTTTCAGGAAACATCCCTATTATAAACATTAAGCACCTAGTATTTCGGGATACCGCCAAGCGGTTGCTAGACACTTTACGTGACCAAATGACAGCACTACCTGTTTTTTGGCCAAAGCATTAGGATTACCATACAAATGTGGATGAATTTTGTAATTGTCCAACAATATCTTTATGTAACATAAGCATAATCAGTGTATTATGACCCCAAAGCTGGGACTGAGGCCTCCTCTCTGTAAGAGGGAGTGGGATGTAACATTATCCACCACGCTAGTCCATTGCAGATTTGTAGATATCACGTCTTAGATTTTTAGTTCTAGGACTTTGAGAAGTCCTCATGATGTTTTTCTTCACCGTTTTGAAAGCAATGGTGTCCGATGATGTGTGTGTGTGAGTGGTGTGTGACTGGTGTGCGTGTGTGTGTGTGTCATGGTTCTTAAACATTTTTCTTTTGTGTTTGCAAAATAAAAAGTTAATAAGCAATACAAACAAAATCAAATAAACATAATCACTCACCTATATAAGATTTTAAACTGTCATGGTCACTAACTTTATTTTTAATACTCGAAACGGGATATTTACCATGTTTAGTGTTTTTTATGAGTTCCCGATATTTCTGCGCTGTTGCAAGCACCATGATCGATTTCGAGTATTAATAATAAAATCACTCACCTACTTACAAAATCTTTTAAGAATATAAAATATGTTTTTCAATTTCTCTGCTGAAAAAAAACGACCTAGTATGAGGTAAAGAGGAACTTTCCTGGTTGACATATTTTTGGAATTATTTATTATAATGAGGGTTTACTCTCAGAAATAGAATTCTCATACTGAAAGCAATCCTACACGTGTAGAACACGAAAATAACTTCAAGGGTTCTTTTGTAGAATCCAACTCCAAATTCCAAAAAATAACTTAGTCGGGAAAAGTGTGTGGGTGGAGGCTTGCATTATAACGGTCAGCGACTCAGCGTGCATTTCTAAGTAATAGTACATTTTAATATAAATTGGGAAACTTTGTTATTGCATTCGAGGCGGAAAGAAAAAACACCCGAGCCGCAGGCGAGGTTGTTAAGGAGCCGAAAACTGCAGTAAAAAAAACACACGCGTATCAAACGACGTTTTTCAGTACACTTTCGAAAAAATAAAATTCCGCGCTTTGCTTTCGCCAGGTTGAAGAAGAAACAAAGATATGAAAAATAGAATACTCAAACATTTTTGAATTTAGAACACAAATATTAAAAATCCACGCGTATGAAATACATTGAATGTTAAACCTAATCGTAGTGCGATAAGAACCAGTTTTAGAGAAAGTGTATTAAAAAGAAATTGTTTCCCTTGCCATACAAAACATGCCACTTAGTCACCTAGCTACATACTATATGTTCCCTTTTATCAAAGAAAGACCGGGAACTACACAGGATATCCTGTTTTATACCACTTTGAGAATAGGACTTTTAATGTACGAGAAACGATCACTAACTGTATAAGTCTGGGTTTTCTTACTTTTTCTGGTTAATCTTAAAGTTAGTTAAATACGTAACCAATCAATGTTGAGTGTTTCCTCTATTAAACGGGTCTTCTTTCCCAAGTTGACTCAAATATTTCACTAACAATTTCTTCACAATGGGAATGGCAACTGTGGAACTAATGGCGCTAGCATAGCTAGTTCCAAGCATCGTCATTGGTTGAAAGTCTGGTAATGTCATTTTATATTTCAAAATAGCTTGACCTCATTGGTCAGATTGAGACCTAGCTATGGTAGCGCCATCTACAATTAGCTTTTAACGGTCTTCCCCATTTGATGTCTACGTTAAAATGATAAAGAATTGGTTTCTAAAAAAACTCAGATATTAAATTGACAGTTTCTGCACAAATAGATGTCTACGTTAAAATGTTTAAAGAATTCGTTTCTAAAAATATTAATAGCAAAATTCTAGTCTAAGAATACGCGGACTATTTGTGTTAGTCTTTTGTTTTATTTTAGATGAGTTGCATCGCCAAATGATACGAGTTTATTGAACCAAAGCCATGTGTATTTTTTGTACGAGAATGTCATAACAACGCTTTGTTTTGTTTTTCGATCATTATCTTCATTTACCATGTGTTACATTTAACCGTATTGAATAAACATTAAACAATGTTATCTTCCATACCAAACTGGCAAATTATTGTTACTTACCAAAGTACAGTTACATTTTTATTTAGTTAATTTTGAAAAGTTAGTTACCTGTCACAGAGAACGCATTTCTTTGTATGTAAGTACCTATTTCAGTTATTTGTAGAAGAAAAAGCCCGAACTTACAAACAACTTACCAACTTACGAATACAAAATAAACAATCATTAAACCAATTGAATTTCAATTTCATTTCTATAAACCTTTTGTTAAAAATACTTTTGTGCAAAATTTCATTCTCTATCATATCAATATATATATCTATATAAATATATATATATATCAATCTAGACTCAGCGTTTTAAGCAGTAGTCAGCTAGTGAGTTTAAGATTGTTATTTAGCTGGTTTTTGACTGAAAATAGTAGGTTTTTAACTGAAGTAGCATTTTATCGTTTCGCCTGCCCTGACTTTTAACTAGACAGAAGGCCACCAACACCAAAGTATAATATAAAGCATTTATAATGCCACCAACACCAAAGTATAATATAAAGCATTTATAACCTGCCATTCTTCCACTGTCCAATTGTATTATTGTTTATTTCAAAACAACATCGAACATTATTTCAATTCAAATATTCCGCGAAGGATATTTTCGGCGGGTCAGCCAAAACATGTCAGTCATCCCGTAAATTGGATCGAGCAGGATGCGTATCAATCGTCTGAAACACGGAAATACTCGTAAAACGTTTGTGGACCACCCAGAGATGCCCGGAGTGAAACTTTATTGTTTATCGCTGAAATATATCTCGGGGATATGCTGTAGAAGTTTTTCTTTCTTTTGGTGCTGAAAAATGGTGTCAATGTGTCAGACAGAATTAAACTTTAACTTATTTACATTATGAATTAGAAAGAGTTTTTAGGTTAGCAGGGACTGAGATATTCTGAAATTATTATTATTATAAGCCTATATTGTACCACTGCAGGGCAAAGGCCTCCCTTCCCTCCTTCCACATTTCGCGGTCTAGTGCGATTGTAGGCCAATCCTTTGCGAAATAGTCCAGTTCATCCCGCCATCTTCTTCTGGGCCTTCCACGTTGTCGTTTCCTGCTATTTGGTATCCACTGAGTGGTAATTTTTGCCTATTGCTCTTCCGACATGCGGCAGACGTGACCAGCCCAGTTCCACTTCAACCTAGCAGCTGTAAGGCCAGCATCAGCTATTTGAGTTTTGGAGCGAAGTATGGAATAAAATTAAAAATTAATTAGTATTATTTTTAAATTAATCTTTAAAAATAATACTCAGTAGTTTTCTGTACTTAAAATTCAAATACGCCATTCTTACATAAATTAATGTTGAACTAAGCAGGTAACATACTAAACAAACAACATAGTTTGCGAAAGTTCCCCACTTCTCCAGTATTAAAATAGTTAAGCGGCCATTTTCTTACATTCCCGGCAGCCATTTTGCATTTACGGGTCACCGGGGAAGCCGGGGGAAATGGAAAACGGAACCAATCCACTTACCCCACTTAATTTAGTCGCAAATTTAAACGCAGCAAATAGGTGACACCATGAAACTGTTTAGATAATCTGAGAGAAAACAGGTCACTCTTAATTTAAGGGATTACGGAATAAATTCCCGATAAAATATGCGTTTCTGTTAGGTCAAAGACCCCGGACCGTGTGCCCCGAAGAAATGATATTGCGGACAAAGTCGCGTATTTTTTCCGCTCATTGATCTTGCCAGGCTTACACGAGATAAATATCGATCCTGTATGAGATTTGGGGATTATCGTCCTATATACAACATGCTTAAAATTCACTTGCCATAAGAATGGAATCCATTGAGGAATAATCCGAACACGTATAAATTTTGTTTTTATCTTATCTTTGGGCGTTAATGGCGTGTGGTTTTGCTTCATGAAATGCTTGCATCTGTGTTCATTGGATTTAACATGATTATTTGAAGGATTAACACTAAATATGTTGAACATTCGTTATTTGCTGATACTGTTTCCTGCAGACTTCGAGATCTCGTAAAACCAGATACATTCCATTTCAGATCTGGAACTGGTTGCTTATCAATGCGGAACCTTGCAATGCAGTGGAAAAACACCGATACAAAAAATAGACATTCTTTCCTTGAATGCAGTCCTCATTTACTTACCGGTGAGATTACAGCGAGCTTTTAAAGCTGTGCATTCCAGTTTAAAAACAGTTGACAACGTCGCAAAAAGCTTGAAAAAAGTAGCTTTTTTCATTAATTAATCAATATTACTGAATGAAATGATGAAATATCACTCTGTATTTTCTAAAATATTGATAATGAATTGCAATAACAGATTGGCACTTAATATTTATTCTTAGGTGTACAAAATGGACTTGGACATCTTCCAAATGCATGTTTTACACCTAAAACCATTTCAAAACCTATCTAATAGGACTGTTTTGCCACCAGCCAAACACGTTAAAAAGTAATCTCCATGAATTGCAATGTTGTGTCATCTCTCCGTCTGCGAGGAAAGCGCTGTCAAATATTTTCTCATTTTGCTGGACTGCGGCATATTTTAAATGAAGAGTTATGAGTTTAGCGGTGGCAGTAAATGCCTGTATTTAATTCGGGACATTTTGTCTGAAGTACTAAAGGAATTTAATAAAACACGGTTGCTAATGCTATACAAGGTGTAAACGGGCCCTTCACAAAGCCGGCAACCAAGAAGTCTGTACATCAATCTAACTGTAAACGGGCCCTTCACAAAGCCGGCAACCAAGAAGTCTGTACATCAATCTAAGTACACAAAAATGATTGCAGGGAAACGACTTCTTTTTTACGGTAAAAAGTGACGTTTTTCGGTAGAACTTAATTTAACGCACTCAAAACATTGTGCTGATGGATGCAATGAATAGTAGAGGGGGCATATATGTTTAAAGTAAAGCTATAACATTAAAAACTTGTATTTAAAAAAAAAACTAAAAAAATTGGAACTTTCACCTCCAATATCTTCGTAACGAGACGGTTCCAGGTATGGCCCAAACGAAAAAAATATCGCAATGACGGGGAGAACAAGTGCCTTCCGGCTTCGTTAAGAGTCGTTTTACACCCATTATAATTATGGCATGAGCTCTAATGGCTTGCCCATGAGCTACACGCTCGAGCCATATTCGTGTTTTGACAGCAACTGCAGGAAAAACAAATGAAAGAGCATGCCGCAAGTCGCCGCGAGCAGGGACGACGCGCGACAGACTGTAGTTTATGCAAAGGATACAAGTTTCTCGCGCTGGACCGCGGCTGGACTCTGGAGTCCTTCACCTTGACACAAGTCGCGTCGTAGGTAGTTTCCCCTGAGGTCGTGACCGCGGCATTAGTGCGTTTCACAAATAAATTACCATTGAGTGCAATTATTTACAATCAACACTAATTAATTATGATTGCATAACAGCCACGTTGAAATGATCATAAATGCAATTAAGAACGAAACGTGAAACAATATTCATGAATAACACAGCCATTGTTTTGTAAGTAAATGAATAGTTAATACAGGTCATTTAATAACAATGGACCATCTGACCTATATTCGGAATTTCAGTCTGTCATTTTAAAATGTTTCAGTTTCCATCGAAGCAGAATGTTATTAAATTGTGTACCCTTTCAACCGTAGTGAAATCAATTTTAACGCTAGAGGAGTTTTTTCTGCACAATGTTTCATAAAATTTAATTAGTGACGTAGTTTTGTCGGGTGAGATTTTATAAATGGTAACAAGAAGGTCTATACAAAGATTCTAACAGGGACAATGATGATGAAAAAGTGAACAATGTAGGGAGGGGTAATGTGGGGGTTATTTATTTATTTATGTATACACAAAATTCTTAAAAGGACGTTACATTAAGATATCAGAGCACAAAGGTACTGCTTATTTCATAAGACATTCAAATATAATATTAACGAGCGATAGACGGGACAAGGTCCGAACCGTGGTCGCTCACAATGGGCCTCATCAGCAGGCTTAAAGTCACCCAAAGGGCAATGGAGAGGGCTATGCTCGGAGTTTCCTTGCGTGATCAAATCAGAAATGAGGACAACCCCAAGAGAACCAAGGTTACCGACGTAGCCCGAAGAATAGCCAAACTTAAGTGGCAGTGGGCAGGGCACATTGCTCGCAGAACGGATGGCCGATGGGGCCGAAAAGTCCTGGAGTGGCGACCGCGAACCGGAAGATGTTGCGTTGGAAGGCCTCCCACTAGGTGGACCGATGATCTGGTAAAGGTCGCAGGGATCCGCTGGATGCGAGATGCACGGGACCGGTCAATGTGGCGACACTTGGGGGAGGCCTATGTCCAGCAGTGGACGTCTTTCGGCTGAAATGATGACGGGACAAGAAGAAGAAAATCGTAATCCAATACTTGTTACTACTTAGTAACAAATCTTTCGGTCTGGTGTCGTACGCCGGCCGGTATCATTTGTAATTTGTGAAAATATTCCCGTATGTCCGCTCTATAAATCTCTTTGGGATTGACATAAGCTACCAAAAAGATCATGTCAACCCTGATTATAGGAATATGAAGGGCTTGGAAGATTTTTGTATGAAGCCTGGCCGGCCTAGCTTCCGACAAAATATTCTTACGTGTGACGTTTCCGAGATATGAGCTATCAAAGTGAATGGACACTGATGGCATCTTCAGCATAACTTTGATAGCTTACATCTCGGAAACGTGATACTTTAGAACATTTTGTCCCATACAAAACTTGTTTGTGTTGATACCAGCTATCGATTGATATATGTAGGTTTTATGCATAGAGGAAACTTTGAAAAAAAAAAAAAATGGCGGAAGTTAGGCTGGCCATAAAATTCAAACCCCTTAATGGATGATATGGAATAATAATAACTGATGGACTAACAGTTTTCTAATGAAGGAACTCCAGGAACGCAATATAAACAAGACGTAACAATTTTAATTAATTGTAATTACAAAACATGCTGCTTCAAAAGCTTAAGCTTTTTAATCAAAATTAAATTTTGATTTGTCAAAAGCATTCCTTTTGAGTACCTACGTTGAATAATTCGGTAGCCGTATGAAACATTCATTTACCTAAGCGTTTAAATTCTACTTGGAATCGTTTTATAGATCAATTGAGCGAACATGTCGAGAGAATGGGATCATTTTGTGAAAACACGTGTCGCTGAGCCATGAAAATTCAAGCTAGCAGATGTTACCTAGTGTAATAATAGCATTTGAAAAGGTTTAAAAACGTGTGCTTTTCAAGTTAAGAATACAATATTCAGCTAATCAGCAGAAATCAAAACTGTTTTAGTATTTAATAAAACTTCTATAATGCATAATTCGACAAGTTTACTTTTCTACTGCTTATTTTTACCCCATAAACACAGTAACCAAGTTGGGATACTTGTTTTCAACAAGTCTTGTTGTCAAAAAGTCAAAAAGCTGTCGTGCATAAATCATGTATGCATGCTATTTCAGCAACCTATTGCTCAAGGTTTTATACTTTGATGTAAATGCGGGGTTAGATGCAGAAAATACTTCCTAAATATACTCCATAATAGAAAAAGGCAGACTTCCTCAAAAAATAGAAGGTTTAGTACAAAAATCCATTAGAGAGAAATCGGTAAATAATGTAATATTAGAACGTAACGTTTAGATATTCATCGTCATGCAATTTGTGCGCTGACGGGGCAAAATTTAAAGCATGGCTAAGGGCAATATACCTTTTCTCTTTTAAAACTCTCTTGTTTCAACTTTAGCACATATTGCCCATTCAGTATGCAGCATTGTATGAAAAAATTCTTCACATAAACATTTGAGGCGGTTCCATGATATTAGAGCACACTTAATACACCTGAATACTTCTCATAAGCATCGAACGATATTAGCATAATTACAGAGACAAGCTGTGTGTAATTCCCGGCTCTGTCCTTATTAGATTAAACGCTTAATAGGGAGTGAAGTACTCACAAAATAGAAAAACTTTTAAATTAAAAAATATGGGCTGTTTCCTTGATTTTGTCGAGGTATGAGAACATAAATATGGAACTGCAGATTTTTTCAGGATTGGACTTGAAGTAAAAGTTGTTAACTTTCAAAAGCACTGCATGTCCTTAAAAATATGTATATCCCTCGTCTGACCTGACACTTTGAATAACTCGTAGAAACAAAACCGAATATAACACAAACAATTTAAGCCAAGCATAGCCGGGAGAATAACAAATACTTGCATAACATGACAACACAATTAAACAGCAAACCACGTGGTCTTTAATGGCAGCCGGCGGCTGTCAGGACCAAATTAGATGCGAATTGATTGCACACATAAATTCATGCGCCTTTTATTCACTTTGCGTCTTTGTGATAAAAATACGCGCGTAATTACGCGTCGGGCTTGTTTGGCGGTGAAAACGCTCTTATGCAAGGATTTAATCTGTATTTTTAAAGCTTTAAAATCAAAGACCTTTTTATTTTAGCGTGCCTGGGACCGCCAAATTACTCGTTTACTTTTAGCCGGGGATTATAATTTACGAGAAGATAAAACGATACTTACACGGCAATTCACCATGTGAAAGGATTCGTTGATTATACACGGACCATTTAATTTTAAACGAATGCCAAAAACAGGTATTTTCTTAAAAAAATATTAAAAAGTAAAAATATTTGGTGCTCAGACTTAAAGAGACTTTTGTGTATAAACGTAAAACACAAAACTTCCTTAATTATTTTTTCATATTACAAACACCATTAACCATTTTCACACTTCTTATTTTCTTTAATACTTTTGTAACCAATTGCCACTGCCATTATTCACTTCACTGACCATATCTTCATCTGAATATATTTTAAGATTCCGCTAAATTAATTCGTCACCTCTTCATCATGTGTGACGTTCGGATTTATTACTGTCTAATTTATAAACACCTTGAATCAGAGCACAGCGAATAATAATTTAAAATGAAAATCTAAAAATGTCTCGGTTTACGAGTTGAGAATAAGACTGTCTTTTAAATATAATGACAGGAGAAATCTGTTAATGTCGTATAATTTAAGAGTGTTGAAAGAAAGAAAGAAGTCATTTATCTGCCGTTTGTTTGATTAAACGAATGTCATGATGACTGAGCTGAGACTAACGAATTTTTACCACACCCTATCACTTACATGGCTACAACACATATTGGAGTATCACTGTCACACTACACGAATGCGACCTCAACCTTACAAATTCCAGCAACATCTGGTTAAACATGTGCGCTGGTAATAAGTACGACACTGACCTATCCGAAGGGCCCGACCTCATCTTCGTTTCTCGTCAATTCAATTACGTTAACAATAAAACAGGCATGAAAGAAGTTTAATTTGCGGAAGTCGAAGCGTATTTTGTTCACAACTGCTTAGAAAATGTCACGCGCAGATATTAGAGATTATTTCTCCGAAGTCTATAATAGATCGACTATTGTGGGACATATAGGTACCTTCCTACATACGGTGCCGAAGAGGCGCCACAATTGCCGGTCATTCACCTCAACTCATCCACACGTTTCCGCGTGCATTAACATCATCGATTGGCGAACTATATTAAATATCTATTAGAGCTAGTTCGTATACAGTAGCTTCACAAACTCCGTCCAATGCTTGACAAACTGTGTCTTAATTGGAAAACTTTGGTCCTTCGAGTCTCAAGGAAATATCTTTATCCGAAATTGTAATATTGTAATTGACTTCGTGGAACTGTATTTGGTCCTTTAGTCCGAAGTTCAGATCGAGTCAATATTTTATTTATGGGACATTTCAAATTTTCAAGAATCCGTTTTAACATTATAATATATTATTGTTATTGTCTTTTGTATTGACAGTCATTTCAATGATTTTTCTTAGAAGTCCTATTCTTCTTAGTCTTAGATATCCTCTTTGTTCGTCATTTCTAAACCATTAATTACTAAATATGTATTAATAATCTAGTTTACTTCTATTATTCCTCAGCCAGTTCTTTAAAAAGGTGCGACATTGTCCAAACGCCTCCTGTTGCATTATACATTCTTTCTCGAGATTAGATCTTAGATCCAGCACATGTTGTAACCTTTAGTCACGGATGGTTGGTCCTCCGATGTATGTCTTAACTACTCGTTGTCGCATGACGATTATAAATTGATATGTCAGGTACAGCTTGGGAGCCATGTTTCTTATACATTATGTATTTAGAGTCGTTTGTCAACGTTTTAAAATTTATGAGGTGTCTTGTGAATTGTGTATATATCTTCGATGTCTCCCTTATTCGTACATTTGCAATTTCAGTTACTAGTAGATTAGTATCTTGCTTGTCTGTTGTCATTTATTAGTCTTGTTAATTAGTGCTGTCTCGCTATAATTACGCCGTATCGATTAGCGAGTTATGACCATGAGTGACCTACATACTAATTATGTTGTCTGTAATCGTAGGTACCTACATGATTTTTTCTTTAGGCTAATATTACACTTTTGTTATATTATACCTAAACTTGCTATCAATTTTTTGATCCGGTTATACTAGAAAGCCGAACCCAACATTTTCATTGGTGGGAAAAGGCTAATCGGATGATGATGATAATGATGACGATTATGAGCATATACAGCACTCCTCGGATATTAAACTTAATTCATTATACTAAATGAAAGACAAAGATGGAATGCGCAAAGTTTAAGTACCTAAGATACAAAAATGTTCCCACATCATTATCGCAACACATACCTAATTACAGCGAGCTACAAATATTTGTACTTTGCCCTTGTTGTTCGTGGGAGAGTGGAACTGTATACAACCGTTTATATACTACGTTATACACAGTGTGCTTATGTACATTGGTTTGGCGTATGTCGCTTACGTACACGGTCTAAATGGGACATGTTAAATACACCATGAAGCGATTTGCGACTAAACCCTGTCAAGAATAGAAACATTTCGCTCCGTTACTATTTGATGAGCAAATATAATTTAGTATTTGGTTGCTTCGGAAGAGAAGGTACCTACCTATCGCATATTATGTGATGAACTAACGATAGCTGAGGTCAAAGAGATTTATGATGGTTTATAGAGGTTATCAGTGGAAATGTCATAAAGATACTGTGAAATTATGTCTCAGTGAGACTGTCTAGCAAATTGACATACAATTTGCTAAGATTGACACGTTAAACTATTGCTGACTCTATAGTAGGTTATTGCAAGTAGAATATGATATTGTTCACTTTGTCGTGTCTCTCGTAAACAGTAGACTTAAATGTTGTAGTGGTTGATACTAATATTATAAAGAGGTATTTGTTTGTAAGTTTGTATGTACGGAGTAATCTCCGGAACTAATGATCCAATACTAAAAAATCTATCACAGACAGAAAGCGTATTTATTATTATTATTCGTGGGTGCTCTAAGTTATAAATTATATTTATATCATGCATATTTGCCGAGCTACCACAACTTTTCCGGACGACTCGCGGGCAAAGTGCTAGTCGTTAATATTTGAAGCGAACTCGACTTTTGGTCCTTAGAGTTGCGGTGCCGAACCTCACAAAGGACCATCATTAGTGTGGTCTCAAAGTTAATTACGTACTGAAGGTTATCAGCTGTCTAAGCGTTCAGTTTATTATTTTATAAGCATGGACGGCTCGAGCTATTATTTCTGCACCTACATCATTTGCTTCTGATAAAATAACACACATAAAATCTCCAGTCAAGGCTTGCGATCAAACACCGTGATTACCGATTTATTTTTGTTGCCAAGCGTTTAATGCGACGCTGAGCTTTCAACTAAACATACTTCATCTCTTTTACTCGTCTGATCCAGGGTGATGTGTGAAGGAGATGGATGTATTGTTCAAAGGCTGCTGATGAAGACATGCGATACTGTACAGCTCACGTTTCGCGATTCAAAGGATTAGCTAATTAAGTCGTCCGTGTGGGATTCTCAACCAATTCTACATGTGGCAAATGTTTTGATTGATTTACACGTACATATTTTTTTTTTTTATTAAATGTGCCTACTCTTGACCTCAATCAAGTCCTGAGGACAGAGATGAGGTCGACGATGGAACGAGCTAACCCAAAAGAAGCCTATTAAACAAATAAATAACAATGCATATATTGGTTTTAGGGTTCCACCTGCATTTGCTTACACGTGACATAAAGATAGTGCTCTAATAATTGATTAGAGCAAAAAACGTTACATAAACGTTAGGAACGTCGGAATAATAACGTTTTCTCTCTAGATCAAAGTAGCTTTTATTCCACATTATGTAGAGCAAAGAACAAGAAATACTGAGTGTTCTCAAGAAAACCATTTAATAATACTTATTCAAGTAAATAAGCTCTTTTATAAAAAGATATTCTTTTTTGTAAAAAGAGGGTCTAACCAATTTGTATGAGCAAGTTCCATGTTAAATAAAATTTCCAGGAAAATATATTAACAATTCTGTTAGAGAGATACCCTGAAGGAATATTTTAAGGGCCGTCGTATTACGAGCGTACAATCATTTATTATGATTGATAGCTCGTGGCAAAAGGAAACAGAAGTATACAGAAGGTCCGTTGATAGGATCCTCCAACCAGTCGGTAGACTTTCGAGTTTAGAAAGGGTCTGATTGAGCTCACACAAATCTAAGCTGTCAAATTAACATCCCAGTTTCGTAGGTAACACACTTCTCATCATAATCCGAAGGATTTCGACTATTATTATTAATCTACAATTGATTCATATGTCAAAAAAATCATCTGCTCAACAAAGTAACGCGCGCGCGCACGTGTGTGTGCTGTGTGTGTGTGTGTGTGTGTGTGTGTGTGTGCGTGTGTGTTCTATAATATGAATGCTGTTGATTATTCAATATTAAAGACCGCCATTACATTGTATGTAAATATGTCAATATGTGTTACACAATTATTCCGAAGGTGGTTCTTCTGCTAATATCTACGTTGTGGCATATACAACGTCACATATCTTTCACATCAATTACATATAGCATTGTACGAACATGTGGCTGATGCGGCTCACTTCCGATGACAAATTGCTCTAATCACCTTTAGGGTTCTGCATCATGAAATTCTCCTGGCAAGGATTACGTGTTATTGGTGAATTTTGAAGATCTTTGAGAGTAGTTACGGGAGAGAGCCTAAAACAAAGAAAATAAAAATAAAAATGTGTGTGTGTATGTGTGTTGTGTGTGTGTATGTGTGTTTTTACAATATGGAATGCAAAATAAATGAATATGAATATGAACCAGTCTTACCAAGGGGTATAGTGTTACTCATTTGTAGAAGTCAGATAGAAAGTCGGTCCATGTAAAACACTGGCCCATAATCAGCTACATCCAGTTAGAATGGAAGCCGATTCGAACTTGGTTGAGAAAGGCAGTTAATAAAATTTATTGGCGAAACAGCGTAAGGATATCTGAAACTTAGAGAAGCCGTAATAAAGGGTGTAAATAGACCCTTAACGAAGCCGAAAGACACGTGACATTGCGATTTTTTTTTTATTTCTGGATTATACCTGGGAACCTTCTAGTTACGGAGATATAGATATTTATTGTTTATTTTTCACAAGTTTTTTTAATACACTAGTTTTTAAGATATTAAAAACAGGCCACTAAAAATACCTACTTTCTGGTTACTTTAAATACCTGCATGACCGCAGTACTATTCAATGCATCTATAAGCACAATGTTTAGAGTGTGTTACATTGAGTTGTATCGTAAAATATGATTTTTCACCTCCAAAAAAAAAGTCGTTTCTCAGCAGTAATTTTTGCGTAGGGTTAGTTAGTTTGATGTACAGAATGCTCCGTTTACCCCTTACAGATACAATAGTTAAAAAACTCATTTCAGTTGAAATAACAATTGAGTTAAAGCAACAATATCAAGCAATGCAACAGATAAGTGGCCTGAGCTCCTTCGATCACGACTTCTTACCTAAAACTTCTCGACTGGACCCAAACTTTACCACTTTGCTGTTCGGTACGTGACTCTGCTGGTAATGGCTCCCAGTCGCCATAAAAATAATACAGCGTAAGGAGGATGTGGCGTGGAATAGTTACATGAGCCATCTTTCTTTGGGTACTTTTAGCTTTATTTTTATTTCTAGGTTAAGGTTGAATTCGTTTCAGAAAATGTAAGTCTCTCATGAAGGAATTTGAAACACTTTTACGGCATACCTGCATTCAGCTTTTTCTATTCTATTCTACTATGTATATAGTAGTATTTTTATAGTAGTAGTATTATCATAGTAGTAGTATTTTAATACTCGGGACGGTACGTTGTATGTATAAAGGGTGTAAACAGACCCTTCACATAGCCGTCAACCAAGCACATCAAACTAAGTAACTTTACGGAAAAATTATTGCTGGGAATCGACTTTTTTTTTTTGGGGGTGAAAAATCACGTTTTACGGTAGGACTCGATGGAAAGCATTCAAAGCATTGTGCTGATGGATGGATTGAATAGTACGGGGGTCGTGGAGGTGTGTAAAGTAAAAATCTTCCATTAAAAGAATGTATTTAAAAAAAAACTTGGGAAAAATTTGGAACTTTGACCCCCAATATCTCCGTAACTAGAAGGTTCCCAGGTATCGTCTAGAACAAAAAAATGATCGCAAAGACGGGGAGAACAAGTGCTTTTCGGATATGTTAAGGGTCTATTTACACCCTTTATATGTTACGACTACTAGCCGGAGTGCGGCTACACCTAATTGTAGCCGGGTACAACTAGGCCGTTTCCAGCCCGTTAAACTTAGATGTATCCTACTTATCTTCGGTTCGAACATGCAACCAATTGGACGCCTTTGGTCACTACCCTAACCTTATCCATTTGGTCGGTGTGTCCTAGCAATAAAAATGATACACAACTGTTACCGGCCGCACCTAGGTTTAGCCGGCTAGAACTAGGTTTAACCGTACTTCGGCTTTTAGCTGTAACATATTCAAATATAAACGCACGCCTTTTTTCCCACGGGGGTAGACAGAAACCACAGAACGCCACCTGTTACGATCCTTAATACTCCTTTTGCCTCGCCCACGTTCATACATCTGCCCCCGTAGCATGACCACCGTAGACAAGGATTTCTTTGACAGAAGAATCGATAAAATGACAGACAGTGCAAAGAAATCTGTCATTGTGTCGACACAATCTGTCATTTTGTCGATTCTTCCGTCAAAGAAATCCTTGTCTACGGTGGTCATGCTGGTCATACACACACGCGGGTTGTGAGTACTACGCACTTATATGACATACGAGTGTTAAAATTGCCGAAAGTGCTAAATTTTGTTAGTTATATTTTCATTTTTGTATGAAATAGTAGAATTTTTTTTTGGTACACCTCAGAATTGATCCCATAATAAAAGCTGTTTAATTTAAAAGAATTATCACCCACCTGAAAGATTCTTAAAACAATTGAAAGTCGCCTTCCATTCTTAAAAATACAAAATCAAATCCACAGTTTCCCGCTTTTTTGCGTTCAAAAACTCTCTGATACTTTGTTCAATGTTTTCTTTTGTTTTGTGAAGAAAGTAAAGGAAAACAGGGACGTATACGTGCACTACAAGTCCTCATGTCTGGTAGGAAGGTACTCGTGACCGCTAATGGAGAGGAATGGGTTGTTCCAGTTGTTTTACTGTTTCAACACACGAGTAAGGCTGGTCTACATTTGTTGCCTCTAAATTTTGATTACATGTGAGATAGGGGTTTAGTTTGTTTTGTCTTAGGAGTAGGATTCTGTTTCTGTTGATATTTAAATTTATTCTATTATATACTAACGACTAGCAGATGCCCGCGACCTTTGGCCGTGTGCAATGAAAATTGAATTGGATTTTGTTAACAATTTCAAGGATTTTAGTTTTTTTGTACAGAACCCTCATCTTTTATCTAAAGTAAAAGTAGCCTGCCAGTAAAAGTCGGTCCAGCTGTCGGAGATAAGCCGAAACAAGCAGACAGACAGACAAGCAAAAATTTAAAAATATTTTTTGTTAAAAGTACCTACCGTATGCTTTCATATGCATGAGGAGCTCGTGGCTAAATAATAACAGCCGCTCGGGTCGATCTTTAGGCTAAGCCGTGCTTGCGTAGGTTGGTTTGTGGATGGGTGACCGCCCATTACATACCGAGTTTCCTCCGTGCCTCGGAAAGCACGTTAAGCCGTTGGTCCCGGCTGTCATTTGTAGATCTTTGATAGTCGTTAGGTAGTCAGTGGCCCAAAAGTCTGACAACCAGTCTTACCAAGGGGTATCGTATTACCCAGTACTAACTGGGTTGTGGAGGTCAGATAGGCAGTCGCTCCATGTAAAATACTGGTATTCAGCTGCACCCGGTTAGACTGGAAGCCGACCCCAATATAGTTGGGAAAAGGCTAGGCAGATGATATGCATTCAGTAAAAATCTGTTATTTTGAAATTACAAACAGACACTTCGATTTCATTTATTTGTATAGGTAGCCAATACAGCTTCGATCTGTAGTCATCATCTATGGCCCATATGCCATTGGTGATGACGGTCTATGTCGTCGACTTTTCAAGCATGCATTCTAGCTCTAGAAGGTCAAATTTAATTAACTAAAGAAACTCCATAGTCGCGATGGGTATTTTAATTTAAACTAAGATAACAACCATCTACATATAAACATATCAGTGGCGAAGGTGCCCTACAACCCGATTCCTACCGGCTTCCCTTTGAAAAATAGCACTGTCAGTATTCTATAGCCAATAATATTCTATACAGTAAAGATATGTACTCCGGCTTACCTCTTACAAAAATTCACCCTTCGCTACTGAAACATATTATAAGGAATCTTGCAGAACAGAAATTTCCACCTTCTTAAACATACTTTGTCTTTGTCCCCAGATCTACGCAGACGACGACATCACCAGCATAGCGGACGGTAAGGAATACGTGAAGGACCGCGTATACGACTCGCTGGAGAAGCTGCATGGTCTCACCGTGCTGGAAGATGATAACCTTGGAGATGATGAGGATATGCTGGATGCTGGAGAGGATGCCGAGAGCGGGGACTGGTACCCCGACTACGATAAGAGAGCTCAACATGTAAGTATTTTAAAGTGATTATTTTCTCAAAGAGTGTCAGCATAATGACGGGGCCTCTAGAGGGCCAAAGCCTGCCGGGGTCGCGGGACTCATAGGATTACCGTGACCCTGGAACATAAAGGGCTATTGAAGGACACCGTGGATTTAAGTCAGTACAAGTCTGACAGTCCCTCCCGCTCTGCCCTGGGTGGGAGGACTCATTGGATGATTTTACAACGTTAAAAAAAAAAAAAAAGTGATAATTTTCAAGCTATAAATATGAACTACAAGAGTTTTAAAGCTATCTGTAATAGTCTCGAAAGGAAATGGCGAATTTTTCAATTGTTAAGTAGTTTGCTATACAGATGAAAATGTTCAATACATTCCTGACAAGGTATTTTGTAAGTTTATTTTCTTGATGATGGAATTAAACATATCTATACGTAAGATAGGACGAAGGTCTGGTCAATCTGATCTTGTTTGCGGGGCGAACATGGCCAGAGACCACACAAGACAGAAGGTTCGTAAGGATAGCGGAGGCCTGTGCCCAGCACTGGGACACTTGACAGGTTAAAAAAGGGCAGGCATTATTTTAACTACGAACTATTTTTTTCTGTTAGAATATTTTCTGTAACAATATTACGTGTAACCATTAGAAATATTGTTTGAGGAAGGTTCATTTCATTGATCGATCGAGGTATTACAAAAATAGCATAAAACCTAGTACATTATTAATGTTCTATCGAGCGGTGATGCAGCGGGCAAGGGTCGAGGTTAATCTGCCACATGCGTCAAGTTTTTTCGCTTCAATTGACATTTATTTACTAAACGAGTTTTTGTGTCTATGCCTTTATGTAAAGGACGTTCTCTCTGTTTTAAAATAAAGGCTATTTTCGCGTATCGGATATAAACATACAGAGAGGTATTATAAATAGTAGCCAAGCAAGACACGTGAAATCGTTCAGTAATATTTTATAGATGCCACATACTGTCGAATATATTTCATAAACGTTATTGTCTATTAAGTTATTTGAATTGCGCGTAGTTAAATAATAGCGATTGAACTGCGCTTGCCAAGGTTGGTCTGTGGATGGGTTCCCTTACACAATACTTACAGGGCTGTGGAGGTCATTATGTATGACATAATACTTACTGGAGTGCGGAGGTCATTATGTATGACATAATACTTACTGGGGTGTGGCAGTCGCTCCATGTAAAATACTGATATTCAGGTGTATCCGGTTATACTGAAAGTTGACCCCAACATAGTTGTGAAAAGGCTAGGCAGATGATGATGTCGACTAAGTAATTTGATCCAATACTCACTTTTCCGTTAATTGATCAAAATGCCATCCGGATATTTTACCGTAATTGACAACATTGAAACAAAACAAGATACAAGGAAAAATATATTTTGGTATTTTTCTCGAAACAAAGGATGTTCTAAAATGTTCAGAATGTTCTGGAAATTGAGATAGATCCCTTTTGTAAAAGATCCGAAAGCTTCTAAACTCGAGTGAAATTTGTTTTGTATGTTGGAATGTTTAGGTGATGTTTCCTTTGTAATGATCGCAAATTATTTACAATGAATACTAATGCTGTAGATGGAGACGTCTGCTTAAATTTACCGAATAGTATATGACTTCCATATTCATGAAACCTGAGATCTAATAAGGTAACTGAGGGTAAAGATAAATAGCTAGCGAAACGTCACATATTTACATGATTCTTAGCTCGCCTTGCCTAAACTAGTAAAAAGATAGAGTAAGCAGGTCTTATAAATTCTATATTATGTTTATCCTAAAGTAGGTATATAAAATAGACTTGTCTTGAATTCTAGACTCACTAGTTCCTTACATTTATTTAGCTCATTTTACTATCTTGTTTAGGATATGATGTCATACATTATAAGTTAAGTTCACCTAGTAATATGTATTTTAAATAGATACTCTTAAAGACCAAAGGTCGTCGCAATTTTTCTGCTCGAGACTTTTAAATAAATGCATTACGTACATTTGCACGTAATGCAAATTTTATTATAATTTAAAGTGCATATTTTGAAAGCTGTATACGTACTCAGACGAGCCTTTTAGCAGCATAAAGTGAGACCATGTCAACAAGCATTATTTTATGAAGGAAACGTGATCTTTAATTATTTTTTACTTAACGTTGTTTTTCTCATATGTATCTACTTGTTTAGTCTGCCTTGTTGGTATATAGTCGCAAGCGCGACTGCTGAAGATAAGTTCCTGGGTTCGATTCCCCGGTTGGGCCAAGTGTTATTGGATTTTTCTATCAGGAATATATCGGTAGCACCCACGTAGTCTGGGTTTGTGCCCGGTTGATGGCAATACGCTCGCCCACTATTACATGGGACTTAAACAAAACTGGCGAAGTGGGTGTACCTGTACTATTAGTGCACCTCTACCTAACCCTTCCGGGATTACAGTCGTGATGTTATGTTGTTTATTTCACCACCATGGCTCTTAAAGCAGTGAAGGGAAACATCGACAACAACAACATCAACAACAACATCAACAACAACAACAACACAACAACAACAACAACTCACTCACTCTCGCAGAGAGAAGGCCTGTATCCAACAAGTGGAAACGATATGCTGTTGCTTGCGCTATGAACCGCCTAGAAAATAAATTGGTAAGCAAGTCGACACCCTACGTCAACTGGCCAACCAAAGGTAATAGAGAGACAATGAGGGAGGTTCGCTACGACTGGTTTAAAAAAAAAAAAACCTTGTAAAGGGTGTAAATAGACCCTTAACACATCCGAAAGGCACTTGTTCTCCCCGTCTTTGCGATCATTTTTTTGTTCTAGACCATACCTGGGAACCTTCTAGTTACGGAGATATTGGGGGTCAAAGTTCCAACTTGTTCACAAGTATTTTTTTAATTACATGTTTTTAACGTAAGATTTTTACTTTACACACCTCCACGACCCCCGTACTATTCAATCTATCCATCAGCACAATGCTTTGTGTGCTTTCCATCGAGTCCTACTTTAAAACGTGATTTTTCACCCAAAAAAAAAAGTCAGTCCTCAACAATAATTTTTGCGTAAAGTTACTTAGTTTGATGTCCAGAAGCTTGGTTGACGGCTATGTGAAGGGTCTGTTTACACCCTGTATACTTCACCTGAAAATACACTAGTGCATGTCTATAAAATATACTGCTTGTTCCACGTAAATGGGTACGCATTGGACTGACATCGGTAGACTCATTTTATTGGCAGGGCGATCAACCGTGTCACCCTACGGGCACGTCACACGGAAAACACTCTCGATAATGATCATGTAAGGTATTTAAAGTCTGGAACATTCCTGATTGGAATGGTCCTCGTAAATTGCTAGAAACTAAGAAGGATAAAAAGTATCAGAGAGTTGAAGCGTTTCAGTATTTTACCGAAGAATTTTGGGATCTCAATAAAAATCGATGTTATCGCCCGACTACAAAAGGACTGCAAAAACAAAGTTATGTTTTAGGGTTCCGAAAAAACGGAACCCTTATAGGATCACTCGCGTGTCTGTCTGTCCGTCACAGACAATTTACTCCGAAACTACTGGACTGATTGAGTTGAAAGGTACTTGTATGTAAGTCGGTGACCCAAAGACGAAAGTGTAACGTAAATATTAATTTACGTTACACTTTCGTCTTTGGGTCGAATCTTTTTTTTTTTCATTTTCTAATTTACGCACCAAAAGTGGCCCCATGATTAAAATTCATTAGAATTTTAATCATGGGGCCACTTTGACCCAAAGACGAAAGTGTAACGTAAATTAATATTTACGTTACACTTTCGTCTTTGGGTCACCGACTTACATACAAGTACCTTTCAACTCAATCAGTCCAGTAGTTTCGGAGTAAAGTGGCCCCATGATTAAAATTCTAATGAATTTTAATCATGGGGCCACTTTTGGTGCGTAAATTAGAAAATGAAAAAAAAAAAGATTTGCAAACTATATCGTGTTACATATCAAATGAAAGGGCTCATTGTGAGCATTTCAAATATTTTTTTTTTATAATTTTAAGATAAATTCTTTTGAATTTGAACAAAAATTGATCACCTTCCCCCTCAACTCGAAACTACAGGGCCGAAAATTTTGAAAAAAAAAATACAGACATTAATTCTTTGCCTATAGACTACAGGAAAACCTATAGGAAATTTATGAACGTACGGAACCGTCTCCACGCGAGGCGAACTCGCACTTGTCCGGTGTTTCATATAAATTGTCAAAAGTTATAAATAGTACTGCATTTGAGTATAGTGTGACATCTGTTCAAGGTGGCGTTGCTAGTCAAGAAAATTTGCATCGATACGTCAAACTTGGTATGTTTATTTTAGTTGTGTTTTCTCGCCTCCACAGATAAGTTGGTTGACGTGAACTTGAGTACCTACTCTTTCATAATGTCAAATCAAGGAAATTGAGCTGTAATTTGGGTGTTACGAAACGTGTCCCAAAAATGCCTTACGATTTACCTTGCCGTATCTATGGGTGCATACATCTTTTAATTAGGTATTTATAACCAGAGAAAACTCGAGAAGTATAATGAGCTTCATTGTCAAGGAAGCAAATGGAGCAAAGACGGCCGCAAATAGCCCACAAGCTCCTTGGGGATTTACAATATACCTACCCCTGTTATTTGTGTTGAGGGAGTACCTGTATATCATAACAGTTAGTTTCACGCTGTCTCAGTACACGTGTTCGTTTAAGCTGTGGTTTCATGAATATTTCATTAATATTGTATTTGGGCTGTCCGTCATTTGTTGGGAATCTTGTCTTAACTTGTTTAAGTTAGAATTAACTTTGTTACCTAAACCTTCGTCTTTGTCGTAGTATCCGGTATCTTCAGCCAACGTGACCTGGGCTTTCTTTAAGATTGAGGCGCCAGGGTGGCCCGCGAAATTCATATTTTCTTAAGTTTTCTGGAATTTGCTGGTAAGTTTCAGGCTATATGTGAAACAAAATATGATTCGCAACAATAAAAATAAATAAAAACAGAACCAGAACCGAACACAGAACAAAACACACACAGAACACAACACAACACACAACACACACACACAACAGAACACACAACAACAACACACACAACAACAACACACCAAACAAACACACACACACACACACTGAACAGAGCAGCTGCACACAGTTACAGCACAGCCAGCCAGCTGCAGCACAGTTGCGTCTGAACAGAATTATAATAATTAAAATCATCAATACAACCCTTTAAGTTCATTTAATTCCATTTAATAACTATTTCATGAAAAAGTCATTCAATGGGATTATATGAACTTAGAGGGTTGTATTGTATTGATGAGTTTAATGACTATAATTCTGTAAAGCCATATTTGTTACGGTCGCGAATCATATCTTAATCAACATACAACCTGACACTGAACTGTAAATTGCAAAAAAACTTAAGAAAATTTAAATTCTGCGGGTCATCCTGGCGCTTCCACCGTAAGGCCTGTAGGCTTGAGCCAGTTCTTTCCATGGCAAATATTACAACGTCTATAAAAATATACATAACTAGCTTTTGCCAGCGGCTTCGCCCGCGTGTATGTCGTAAATATCCGATTACTTACCTTCACCCTTTTTAACCCTTCGGGGGTAGAATTATCAAAAATGCCGAGACACGTATAAATTAATTTTCAATCGTCAGCCTAAACACAAAATTTGAAGATCCTAACTTCAAAACTGACAGACTTTCATACAAACTTCCATCCCCTATTTTACCCCTTTAGGGGTGGAATTCCCAAAAATCCTTTCTTTGTGGAGACTTTCTCTTCACAAAGAACACACCCTCCAAGTTTCATGTCTCTAGAACCAGTGGTTTGGGCTGTGTGTTGATATATCACCCAGTCAGTAAGTCAGTCAGTCAGTCAGTTTACTATTTTATAAATATATAGATAGTTTATTCAGATAGTTATTTACATTTCTGCTGGTTTGCTTTAGAACTTTTTCTGTACCTTGAATCCGGTTTTTAGGATTCCGTACCCGAAGGGAACCAACGGGACCCTATTACTAAGCCTCCGCCGTCCGTCCGGCCGTCTGTCCGTCTGTCTGTCAGCGGGCTGTAACTCATGATCCGTTATAGGTAGACAGTTGAAATTTTCACAGAATGTGTATTTCTGTTGCCGCTTTAACAAAAAAAATAAAAATAAAGGGGGCTCCCCCACTACGATGGTACACACTCGCACTTGTTTTTTTCGCGTAGCTTCTAGATTATGTTTTTACGTAGATTAGATAATATATACAGTCATTATTCGCTGTTTTGTATAAAAAGCAAATTCAACTAAAAATAATTCTGATTTCATGGAAAATATTGAGGATCGGCAAATATTATTAAGTGGCTATCTATCGATTTTACGCTCGGCTGCTGATGAATAAAACATACACAAAACGTTTAGACGATCGACAACGGGTCGAGACTTTTATAGTCAATAAATTCGAATTTCGTGATATTATTCTATTGCAAGCTTATTAATTAGCTCGTGGCTAAGTAATAACAGGTGCACGGGTCGACCGTCAAGGTTAAGCAACGCTTGCTGAGGCCGGTCCGTGGATAGGTGACCGTTCATTACCTAACGAGGCTCGTCCCTGCCTCAGGTTCTGGCTGTCAATCGTAGATTCTTGGGAGTCGTTACGGGTAATGACAAGCTCGAAAGTGAAAACCTGTGTTATCAACGGGTATCGTATTTTCTGGGTTTTGGACATGTTTGTAGAGGTCGGTTAGGCCGTTACCTCAATACTGGTTAGTACTAAATTATCCTTACTTAGATAGTCTATGGTTTTCTGATATCCCTTTTTAAGTAGAGGCTTTTAATCAGTATTACCCAAAATTCAACCCTGAACTTCATTCGGCCATTCCAAGAAGTGTCTCATTGTCGGTAATTCATCTCAATACATACGTCTGGTACTCAAAAGTGGCGCAAGTGTCTCGAGTGGTACTCCTGTGTCCATCGCACTCGTCTCCGAGACGCCTCGACGTGTCTCTCTCAACACCGCTTATTTTGAGAGCTTCTTGAAAAACGTTTTGTATTTATTGTGCTTATTTTGCCAAGAGGATTTAGGTTATGATTGCTCAAGATTGTTTTAAGTAGCCGTTTATTGGGGAAGTCTATGGTTTTCTGATATCCCTTTTTAAGTAGAGGGATATCAGAAAATATATATATTTTTTTCCTTTGTCTGATGGGACTTCCCATTCAGCAAAAATCAAGAACTTTACTACAAAT
The DNA here is from genome assembly GCA_963082995.1 of Noctua comes. Classification (NCBI taxonomy): domain Eukaryota; kingdom Metazoa; phylum Arthropoda; class Insecta; order Lepidoptera; family Noctuidae; genus Noctua; species Noctua comes. The sequence continues at coordinate 4,622,987 of OY720267.1, forward strand.
CTTCATCCCCTATTTAACTCCTTTAGGCGTTTATTTTCAAAAAATCTTCCTTAATGTTCATCTTAGTTGAAGAACTGGTGTGTTGAACTATTGCCATCAATGGGGCATTTGGGTGTCGAACCCTGGACTTCAAGCCCAGCAGTACCGCTTGTGGTCATTAGATCAACGAGGCAGTCATAAATAAAATGGAGAAAAGAAATACGCTTTTTTAAACTTAATCGCGAAACATTTCAGCAACGAGTTCATATTTATCTTTCAATTCTCCGCCCGTCTGTTTGTGCTTTTACTGCTGTCATCACGAGCACTTATCAGGCGGCTTTCCATTCACTGACTCATTAAAAAACAAAAAACAACAAAAGAGATACATGTTCAAACGGTTACAAAAAGGTTTGATCGCCAGGCGAGATTCTGAAATAAATTATTTCATATACATACTTAAGCTCACGCCTTTTTTCATTGAGGGTAGGCAGAAACCACAGAAGGCCACCTGCTACGATCCTTACGGACCTACTCCATTTGCCTCCTCCACTTTCACACATTACTTATTATTAAAACATACAAATATAATTTTCTTTTTTTTAAACGCCAGCACTAGGTAGGTTGGTTAACACTAGGAATTTCTTCTGTATCGTACAAGCGATCGATCGCGGGATAACCTGTAATTGACAGTATAAGTTTAGTTACAAACCGCGAAAGCTTAAAACAGAATTCAAGCGTGGTCCTTCTGTACATTTTTTTTTGTTATTTCGTCTAAGAGTTCCTTATTGTTTCCTATTTCTTATTTATTATGAACGATTTGCTAAGCTTTGTTTCAGTACAACAATTCGTTATTCGGGTCATTGTTCTTGTTTGAAGCTTTGCGAAAATTGCTTTCTTTAATCTTAGTACTCATTTCTAAGGCTTTAATTTCCTTTGGCTACGTTGGTGCGCAAGTTATGTGACAATATTCATTTTGTTGAATTTATTTATCATTAATGGTATTAACATATTGTTTTTTTTTAATATTCTTATTCAATTATGGCTTTATAAAAAAAATCTCATTCAAGAATAAACTCATCAATGAGATTATATTTCCTTGGCCATTAACATAAATTCTGTAATAAATTAGTGAATCAGACGAATTATCCAATGTCGAAATTACCTTGCATACACGAGTCACATTCGAATTAATATTAATATTTATGACATCCATTCGAATTATTTGCTCCGGTTCTTACTAACTAGAGACTTAAGCTTTCATGGTCTGGTATCTGCGCTTCATTTACTACCGTTCCGCCTTGGTTTTCATCATCCGCCTTTGCTTTCCTCAACTAGGTTACGGATGGCTTTCAGCCTAACCAGTTCCGGCTGAAGACCAGTGTTTTATCATGGAGCGACTTTGTATTTGATCTCCGCAACCCAGTTACCAGGTACCCATAAGGAAGTTATTACTTTTAAATCTCAGTCTCATTAAATATTCTTTTCATCAGATCGGAACAACGAACATGGTGCAGCTTCGACCTGAGGACTTCATGGACAGCGACTTGTCTTTCGGAGACAAGTCAGTGATGTCCAACATCAGGGAGATCAAACGGAGACTGAATGAGAACCCAGAAGACCCTGACCTGCCTGGTAAGGATAATATGTATACTCACATCATTGACACAATCCGAAGTTGGTTAATCTGGCTCATTTCGTTCTAACGCTCCAGAGCTAGTCGGACGGTTTGAACGCACCTTAAGTCAAACAGATCGTCACCAGCTTCTTGCCCATTTCCAATATTACTTGGAACCAGTGCAAAAACATTTTCTTCTTCCATTTTCATTTTATCCCGTCAAACGTTTCCTTTCATATCATTTCGCAGATAATCCATTCATCTTTTCTTAAGCCGTTCTCCGCCGTTCGTTCTATCAGTTTTTATATCCATCACTCTTTGATTACATGCGTTTTAGCTCTCTTCATCGCATACAAGACAGACGATTCTCTTTCAACTTTTTTGTTACTTACACTTTCAAGCACATATTGGTCATCGCTTACACCATTCATTCTCGTCACTCCACACATTCATCTCAACATTCTCGTCTCCACTACATGAAAAAAGATAAATAGCACCAAGCCTGTAATCCCCGAAGGGATAGGCAGAGGTGTACCCATCAGTACACCCACATTTCGGCAGTTAAGCTTAAGTCCCATGCAATAGGGGGCGAGCGTATTGCCACCAACCGGGCACAAATCCAGACTCTGCGGCTGCTACTGAGAAATTCCTGATGAAAGACCCAATTTTAACAGTTTTGCCCGATCTGGGAATCGAACCCATGACCTCCTGCTCAGCAGTCGCGCTTGCGACCACTAGACCAATGAAACAGTCAATAGAAAAGAGATTCCTTCAAATAAAAATAATGTCCAGCTAAATAAGTTGGCTTCATGAAAATTTAATACAAATGAGACGCGAGATGGAAAATCCACGATAGTTGAGAACAGAAATAAGTAAAAGAATAAGGTAAAGCAGTTCTAAGCCGTCGAAGTATCAAGAAAATGTTCAGTACTTTCTTGCAAACTAAGAGTATGATAGAATTTCTCTTGCGAAGTTGCCATAGTAGTTAAGCTTCTTACAGCCATATTGTGTTACCTAGTAGTCTGTACCGCCTTAACAAGTTAAAGATCTTTTAGCGTAAGTTTTTTAGAAGTCATTTAATGTTTATTTATATTATGCTTTGTGACTAGGACTTTTGTTTTTGACTTTCAAAAGCGCCTGTAACGGTCTAATTGAAATAACTGCTTTGAGTTTAAGTTTGAAGCTTTGAAACATAATGTAATTAGAGTAGATTTCGATTTTCCATAGCGATTTCTTCATATGATATGTAAACCAGTTCTTGTTTTGTTTTTTTTTCTTGTTTACTCTTTTGTTTATTTTATTTCTTTCTATTATTGTACACCCTAGGGGTGTGTTGTAGAGATACTTGTTTAATTTTATCACCTTTATATGTTACCCCACCTACAACAATCTATTCTATTCAATTCAGCCACTGAAGGCTATTGAACGTGTTTTAGAAGTGCTGATCGCGGTCAGTTTCACTGTTACAATTCGCGCTTAATATCAACAAATTCCAACAATATCTCATTCCTACTCCAAAATTGGTCCTAAGTTCCGTACCTATAATTCCTATTTGTCCTATTTTCGGTTGGTAGGTACTAGGTAGGTAGGTATTTGAAAACGTTCCTCTCTAAGCGAATACTTTGGTGATTTTAGATTAAAACATTTAGATAGAAAGCCGTTTATCAAGAGATATCAAAGTTTACCGTCGCGTAGTTTCCATAAAACTTCAAGATTTGACAGACTTCAAGGTTCCCGACGAATTTGAGGCTTTTGAAGACTTTGGTCCTTTGTTGAAGGAACATAACGAACATCACGCTTTTATTCACCGAAGGTTTAGGCAGTGGTGACGTATACGTATACCCTCATTTCGCCAGCTCTGTTTAAGTCCCATCTAATAGGGGGCGAGCCTCTTGTCATAAAAATTTGCCCGACCTGGAGATCGAACTCGGAACCTGATGAATGTAACTAGTCACACAATGTGTTAGGAAATATGATAGTTCACCTGACCAAACTTGGCCATGGTGGCCGGAGATAATAGCCATCAACGCGGAAGATACCCATTATAATGCAGAAGTGTGCGACTATATCTTCTGCTGATGTTGATACTAACGTGGTTTCTGGAACTGTACAGGGTTATAAGGAAACCAGTAGTAAATAAATCCTCACCATTTTGCAACCGCATCTGTAATATTTAGATAGTCAAACTTTTATGACTTCGTTTTGCAACTTTGCCAATTTGTTTCGCAATAATTTCTGTGTTTATGTTATAAACCGCCCAATTCCTGTCTGATATAATATTATAAATTCAAAAGTAACTAGCCGGAACGACTGAACGGATTTGAATGGATTTGCATACGGATAGACCTGATAAGAACATAGGATACTATTTCATTCCGGGAGTGTGATCCCTTCGAATAATTTTCAACCATCTCACGGACGAAGCCGCTTGCAAAAGCAAGTCTGACAAAATATCGTTAGACTAGCAGTAGACCACTCGCTTTGACGAGAACGAAGTGACTCCCATAGGAATACTGTGCAATAAATGTTTACAGTTTGATCCTAGGGAGGCGAACAACATGTGCAATGAAATTCAGGTCAGTCTAGTTAGAATGAATAAACAAATGTATGTTTTCGAAATATCCCATAACAAGATTTCTTCGGTGATTACAGGCGTAATGTTATTTACGAGAACTTTGCGCTTTCAGCCGCAACTTTCTCAGTTTTTTCATACCTTGCCCTTATTTTATATCTGTACCCTCTTCCAGAACTGCAACCAATGCCGGCAGCGGTCCGGCCAACGAAGCCAACCGACGAAGAAGGGTCGCGCACCAAGCGTAGCGTCTTCCCTGACTCCTCAGCTGACTCCATCGATGAGTACGCAGCTCCCAGGATGATGGCTAAGACTGATGAGAGGTAAATAAGATGAACATGATAGATTTTTATTTTGGTTTTAAGGTTAGAAAATGGAATACTTAGCACATTCTTACTAAAGTCTCGAAACTTACATGAATTTAAGACTATGCAAACAATAAATAATCAGTTCCACTGACTTGGTAACTAGCTGAACTCATTATCAGGACTAATAGCAGGTAGTTACCGATAGTGTGCAAATAGGCACAAAGATCACTGATAATCCAGTGATGCCAATGACTATACAGTTATATTAGTTAGACTACTGGCCACTTAGCCTAACATTGCAGAGGAACAAACACTCCTCTGACATCCAGAATCCACCATCTTAGTATGTATTACGGAGATAACCAACATCAAAATTCTCACATATTAAGCAACCCTTCATAATCGTCAAAGTACTAGAAGATCTAGTCCTAAACGTTATGCTGACCGCAAATTCCAGTATAGATAGCTGAAGTTAGTATATGTATACCTACATATGTATATAGGAGTCTGTGACGGTCGGCGGCTCGTCGGCCCGGCGCGAAGCAATCAGGAATGCGACCGCAACGCTCTTGGGTTTCATCATGAGAAATATTCATGGATTATGTTTATTGCTATTTTTATTGCGCCGTATTCGCAGTGCCCTGGTTAATCCTGGTGATCTCGCAAATGTGGGACTTTAATAGTGTTTGTTGGTAAACCTACAACGATGATAGTCTCCTTGAATGTTTACTTTTTAGTTTTTATAAGAGAAGGTTTGGCTAAGGACTTCCACAGTTACATTTGCCAAAACAAGAGGCGCCTTTTTCCCGATTTTGAAAATAATTTGTTATCTAGATCAATTATAGAGGAGCTACTGGCTAAATAAGTATAGCCGCTCGGATCAATCTTCAGGTTAAACCGAGCTTTCCTAGGTTGGTCTATAGATGAGTGACCACCGAGGGGTATATACCGAGTTTCCTCCGTGCCTCGGAAGTTGGTCCCGGCTGTCATTTGTAGATCTTTGACAGTCGTGCCCCGTAAATCCGACAACCAGTCTTATCAATTTTGTTCAAATCGGGGTAAAAACTAGACGTTTTAAAACGTCAATAAATTGAAAGTCCTCTAAAACAATCTTCTGTGCAAAAGGCAAAACCCACGAGGCATAAAGCTGTACAAGGATATTTTGCCGTGTGGCCAATATCGGAACCAAATCCGCCATCTTGTTTTTTCATTACATTTCACAATTACTGTTCTCTATCAACGTAATTCGCACGCCAAAAGATCTTGGCACGTAAATCCTTTGGTTTCCCTCTCAAGCGAGGGTGTCAAATGAACTCGTAACACAGTTACTACGGAGAGCACTCAGCTCCCGACACATCACAAATATTTTCTACTCTAGAACGTAACTATGTGTGGTAGCAAAATATCGATACATCTTTGGATGTCAGTAACCTTCTCGTATAAGCACTTAACGTTGTTGTGAGCTGATCAATATTTTTAATTCATTTTAAAAATTAAGAATTGTTACCATACCGCCGCCAGACCAAAACCTTGCAAATGATTGACTTTGGTTCACCAATACTTATAGTATACGCTTCTTCATGCCGCCTGCCATGATAATATGTTGGTACTTCATAAAAACCGTGGCGAGTTTTCCTCCCGTCAAACTGTGTGGGTGAAAGCGCAGAGGTCATTTTGACTGCACGTTTTCGGGCACTAGACTAATTTAGCCACTTCTTGACGTTGCCCGTTTTTTGCATCCGATCATCGAAGCTGCGGTCCTGTGGATTATAGCCCACTGTCTATCATAGAGAACATTATAGGATGACTATTCATTACGTATGCTTTAACCACTCCGTATACCTCATGTAGTTGGGCAACCAATGGCCTAGCCCACTTTCAATCCAAACCTAACTATGCAAACACACAAAGTTACTCGACTCAAAGCGATCCAACTGCAAACATTGTAGGTAAACTTGTTACAGCGCTATATAAGCGCTACGTGCCGCCTTGCCAAGTTCACAGCACTCACTCCCGGGTTCTGCTACAGAGGGAATTATGCATGAAGCCTTACGTTCTAACCTTTGTAGGAGGTTCCAAGATGTATAGAGGATGTAATAAGACCCTTAACGAAGCCGAAAGGCACTTGTTCTCCTCGTCATTGCGATATTTTTTTGTTCTAAACCATACCTGGGAACCTTCTAGTTGCGGTCTTAAACACCTCCACGAGCCCCGTACTATTCAATACATCCATCATCACAATATTTTGAGTGCGTTACATTGAGTCCTACCGTAAAATGTGAATTTTCACCCCAAAAAAAAAAGTCGTTTCCCAGCAATATTTTTTGCGTAAAGTGACTTAAGTTTGATGTACAGAATGCTTGGTTGACGGCTTCGTGAAGGGTCTGCTTACACCCTATACATATAAATACGAACACGATTCGATTTCGAGTTCAGGGCAAATGGTTATTGGGTTGCAGTTATTTCTTTGTAGCAGCCTCGGAGTACAATACATAGACTTAAACATAACTGGGAAAATATGGGTATACTATAAGGTACACCTCTGCCTAAACCTTCGGGTATTCCAGGCATGATGTGTTATGTTTATAAATACGAGTATACGTAAGAAAAATATTTTTCCAACCAAAATACAAGAGGTTATCATTTTTATCAACATTAGAACCAACCCACACGTACATGCGGCTTATAGTATCAACATTTAGCATCAGTTTGTGAACTAAAGTCATTTTTGGCCATGTTGTGGATTGTATCTTTTTCGCTGAACTACGTACAATTTATAGTCCGAAATAATTTCCAGGTTAATATATATATAGTTTAATCTTTACTAAATGGATGAGTAAAGTATGTAAAGATTTTTCAGTCATAATTCGGATATCGTAGGCACGAAAATAAAATGGGTTAGCTAAAAATAGCGTCTATGTTCAGGAATGACCACAATTAATTTATTCGAATAATTATACGTTGTTTTTTAATTAATCACACTTACCGTAACATTTATATATTGCACCCGTGCGAAGCTGGGGCGGGTGAAAGATTAATGGTCTGTTTCATTGATGTAATTTGTTAATATTACCGACATTACTAATAAAGGACTACTTTTTATGCATTCTATTTAAAAGATTGAACAAAATATTACAGAAAATCAAATCTGTCACAGACGAAAGTTACAATACCAAAGAGCAACTTACAATAAAAATATAATCTCATACTTAAAAAAACCTGTATGGATGATATTATGATATAATCTATCAGAAATAAATGAATTGAATTGGATAATTGTTGTTGGAGAACTGACATAAACAAACATTCTTTTTAACTCAACAAAGCATTGATGAAAAGAGATCGTAGTGTTGGGACTATTTCCCGCGATTAAAGCCAACAGAAACGAACCCCGTCTACAAATGTAATTTTCCCAATTTTCTGCGCTCCATTCGAGTCCGCGTGCGAGTGACAAGTTACATCTCTAGTAAGACTAACTTTCTCAAGTCACTGTACTCTTAAGTATTGTTCTTGAGCTGAATAATTATTATTTTAGTATAATTTCTAATTCGAACACGGTGGGCAAATTCATCAGCTAAACGTTAATATTGGTGAATAGAAGTAGTCGTTTTTATGATAGCGTTTGATTAAAAACTTCCACATCTCTTAAAAAAACGATTTAAAATTGAACTAACAAGATACATTAAAAAATGCGTATTTTTTTTATGCTAGCCGTACTTTTCAAGTGACAGTTGACAGATGAGGTTATTGACGTTCCTATTCTTATTTGAAACGTATTGTAAGTTGCGAAATGTGGAAGTAGGTACTTTAGATACATCTCTGCGATATTAACATTGTTGTGTGTGTTGTGTTGATTAGTCTAAATAACATTACGAGAGAAGCTTGTTTAATTCAAAAGATAGTAAGACACCACAAAGGTGGGTAAGTTTTTAGCATAATTAGATATTCGTAGAAACATAACTATATGAAAGTCTGCTTGTACAGTCATATACACTGCAATGTATACACCTAAGCCAATTTTAAAAGTGATTTTCTCAGTTTTTGGAATCCATACTTTTATATACTTACTAGCGACCCGCCACGGCTTCGCACAGGTGCAATATACATATAAACCTTTCTCTCGAATCACTCTATCTATTGCTGCAAACTGCATTAAAATCCGTTGCGTAGTTTAAAAGATCTAAGCGTACAAACAGCGGGAGCGAATTGTTTCATACTATGTAATAAAGATAGTGCTCCTGACTGTACCTACTGCACGAGCTTAGCAAAGCCAGCTAAAGCCTTTTATACAAAGGAAAAGTAATTAAAACTACATTTTTTAGTTTTGCGATTTCAATTAAGAGCCGTTGATGAGGTAAAGTTGGCGCAACTTACGCTTGGCGGGCTAATGAGGGCACTAAGTTGACGCTAACAGGTGGGGTGAGGTAAAGTTTTAGACGGTAGACCATAGTTCGTTAAAATGTAAGGTTGGGGAGATGAGATGAAACATCGTTGAACTGGGATGAAAGTGCCTGTGATGGCCTAATTGAAATAAATGCTTTGAGTTTGAGTTTGAGTTTGAATTTTCATGATCTTTTTTTTTGGGGGATTGTAGCTCAAGCTAATTTAAAAAAATATAGATAAACAACAATAGTATTGTCAAGAGGTGTCTTGGAAGATGAGCTCGTTAGCCACGATTCTCTAGGACGATATGACGATCTTCTTGCTTAATTTTTAAGTAAGATTTGATCTTTCTTCAAGAATAAATTGGCTACTCTTCCAACGGGTATAGAGCTTCCGATACGAGAATTAAAATTACCTTCCTCAGCAAAATAAAACGACTGCGATTCGGAGATCGATCTACTTCAACTCATGGCGAAGTAGTGCCAGCAAAAACGACAAAGTTTATACCTATAATACCAACACTTTGAAAGATATTTCTTCCTACCTAGTCTGGCTTCCTTCGAGATATTGCAATAACTTCCAAGAAAGTTTTTCAACAAGTTATATTGTTTCAGACGCAAGACAAAGAAGTTCTCGCCGAACTTGGACAGCGCCCCCTCAGCCAAGATGACGATGCACACCGTGACCAGAACTGTCAGGAACAGTGATTTTGAGGTACCTACCTATTTATGAACAAATCTAAAAAATATATATATGTAAACCCCGACGGCAGTTGAACATCTGGTTAAACTGGAAGTCGACCCAAACATACATAGTTGGGTTTAGAAAAAGCGAGGTTATACGGTTTTTGTATTTTTTATCAGATGTAGACCACCTCGTCGCTTCATAAATTTTATGTAAGAGTAAGTACTACTTTGCATGTTTATGAGATTCATTTGCCTATGTGCCATTTCGGGAAAATCTCAGCTTTTTAACCGACTTCCAAAAGGAGGAGGTTATCAATTCGTCTGTTTTTTTTTCTTGTTAGCGAACCCGTTCCCGTAAATACCTGTACGAAATATAAATCTCCAATAACGAATAGTTTATACAGGGTGTAAACAGACCCTTCACATATCCGTCAACCAAGCATTCTATACATCAAACTAAGTAACTTTATGCAAAAATTATTGCTGGGAATTGACTTTTTTTTGGGGTGTCCAATGTCTCGTTAACTAGAAGGTTCCCAGGTATGGTCTACAACAAAAAAATGATCGCAAATAGGGGGAGAACAAGTGCCTTTCTTTTATGTTAAGGGTCTGTTTACACCCTGTATACCAGTTATGACCATCTAATCCATTTCACTTACACGCCTTTGATGCCACGAATAATTTATTTTCACCACTTTATCTCCTAACTCCCAAATCTGTTTATCAACCTCATGTTTCCTATTATTTCTCAATCCTACATAGTTATAATCTTCAACAGGGTAGGCTCATCAGTAGAAATGCCTCCTAAGCTCCTAGGTGTCTAATCCGTAACTGAATTCCGTTTCAGGAAGGCGTGAGGAGACCGTTCGTCGCGGCCCACTTCCACGGCAACACATCACATCTGAGCCCAGAGATACACGAACATTACAAAGGTAAGATTAGACATACTGACAGTATACATTACTTCTAACATGAGCAGAAGACAGCAGTGGCGAAGGTTCCGTACAACTCGATTCCTACCGGGTTCCCTTTGAAAACTGGCACAGTCAGTATTCTATAGACAAATAATAAAATCACATTAAAAATTTCTACTCCGGCTTACCTCTTACAAAAATTGACCCTTCGCTACTGGAAGACAGTTTCCAAAATAAGGCAAGATTCCACTAACGCCCCGTCCACGACCTCAGCCGATGCGGTTCACGACATGATTTGCGCGCCCCTTGTTTTCTTGCTTCTACCGAAACACGCATGTAGGTTATGTTGTGGCCAAGTGGTAACCGCGCTACCCCCAAATGTATTTTGGCCTAATAAAAGCGCATCTATTTGAGTTATAATGCTCAGCTCAGCACCGAGAATTTGTGAAAACGGAGATTCTAATTATCTTCCAATCGTGTTAACCGAGCATTACTTCAACATGACATGACTTTATATAAAACATTTTATGTGATGTATTTTTTAAAAACAAAATCTTGTTCATATTCTATCTATATTTATCCTATGAATATTTGACACGCGCTACAAAATGGTAAATACATTCCAGTTGTCCACCTCACCGAAAAGCAATTATGAATAATGACCTCGTGAACAAAAAATAATCATCCATTCATTGATTAAATTCATTCATGGTCCAAAAATAAATGCATACATATTCTTGACATATTAATGAACCCAAATACCAAGAACGCGTTTTATTAAAGAGCAGATTGTCGCATATTTTATTTCGATTACGCTATTTATGATCGACTATTATTCATAAGGTGCGCAAAATGTCGCATATTAGACAGTGATGACATCATTCAAAAACTATTAATTTTGTTAAATATTTATCATATAAAGAATATTAGCATCTCATATAAATAATATGGCGCCTACCTCTAATTAGAATATCATAAGAACTTAATGAAGACTACGAAAAAGCAGTATAGTTCTGTATTATGTTTTCATGACATTTAGACAACTAATACTTTCGATAAATATTTATATATTATGAATATTTCATCTCATATTAATAATATGGCGTCTACATCTAGCTAGAATATCAATAAGAAGAACGTAATGAAGGCTAAAAATAAACAAAAAGCAGTAGTGCTGTATTATGTTTTCTCGATGACAGGCCTGGCTTGCATATTATTATCTAGACCTAATTATAAATAGGTGAAGATCTGTTCGAACAATTCCTTAACAAACCTCTCTTTCACATATACAATAAATTCAGATCTTAGTTATCAATTTAAAGTTAAAAGTGTTGGGTAGTCCATTTACATAACAACGTTGCGGTAAAAAAAAAAACAATATTAACAACCCTTAACATTCGTTACTCATGTTATCAATAAGAATCTTGTAACTACAGTAAACCCCCCACCAAACCCCATACAGTAAATATGTACATTATTTACTATTCACTCGTTATTTACCGAAGTTGTCGAGTTTTCCTCTAAAAGCTTGGCTTCCTCGCTTTCCAGAGGGACTATTCATTCCATTTTTCTGTAATATTTTCTATTCCTTTTTATTCTTCATTGCCATTAAGGTACAATTCATAACACCGACGCAAAATAAACTTTAATTGAAACCTCATAAAGTCTTGAAAGCAGAATTAAAATAGTCTTTTCAACTAACTTCAATGGCTTCTGTTAGCGCCTTTATTACAAGAATAAAACAAATCATTTTACTGTAAAACTTCAATAGGTAATATTTTTGCCAAGTATCAAAACCTTTTGCTTTTAACTTTTTGTCTAGTTTTTTGAGTCAACGTCTTTTCTTTCCAATTAAAATGAAGAATTAAATATGATAGGAACACGTTATTAAAAAAAAAACATTAAAATACGTTTAGAAACCAATGCATTTAAGTCTCACTTGATATGCTGATATGATATGCAGATCTGATTGATATGATATGCATTGCAGTAGCAAAGGGTCAATTTTTGTAAGAGGTAAGCCGGAGTACATATCTTTAATGTGATTATATTATTTGTCTATAGAATGCTGACTGTGCCATTTTTCAAAGGGAAGCCGGTAGGAATCGAGTTCTATGAAACCTTCGCCACTGATGCATTGCCCACTTTTCAGTGGCATATAAAAAATTTACAATTTAATACATGTCCATCCATGCTGTCCATATCCATACGAATATAATAAATAAAATTTAAAAGTAAATCTGTCTGTCTATCGGCCTGCCTGTCTGTCACGTTTTCATGAAAACGGGCACATAGATAGACGATGGCAATGGAGGTGACATCGGTATTTATCTCGTTAGTACCTATGTTCCCGTAGAGCAAGAGGGATGTTTCCTGTGTAAAAAAATATGTTTCTATTTAGTCCGTCAGTTAGATTATCGAAAAATATTGGATACGTATTTTTTGTTTTATCAAATCAATAAAAGTTGACGAAGATAAAACGCATCAAAGATCATGAGTGGGGGTCTGTGATGTCACTTTTCGGTAAAAAGTCAGTATACTTTACTTACAAGTATGACGTCACACGAGTTTTCGACGCACTGTATCGTCTTCATTTTTAGTTTTCGTGAAAAAGGAAAAAATACGTGTCCAATATTTTTTGGAAATCTATATTACGGACTAATTAGATTTTTTCAGGAAACATCCCTATCCCCAACATCCACGTGGACGCAGCCGCGGGCAAAAGCAAGTATATCATGCTCTTTATCAAACAAGTAGCTACAGCACAAGTTTGCCTGCAGTGGAATTGAAGAGAGCCTGAATTCATTTGGACGTACGTTTCAAGGCACGGTAAAGCTGACTCAATTTGTCAATATTGTACAGACGGTAATTTAACGTTTAACATATTGATATGTCAACGCTAACTTTGTGCTCTCAAGTAATTGAGTTTGAGATGGGATCGCCGGAAGGCTTCACTCCTGTTTTCAAGTATATTCATTGTGATTTATTATTTTATGTCAAGTGAATTGATTCGCTGTTGATAAATCCACAAACTTTTCAACAGTCTTGATTTGGCAGAAGACATGCAGATCAGAAAGGGCTTTTTCCACTTGCAAATATTCAGCTATCCGGTGTCTTATTTTGTACCCGACAGCAGACGCAATTCTCAATACATAACACATGTCACATACCATGCGATTTGTTACATAACATCACGGCTGTAGTCCCCGAAGAGTTGGACGGGGGACCTCATGCTTAGTAGTAGCGTATGCGACCACTAGACCAATGAAGCAGTCTGCGATATGTGGGTGTGCCCTACACCTCTCGTCTCTGTCTACCTGGCCTGATGTTACGCAAGCAATTAATATTCTATTTCTCTCTTTCACAGGTAATGGCCTAGTCCGTGTGTCTCACGGAGCAGTCCATGACGTGTGGTACCCAGCACCGTGGACGATGTTGTCGCCGCACCCTCGCCCCACGCTCACTCGCACTGGTCACGTACACGTCCACCACACCGGCGTGTATCTCGTCTATGTACAGGTATACATACATAAAGTCACACTCTTTTTGAACATCATCTACGTACCTTACACGCTTTTTTTGCTTCATTCTTGTTCATATTCGGGATATGTAACCACAGGGCCACTGCACACCAGTCCTTCATCCGGCTCGAAGGACCACCTGTAAAGGTTTTCCCAATTGGAAGCTCCTGAGTTTGAACATAAACCGCTCTTATCCTACTGTTATCAGCTATGCTGCGAAGAAAGTTCATTTACTTAGTTATCTTACTCCAAGTCTTTCCCAATGACTACACAACGAGTTTTAATTTGTCCACATATACTCGTATAGCTCGTAAGCTCCTGCGTACAGATGCGAAGAAGTCTGAACTTTAAAAACCGTGAATTTGTCTAGAGTCTAGACTTTCGAAATTAGATAAACAATAAATTGGGCTTATAAACTCCTTTGAACTTCTTATCTTAAATACAATTACTAAGATCCAAAACAAATCCAGGGTCGGTAAAATAATCGTTAAGTTCGGCTTTTGACTTACTTTAAATTCGATTAACGTTCTGCCTCGGGGCAAGTTGCTCTCAAATAAAGGGAAGCGTGTTGCGATAAAACCGTTTATAAGTCTGTCTGTATTTTATTTTCTTTAGCACAAAAAAGATTTATAAAAGACTTGTCAAACATTGTTTCAGACGTGTATGATGTTTATCTTGATTTGGGTTTTTATATGCAGTTGTATATTTCCTATAATACAGTTAGTGTTTACAACTTATTTTAGGTGTAAGCGATAGGCGGAACTAGTAGACACAACATGTTAAAACGATTTCAAGATACCTTGGTGAAAAGCCTAGCTAAGATATACTAAAACCCTTTCGTCTTTCCTCAGATCTACTATCTGGACAGTCACGACATCATCTCCTGGGTGCTTCACCGCACGAACGCCGAAATTGAGGGTCGGGAGACACTGCTACAGTGTGCCCAGTCTAGCCACTCCACAGAACAGATCGACAAGCCCAACTCCTGCTTCTCAGCCGCCGCGTTGTTCCTTAAGGCTGGTGACAGACTTGCCGTCAGGAACACAGGGGGTGACAGGCATTCTCTGATGCAGCCTGAGAAGAGCTTCATCGGTCTTGTCAAGCTGGCTGATGCAGAGGATCCAGTCCAGGAGTTGTAGGCTCTCTACCTCCATGTTCCGTTAGTTTTTAGTAAATTTGTCTTAAAGTTCTACAAAGAGAATGGAAAAATAGTGTTACGGCACATTATTTAGTACAATGGTTGATTATTATCAAGTACATTACAGGAAAGTCGGGTAAATCTAAAAAAAATGCTATTGCCATACACTTTCCTCAAATTACTAGGGACTTAGCTCGTTAAAAGATCTAATTCTGGTAAGTTACTATAAAACTTGGAACATTTTCTCTTAACTTGAAGTTAGTATAGATTTTTGTCTGAATATGTTTGTAATAGAACTTTACAAATATATTGGAAAGTGATAATATTGTTATAATAGTCAAGAAGTGCCATTGTTATGGGTTTACGAAGCGGTTATCATAGGAACAAATTAATTAATTAGTGTTTTTAGTATTTGCATGTTTTTAGCACCATCGCTGAAACAGATACTTCATGGAAACGACCTCGCCGAATTAAGGTACATTTATTGTATTTTTTGTCCTAGCAACATTTTGTATTGTGTTGCCATATAATTTTGGCAAAAGAACGGCAACGCAAACATTTTGGTACATTTTGAAAAGTATTGTAAAAGTTTTTAAATAAATATTTTCGTGTTTTTTTTTTGTTTTGAAATATATGTTTACGTGTATTTTAGTAATATATCGAGGAATCAATCGAAAGATCTGTTATACCATTGATATTATAAGTACCTACTAACGTTAAAACTTAAAATAATTTATTGTACGTACATAGGTATTTTTATTTAATACTTATAGAAGTTTAAATGCAACGATGCATTTTTGATATTCATGTTTTGTAAGTGAAAAAAATAAATTGTATGAAAAATATTAAAGTGTGTTTTTCTTCTGATACGCCAGCATTTAAATTTTTCATAGATGATTAAAAAACAGCTGTTTCATACAAAAGTACAGAAGGAAGACTTAAGCTAACTAAACAGATAAAAATAGTAGGTATGTGAGACTATTTAAGGAGATATTGGAGACCAAAGTTTCGGCTATTTCCACAACTTAAAATACCAGTTTTCAATGTTATAATTTTACTTTTTAATTCCTCTTTGACCCCTGTACCACTCAATGCAAGCATCAGCACAATAATAATGTGTTGAGTGCGTTACATTGAGTCCTACCGTAAAACGTAATTTTTCCCAACAATATTTTTTGCATAACGTTACATAGTTTGACGTATAGAATGCTTAGTTGACGGCTTTGTGAATGGTCCGTTTACAGCTTTTATAAAATCAATATTAAAAATAGTAGCCCACCGGTATCGGGGTCCATCCACCATGTACGTTCATGATAGAACTGTGAATGTGTGAGCCGACCCTTGAGTATCAATGCCAAACAAACAAATTCTCTTTGACCGGCCATACGGAGAAACTATATCTACCATCCATAGCAAGGCATGCATAACAGGATCAAATTCGGCACACACGATACCTCGCCCAATTTATAACTTTTATGAAACATAACATAACATATTTTGTTAACAATACCCAGTATGAAAGGGTTTCTGTTTTCAAATAGAATTTTTTGGAGAAAATAATGTCGATGGCAACACAAGTCATCCAATTTATTACAGAGGACATTTTATGGAAAATAACATGGTGTCCTGGGAAATATAGCTCAATGCTCATACATATAAATCCGAAGATCGTACGTGATTCCCGCAGGATCAGCGAAGGTAATAATCCAATTTGTTAGTGTCTTAGAGGAGGTTAAAACTAGGAAGGAGTTTCGGTTCAAAAACAAATCTGTATTTAAATCTCCACTTCATCAATTGATTCTCAGTTTTTCAGATAGACTGTTAATTTAGTCACTTTTCAATCGATTTATACCTAAAATCTATCCTCTAGTAAGTACTGGGTAATACGATACCCCGATTTATACCTAAAGTACACAGTGAAAATGATAATATAATAATATTATTAATTCATAATAATATTTCCATAAGT
The DNA here is from genome assembly GCA_963082995.1 of Noctua comes. Taxonomy (NCBI): domain Eukaryota; kingdom Metazoa; phylum Arthropoda; class Insecta; order Lepidoptera; family Noctuidae; genus Noctua; species Noctua comes. Next base: position 4,640,072 of record OY720267.1, read on the forward strand.
AATGTTGTTAAACTAAGTTAGTGTTCTAGAAGAAAACTTGCTGTTCTTTTGGAGGAGAGCCAATCAAACTGGTAACCTGGATAACAAAGGGGAAGAATAACACACACACACAGTCACACACACTGACACACACGCACACACACACATACACACTACACAACACAGAGTGTACACACAGTTACACTATGTGTAACTTGACCTATGTTCACAAATAAAGCTTTCTCATTCTGATTCTGAATAGTTTGTCTTCGTAATGAATAAGGATTTGACGAAAAATAGACCGACAGTAGACTTTATTACAGAGAAGGTTATCAGCGCTTTGGTTCAAGATCGATGCATGGCAAGATTGACAAGGACACTAAGCACACTCTCGCTGTCTGGGACAAAAACCACAGAGTGTAAAAAGGCCCATCACATAGCTCTCATCAGAACATTCGGTACATCAAACTTCAAATGATATCATTATCAATATCGCCATAATCAGAAGGTTCCCGGACAAGGTACGGCAAAAAAAAGCAATAATGGCGGGAACAACATTCGACTGAAGTGTCGCGTTGGTTTTCATGGAAATTGTTATCAGGAGATTACCAGAATCGCGTCTCTGGCGGGAGCTTTTATACCACAGATATACAGCTCGGAAAATAAACGCCGTTAATAACACTGTACAGACTGAGCACATCAGACTACCTCAATCTGTCAAACAGACAGACCGACCAGACAGACCCCCGACAGACACATAGACAGACAGACATAGACAGACAGACATAGACAGGCAGACATAGACAGACAGACATAGACAGACAGACATAGACAGACAGACATAGACAGACAGACATAGACAGACAGACATAGACAGACAGACATAGACAGACAGACATAGACAGACATACATAGACAGACAGACAGACATAGACAGACAGACATAGACAGACAGACATAGACAGACAGACATAGACAGACAGACATAGACAGACAGACATAGACAGACAGACATAGACAGACAGACATAGACAGACAGACATAGACAGACAGACATAGACAGACAGACTTAGACAGACAGACATAGACAGACAGACATAGACAGACAGACATAGACAGACAGACATAGACAGACAGACATAGACAGACATACATAGACAGACATACATAGACAGACAGACAGACATAGACAGACAGACATAGACAGACAGACATAGACAGACAGACATAGACAGACAGACATAGACAGACAGACATAGACAGACATACATAGACAGACAGACATAGACAGACAGACATAGACAGACAGACATAGACAGACATACATAGACAGACAGACATAGACAGACAGACAGACATAGACAGACAGACATAGACAGACAGACATAGACAGACAGACATAGACAGACAGACATAGACAGACAGACATAGACAGACAGACATAGACAGACAGACATAGACAGACAGACATAGACAGACAGACATAGACAGACAGACATAGACAGACAGACATAGACAGACAGACATAGACAGACAGACATAGACAGACAGACATAGACAGACAGACATAGTCAGACAGACATAGTCAGACAGACATAGACAGACAGACATAGACAGACAGACATAGACACACAGACATAGACAGACAGACCCCGACAGACAGACCCCGACAGATCTGTCTACAGTCTGTCTGTCTGTCTGTGTGTGTGTCTGTGTTTTTCTTTTCTTTCTTTCTGTCAGCATTAGGTTCAAGGTTGATTGGGAAAATTTGAGTTTCGGGTAGCTTGATATATTAGCGTCTGTGCCTGAGGCTACGTGTTTTATAACTAACCTAACGTAATAAACTGTTCTTCTATGTTTTATTACAGGAAGGAAACATTGTCGGAGATGTGCTCTTAGCTCTTAACGACCTTTAGGTATAACTAGATAGAGTAGCTAAGTTACTTGTGTTTCAAGGAACCCAGGTTAGAGAAATAAGCCAGGTGGCATTACAGGCTTCCTTTTATATTATATTTTTATATCCTAACTTCCTAACTTTATTATAAATGCGAAAGTAAGTTTTGTTTGTTACCTCTTACGCCTAAACCACTGAACCGATCATCCTGAAATTTTGCATATACTTTATCAGGTGTACAGAAACGGACATAGGGTTCCTATCATCCCGAAAAAAAGTAATGTTCCCGAGCAAAACAACACTAAGATTCTTATTATGATAATAGGTGGTGCCACGTGTCTTTCGAATCATGATTGAATTATATTATTACAAGCAGAGTCCAACCCGAATTGATTGTCAAATTTTAAATTAACGCGAGCGAAGCCGCGGGAAAAAGCTAGTTAATTATAAAGTTTAATTGAGCATAAAACATTATAGCAGAAAATATATAAAGTAGGAAACTCAACAAGAAATCAACAAAAATTACGAACTTACATCTCATAAATATAAAATTCTCGTGTCACAATATTAGTTACTATACTCCTCCGAAACGGCTTGGCCGATTTTTATGAAATTTTATATGCATATTCAGAAGGTCTGAGAATCGGCTACTATCTATTTTTCATACCGCTAGGGTAGGTAGGGTAGGCGGTAGGGTAGGGTAGTTAGGTAAGGTAGGTAGGGTAGGTTAAAAAAGGTGCATTGTAACGCATGCGGCACAGCTAGTAGATATTATAAACTTTCACCCCCGTATTAAACCCTTTTTAATTTCCAAAAAACCTTCTTTTTTTTTTTTTTTTTTTTCTTTGTTACTTGCAAAGTTTCATGTTTCTATACCCAGACGATAAGGGTATGCGTTAGAATATAGATCAATATTTTATCCTCATGTCACGACAGCCCTGCCACCCCCACTCTAGACCAAGCCCTTCCCCCCAGTCTAGTCTATAAACCAGTCACAACACATCCAATTAATACCGCCGATCAATACTAAAATGATTAGTCCCGTACATAATATTGTCCGATTAGCCACTCATTCAATTACCCCGATTGACTTCCATGTATGGCCGTAATGAGAACTTTAACAGCTGACAGTTTATTTTATAAGATACTAGCAGTAGCCCGCGAACTTCGTCCACATGAAATTATTATAAAAATATTTGAATCGGATTTTGGTGACAATTTCAAGGGTTTTTGATTTTTTTCCCGGAACCCTAATCTATTGTCAAAAATAAAAGTCCAAGTTACTCCTTATGACATCGGCAATCTGCCAGTAAAAGTCCCGTCAAAATCAGTCCAGCCGTTTCGGAGATTACCCGGACTGACAGACAGAAACACTGACTTTAGACCGACAGACAGATAGACAATAATGAAAAATAAAGTTGTTATAATTACAGTATAAAGTTTCATATGCATTCAGTAAACAGCTGAACTGTTATTTTGTAATTAAAAAAATGACACTCCAATTTTAGTTTTCGTATAGAATATAGAGGAAAATTCTGTAGTTAGCTGTACATAAGGTTGGACTATTGAATTATTCAATAATGACACCAATTTGGTAAAGTGGGAATACTTCGACGAAGCGACTCAAAGAACTGCATCGCAGTCTGTGCCTCTGCGCTGTTTGCCCCAAAAGCTGCAATCAAAGTGACTTCTACGTTACCACCTACGATTCAATTATTAAACATCATATTCTAAAATCTTGGGCTACGGGACTCATTGTCATTCTGGAAAACGTACGCTGATAATCTTTTCTATGTAAAAAAATCAAAACACAAGCAAGAGTAGCATGACAACCTCTCTACAAAGGGACCTTGTTCTTTTGTCTTTCGTATCCGCTCTATAACATGACAACCATACCACCCATAGCAAACTACCTATCATAACCATTTTTCATTTCAATGCAATTTTTTTAATTGAATTCTGTCTTGAATCGGAACGGTAAGTAAACATCTCCCTGGCATTCCTCAATAGTAAAAGTAAAGTAGTATAGTAGTTAAGTATAAGATTCAATTATACGCCTTAATGGTCCTGAATCGTTATTTGATCGGTGTGTTTCCTGTAATCTTGACCGCTGAAGGGTAAAACTGGATTGGAGAGATCAGATCGGCAGTCGCTCCGTGTAAAATATCATGGTATTCAGCTGCACGGTTAGACTGGAAGCCGACCCCAATATACAGAGTGTAACATAATAAATGCAAGACCTCTCGTGTGGTCTCTCAGACGATGAATCTTAACAGCTTTTGTTCTATGAATTTAGCATAATTTATTAACTTTGACATTATTACTTTGACATTATTTACTTTGACTTTAATTGACAATTTAATAGACATGTAATTTTGAACTTGAATGTATTTAAATTTTTAATTTAGGGACTAACCACGTTTCGAACTAAATGTTGCATGCCTAGTGCAGAATATGGTGACACTAACAACTTTCCTGTTCTTCAAAAACCCACCTGTATAACTACCCATATTTGCAATAAATGAATTTGAATTTGAATTTGAATATGACTTTTGGAAAATCATAACTTTTTTTTTAGTTTTACCATACATGTTGATCAGCGGATCGCGTCAATTCCTATAGAAAATACAATTATTTTTTTGCGAATTTCTAGAACTCGTAGAACATAAGTTGTTTAGTTTCATGGTCCGAGAGACCACACGGGAGGTCTTGCGTTTATTATGTTACACCTTGTAGTTGTAAAAAGGCTACGCAGATGGTGATGAACCATAGCAAATTATCTCATACATAGTCCCATTCATTTTTCAGTGCACTAGCCTTTTTTAATTGAAAGGCACGATTGAATTAAATTGAAAGGTGAGTTATGGGAAAACGTTTCCTTCTATCGTTCCAATAAAATATTCAGTTGACCGCCTCACACTGATCTGTAGCCTTCAATCTTGAATCGTTATTCGATCGGCGTGGTTGCTGTAATGTCAACCGCTGAAGGGTATCAGGGTCGAGTCGCTCGTCGACAATTTCATTAGATTGAGACGCGCCACCATTCCTAAGACAGGAATGTTATGTACAACCGCATACAACGATGTTACAGCGAGTTTTTCAATTAAATGTAAAGGACATTTTTTGCTGTCTATTTTCATAGAAACACAATAAACACATTTGTTTTCATTAAGTACACATTTTATCGAGAAAAAAAACAGGGTGATTTGACGGAGATGGAAAATTAGAGGCAAAAATGACAGTGTGAGAACTGTTGTTTCTCATTCAAAAGCGTTAGTAGATCTCTATGGAGAAGAACGGGCATGAAAGTCTATGGAGACTCTGATATAATATAAGAACTCTCTATTAAAATTAAAATTCTGTATGGATGGTTCTGTGTGGATGTACTCATAAGTATCTCTGCTGCCGTATCCTTCGGTGATTACAGACGTGATGTTATATTGTTTTTTTAATGTTTCTGTATAAATGTTTTACTTTATGTTGTTTGCTGTCAATGATAAATCGTCAGCATCTAAGACACACACAGGAGCCACTCCCAAAGACAAGGACTGGTCCTACACTTTCTTTGTACAGTAGATACTTGTGACCTTCACCAGGTCAATGATAGCAGAGCATCGTACCCACATAGAACATTATAAAACAATAACTTAATTAGGAATATAAGCTTATAAAAACACGAACTATAATACTTTTATTACTCAATTACATTCGTGATGAAAGCCTAACATGAAAGTCGTGATATACCTCCATTATTATAGGTATCACAGTACATCATGGCATTCCAGCTTTTCTGTTCCGTGACTGTGGCAGGGTGCTGGCTGAGCCCCTGCATCATATCTTTAATACTTGTTTAAAACAAGCAACGTTTCCGCCTAGGTGGAAAATCACGCGAGTGATTCCGGTGCCCAAGGGCAAGTCAGGTCCGGATGTACAAGCCTACAGACCGGTGGCAGTGTTGTCGACGCCTGCAAAAGTGTTCGAGTCTGCCATCCAACATTGCGTACAGGCTCAAGTGAGCGCACAGCTATCGGACGCGCAACACGGGTTCCGGCCGGCACGCAGCACTGCCACTAATTTGCTTAACTTTATGGCGAGGGTGGTGCCGGCCGTCGATGCTGGTGTGCAGGTAGACGCGGCATATTTTGATTTTAAAAAGGCATTTGATACCGTCGACAATGATGTATTGCTACTGAAGCTGGCAAAAATTGGTTGCACTCCGCATCTACTACAGTTCTTCGCCAGTTACTTGAAAGACCGACAGCAGTACGTTGACTACAATGGGTTCGAATCTGAGCCATACTACACCAGGTCAGGCGTGAGCCAGGGCAGCAATTTGGGTCCTCTCGAATTTATTTTAATGATAAATGACTTACCAGACGTAGTCAAACATAGTTTATGTTTATTGTTTGCAGATGACCTCAAATTGCTGCTCGAGGTCAAGGGTGAGTCGGACTGTGAGAGATTGCAGGAAGACATAGATAGAGTGGTAGAGTGGAGCCATAAAAACAAACTCTATTTCAACACAGCGAAATGCTCAGTGATGACATTTACGCGCGCGAAGACTGCTTTAGCTTACGAATACAAAGTAGAGGAAGCGCCGATGCAGCGAGTGTCTCAGGTACGAGATCTAGGAGTACTGCTTACCCCGGATCTAACTTTCCGGGATCATATAGTTAAGATTTGCAAGAAGGCGTACAGAAACCTGGGTTTCGTGCTGAGACAGTCGCAGGGATTCACAAACTTGACCACGCTTAGGGTGCTGTATGACGCTTTGGTAAGGAGTCACTTAGAACACAGTGCGGTGATTTGGGCTCCTCATGAAGCGAAATACAATGTCATGCTGGAGCGAGTACAGAACAAATTTACAAGACACTTGTATTTTAAACTTCATGGGGTGTACCCATTTTACCCGCTGATGTATCCTACACTGTTTGTTCTGGGTATGGTGGGGTACAACGAACTCAGAGTGCGCCGGGAATTTACGCTTGCGGCTTATGCTCTAAAGCTCTTGCGTGGAGTAGCTCATAACCCGGGTGTGCTGCGTCACCTGAAGCTGTGCGTGCCAGACCGGTATGTGTGGAGGCGGCGGCGGCCGCCACTGCTGGTCGTGCCTGCTGCCAAAACCAATCTGCTGTCAAAAACACCTCTCACCCGCACAATATGCGTACTAAACGAAGTTCATGAGAGAATTGACATATTTTCGTGCAATCTGAGTGAATTCGCAAGAGTGTTGTTGAATTGTGTTAGTTATATTTAAATATTAATATTCTGTGTTAAGATTTTTGTTGTTAGATTTTTAAGTATTAGCCGTTTGTTGATTTTATTTTGTGTGTACAATTAGACATGTAATGGGGTCAAACCACTATTGTATTGTATTGTGGGGTCATCCTGTAAAGATAGTGTGTTAGTTGATAATAATAAATAAATAAATAAAATCATAGTACGTGCAAACTGTTACTAAGAATTCAGCACATGATTTTTGACACAACAGCATTTTTTTTTCATCGAATACTGTCACTATTAGTCTGCATCATCTTACCTTGTTGGGTAAAGGTTTTTAAGCCCTGACTTCCAGTTCTTTCGATTTAGGACTAATATGGACCACAGATCGTTAGTTGTGTTAGACTGTCACGTACTTATTTAAAAACAATGATGTTCCATAGGTGTTACGAAAACTGAAACAACACATAGTTTCTCCTTAAACTATACAATACGTTTCTTAAAACATTCATATTTTCTCTTCAGATATCCATTTAAATAATGAGTCACTTTATCATACATTTTAGCACATTGACAAACTGCTTCAGGCACTGTTTTAATATAGTCGGCCATTTGTATTTTCAGTTCTAACTAAATGTCTGGTTTCACAAACTTGTACACCGTTATTTCCTTTTATAAATAAATACCTATTGTTTTCGTCTAAAGTTCAAACTTCAGCCTTCAAATAACTTTATATTACGAAAATGAAACAATAATTTCTCGATTTACCAAAACTTGGTAACAGTATTCTTGTTTGTGATGTTTCTTAGTTATTAATTCTTTGTTATCGAGTTTTGTTGTCGTCTGTACAATTTTATAGAATATTTAACAAGAGTACAAGACGATAATATTGATTCCTGAGACTTGTGTATTCGTTTATAGCACAAAGTTTGTAGGAGGAATTGCAAAGGTCAGATGGAATATTTCAGAATTAGTTGTCCTAGCTGACATACATATATGTTGTATACATTATCTTGAACGAAATTCCCTCTTATCTCCGTCTCAGTTTGGTTTTCGATCTGGTAGGTCAACAGCTGAAGCCGTCCATGAACTAACTGATCATTTAGTTAATAAACTAGGTGCTAAAAAAAAGACCTTAGCCATTTACCTCGATTTAGCCAAAGCATTTGACACAGTATCTGTTCCCATTTTGATAAAAAAATTAGAAAATATGGGTGTGAGAAGTCAGTCACTTCAACTTTTTACAGACTATTTGTCCGACCGAACGCAATTTACTAAAATAGATAATTGGATCAGTGACGAACTACCTAATGAGTTCGGCGTTCCTCAGGGCAGTATCCTCGGCCCAACGTTATTCTTAGTTTACATAAATGATTTATGTAACATTAAGCTACAAAACGGAAAGACAATTACATTTGCAGATGATACTGCTTTGGTATTTGATGCTGATACGTGGGTAGAGGTTCATCATTATGCTCAACAAGGCTTTAATACAGTGTATAAATGGTTGTATGCTAACTTACTTACCCTAAATGTCGATAAAACGAAATACATGACATATTCCCTTAGACCTCAGGATCAACCGAACTTCAACTTAAAAGCCCACTCATGTAATTCAAGCAATCATTGTTGTTGTCCTGTATTACTAAAAACGGAATCTATCAAATATCTTGGCATAATTATAGACTGCCGTCTCAGCTTCCAACAACACATTGAAACTTTGGTTAAAAGAACCCGCAAATTAATCTACATTTTTAAAAATCTACGACATATATCTAATACTTCTGTAATTAAATCAGTTTATTTCGCATTATGCCAGTCTTTGCTAGCCTACTGTATCACCACCTGGGGCGGTACTTCGAAATCGTATTTAATTAATTTAGAGAGAGCTCAAAGAGCTATACTAAAAGTTAGTTGTTATTTCCCAATTCGCTATCCAACCTTCGATCTCTACCAACATTGTAAAGTTCTAACGGTCCGGCAGTTGTTCATACTCATGACTGTATTAAAAAAACACTCTCAACTTCCCATAGATCACGATTTCCTTACCCAAAATAGAAGATCAGCTAATGTTTGTCCAATCATCCGTTTTAACTCTAGTTTTTCCCAAAAATTTTTCGCCTTTCTTGGCACTTTTCTTTATAATTCAATTAATAATAAAATATCTATTTACAAACATACTAAAGCTGTTTGTAAAAGAAAATTACGCACCTGGCTATTAAGTCTTGATTACGCTTCCACTGAAAATTTACTTAAACCTGTGTCTTAACACTCTCACATAAACACTCAAACATTTACACTCTCATATTCGCACACACACATCTACACACACATTTATCTACACACGCATTGCTTCAATGCACCTTCATCATTCATCTTTCATTTTCATCCCTTTGATTTTAATTTTTGTTTTTGTGTATTAGTATGTACATGCATACTTATCAACATTCTATCCCACTTTTTTGTACAATACATATTTTTATTATTCTTGCAAGCATAATTTATATAAATTTATTTTTTTGTTTGGTATGTTTTTACTGTAGTACAACTTTTGAGCTATAAGTATTTCATACATACTGTTCCAGTAGTTTGTTTTTTATGTTAATTTCATATTTTTTGTTTAAAGTTAAATTTCAAATAATTAATTTTAAGCACTTGTTTACCTACTTCCAATTTTAACTCTAGAATCTTGATTTAAATTTTTGCTGTAAATAAAATAGTACATCTGACCCGGAGAGGTGATCTGTACCTCAGGACATACCTACTTCAGACACCTTTCTCTATTTAAGATTGTGCATTTACCAGTACCTGTTATTTCTGATGTTGAGATAAATAAAGATTTATGATTATGATTATGATTATGATTATGTATAACTTTAACCTAGCAACACTTACCTAGTTATATAGCATATACAAAGGTAGGTATTAGACGCCGTATTTGTAACAGCTGTGTATGCCAGGTCGTAGGGTTTACCGACAAATCTAGGATTTACTGGTATTCCACAGTACGGTGTCTATACAGGCATTACATAGGTAGAATACTAAAATTAGAAGGCGTGACCTTTCATGTACGGTAATTAGCAAAATCTAAACATACTTATTCTCGAATTATAAAAGCCAGCACGCAATACCGAAACAAAAAAAGAACTGCAAAATGGAAAGGAGATTACTGAATACCTTCAGAAATATGAAATACAGTACTCTATAATTATCAAAATAAACATCACAGTACTTCGTCAAAGCAGAAAATAGATTCACAAACACATGATAATACATAGAAAAATGGAAACTCTTTAAAATACTTAGATAAATATCAAAGGAACCACACACTACAATACATAATCATCTCTGGAATAAGAAATAGAATAACACGCGACATTACAAGAAGAATACAATGTAAACGAAGAAGCGTCAAACCACTCTAACAATAGCCAACACTTTTCTGTCTTGTAAAGCTGAACGCACATTACAGCTGTATCGGGCCGCAACACATTATCACATTTCAAAAGGTACTCCAAAGTGATACTAATATTATTTCTTTCTTTCTTTCGGGACATCGCCAAGTGGTTGGTTAACTGACCCCGTGACCAGAGGGCTGGCCTATTTTTTGGTAAAAAAATCAGCATTGCCATCCAACGTGGCAATGCTGCCAGCCTTCTGGGCATTATTCCTTTTGACAGTGATGTGGACGAATTTTTTGACGCCCCTTAATGCTTTTCTGTATGTACATTTACTTATTATTATTTTCAGTTTGACTGTAGGTAGATAATTATGGAAATTGGAAAAAAAAACAGAGAAACAAATTAGTAGGTATTATTGTCACAAAATTGTTACAGCAATCAATTGTGATACAGCGTTAGGATATCACGTTTCGCATCATCCAGTCTATTTATTTAACAGATACGTTTCAGAACTAGGGATACAAATAAAACGGTTGCAGGAGATTTACATTCGACTAAACACTTAGGTAAGCCTAAAGAGTAAGTAACAATGCGCATGTGTGTGATTGTGGTATTAAATATTGCGGTTGTTTTCGTGTTGTTTTCAAACAAACTTGACCATGGATGACTCTCTGTAGTCTATTGACATTTTCAAAAAAAATTTTTAAAAGAATATTTTGCAATGCGATGTGGCCCATCCAAATCTGCGTCTAGCCTTAAAAGCGAGCTGAAAACTCACCACAATAGTGGGATGGCCCGCTCTCTGTTGATACTGAAGCTGGATCTATTCGCCCGATGCGACTGCCTGGTTCAATATGGCGCCCGATAAGGGCTGTATGCCTGTCAATCATGAAAACACTTTATTCTGGCTAGCCTTTTTGAACGCGAATTTCATTTGAATGTTTCAAATGTAAATCGGAAATTGGAATTGGAGTTTTCTGACTAACAAATAAAAGTAAAACAAAAACTGTTTTGCAAAAAAAAAAAAACACAACCGCATACAAAAAAATTTTTTTGGTGTCGTGTACTGTCCCACTGTTGGGCAAAGGCCTCCCCCAATTCCTTCCATGTGCTCTTTTCCCGTGCCTCCTCGAACCAGCCTTCACGGTAAGCGTCCAGATCGTCTCGCCTCCTCTTTCTTGGCTGGCCTCGGCGGCGCCGTCCGTCTTCCGGCAACCATGGTCTTTGGCCCAGCGGTCATCGTGCATGCGGCTGACGTGAAAAAATACAAGTGTTTTTTTTAATAGATTTTAAACTAATTTTATTTTGAGTTTAATGCTTTTGAAACCGTCAATGATGTACCTAATGAACCTGATGATTGAAGCTAGACACTAATCCCTACCAGAGAAGACTTTTGCCCTTTTTTTTTTTTTTTTTCCGGATGGGAAATCATCAAATGACCCCCCCACTCTGGGCGGAGCGGAAGGGAGTGTCAGACTTGTACTGACTAAAACCCATCCATGTTCCTTCTTTGCCCTTTGTGTTCCAGGGCCACGGTATCTCTTTCGAACAGTCCCGCAGCCCTGGCAGGCATCGGTCCTTGCAGACCCCTACATCGTTGCTGACATCTCTTTGAGGCGCGCGTGGAACACGAACGCGCCATCGACACGGCCTGTCGTCAAAAGACGGCCGGACGGCGAGCTAGCCCATAGCTCGCCGTCCACAGGCCCGCGCCTACGGTGGCCGGGAGCCACCACGTGACCCCCGACGCCCAGGGCGTCTCCCGCGGCGGCTGGGACGTGAGGTTCTTTCCCTCTCACGTCCCGCCACCTCCTTCACCAGCATGACTGCTTCGCAGAAGGAGGTGACGGCTTCCCATTCCCTCTCGCTCCGGACCATGGCTTGAACCAGGGCCGGACGCGAGAGATCGCCGCCGCCGATCGCCGCAACGAGGACACGACGGTGCTCCGCCCAAGCGGGGCAGACCTCCACGGTATGTTCCACCGTGTCCTCCGGACGATCCTCACAATGGAAACACCCGGGCGTTTCCTCCCGCCCGATCCGGTGCAGGAACCTCCCGAAACAACCGTGTCCGGTGAGGACCTGCGTCAGGCGGTAGGTGAGGGCGCCGTGGCGCCTCTCTAGCCACTCCTCAAAGAGGGGACTTATCGCCACTATGGTGGCGTGCCCTGCACGGGGTTGTGACAGTCGCTCTCTCCATGTCGCCATGAGATCACGCCGGAGGTCTGTCCGCTGAGCGGCAATTTGCCGCGGCAGCGGAGTTTCCAACCGACTTAGTGCCTCCGCGCGCCATTCGTGCAGGCGCGCGAGGACTATCGCCTCCAGATCCCATGGCGGCAATCCGGCAAGGAGGCTAGCCGCCTCACCGGAGATCGTGCGGTACCCGCGGATTAGCCTTATGGCTATCACCTTTTGGGGTGCGTTCAGGTAGTGGGCGGCTCGCCGCCTCAAAGAACGCGCCCACACCGGGGCCCCATAAAGGGCCATGGACCGCACGACCCCCGCGTAGAGCCTCCGGCAGGAGGCGTTTGGACCCCTCAGGTTGGGCAAGAGCCGCTTAAAGGCAGCCCCTGTCCGTTCCAGTTTGGGAGCCAAACGTCGGAAATGCTCCACGAAGTTCCACCGGCTGTCGAGGACGAGTCCTAGGTACTTCAACGTCGACCCGACGCCGATGGAGACCCCTCCTGCCGTCAGTAGGGATCCCGACGGTGGCGCATTCCGAGGCCCATGAAAAAGACTTTTGCCCTTTGCTTAGTGGTACACGCTAAACTAACGTATAGCCTGAGTTGTCCCAATGCTGTGAAAGGGAAGTCCTTTTCATAAGCTTTTATTTAACTTGCTTTGTTAATGTAACTAACTTTGTAACTAACGTTAGTATGTGTTGGTCAAATCTAGCAACTAAATTTCAGACCAGTTCCCCCCAACTGATTAAGCTGAAATTTTACAGACACCTTTGGTTCTGGTGACAATACATTTTTTGGACAGACATGTCGTGATCCTCCAGTCAGAATCGCCTCACAAGCGAACTCCTCAACGGTTCGAAACTTTGTATACGCGTTGATGTTCCCATTTTTCTAATAAAAGCTTGTTTTAAACAATTGTTTTTGTATTATTTATCTCGCTTCTACACACAATTTTGTCTTGCTATAGGCCAGTCCTTTCGGTAGAGGCACACATGAGCGCACTTAGTAAGCAACGATTACTTCATTCGGTGGAAATTATTGTACCAAACAACCCTTTCATTTAGTAAACCTAGCTTTATCGTCTCGAAAACAAAACAAAAGTTTATCCCGCAAGGCTTCACCGAGCTATTTTCAATTTGTCCTACATAGCTTTACAATATAGAACTTCTCTTTGATCTACACCCTCAGGACCTAGTTTCATTTAATCCATAATTTTCTAAATAACACGACACGACACGAATTTCTTAAAATCACGTGTCACTATGTTCGTACACGCTAATCTCCAAAACCTCACAAATCGATTTCAATGAAATTTTGTGAATGTTTTTCGTTGGCTATCTTGAAAAGTAGAATAGTTTTGGATCCGATAGGTGTCGCCGTGTGAAGCAGTAATATTATTAATGCTAATAATATGTTATATTGTTGTTATGTTGTTGTTTTGTTGTTGTTGTTGTTATTATTATCATCTGCATAGGCTTTTCCCAACCATGTTGGGGTCGGCTTCCAGTCTAACCGGATGCAGCTGAATACCTGTATTTTACATGGAGGACTGCCTATCTGACCTCCACAACCCCGTTAGTACTGGGTAATATGATACCCCTTGGTAAGACTGGTTGTCAGACTTTTGGGCCACTGACTACCTAACGATTGTCAAAGATTTACAAATGACACCCGGGACCAACGGCTTAACGTGCTTTCTGAGGCACGGAGGAAAATCGGAATGTAATGGGTGGACACCCATCCACAGACCAACCTAGGCAAGGACGGCTTAACCTAAAGATCGACCCGAGCGGCTGTTATTATTTAGCCATGAGCTCCTCCGTTGTTGTTATTATTATTATTAACTCTGCCTATCTGTTACCATTGTGAAATTAAGCAGACACAGGTAGACGGGTAGACCATAACCTAGGTAAGGACATCAATTTTACTCTTTTATCCCGGTAATACAAACAGAAAATTTCCGATATACACAGATACAGTTCTCTTTCATAAGATATACTTCTACTTTATACATTTCCTGAATAACTTTCGTTTTCAGTCTACTTGGGACGAGAGCCCCCACACGCGTGTCAATGGTGATCAGACCTTACTCGGTGAAGTGATTGCATCAGCGTTCTGTAACTAACTGCATGGCCACGAGCTTCAGGCTCGCGCGACGCGCCTGTCGCAGCAGCGACTGAGGAGAAAATAAAAGAAGTTGCTAGTATCCCACGTGTCATCGTAACGCGACTCGCAAGTGGTACAAACGCTAAAGAAACTGTAAGAAACTCGCGCGAGCGGTTCGACTTATGTCGCATCTCTGGATGTCTTGAAAGGAGGCGATATGAAACGTAGCGTTCTGCCCTATATAGTATTACTTACAATATAGAACTTCTCTATATATTTCAAGCTTTGACCTACGCCCACAGCCCACAGGATCTAGCTCCCTTGCAAAAGATATATGTATAAGTTCCACTACATGCGTCTACTGAATATCTTTAGTTTTCAGTCCACTTGTGTCTAGAGCATCCCACACGGATGCCGATGGTAATCAGGCCCGACTAGGGTTATCATTTACCGTTCCGAAATGTAGACAGTCCTAATAAAAAGCCGGACATTTGCAAATAAGCTCATACATTTTAGTGAATAATCTTTTTTCATCGGTAGTCATTTCACTATTACTTCTATTCGTCTAGTGGTCGCTAGCACGACTGCTGAGCATGAGGTCCTGGGTTCGATTCCCAGGCTGGGAAAAGTGTTATTGGATTTTTCCATCAGGAATGTCTCAATAACAGCCACGGAGACTGGATTTGTGCCTTATTTTACACGATTACATGTCAAAATGTGGGCGTAGAAATACGTATACCTCGGCCTAGCCCATCGGGGACTACAGACATCATTTGTAATGTTATGTGTCTAAAAAAATTATAAAGTCCGGACGGAAGGCCAAATAGTCGTATGTACATGTCTGGATAAAATATCTGCTCGTATGGTAACCCTAGGCCCGGCTGTGTGATGTGATTACATCAGCAATCTGTATCTAAGGGCTCCCTTTCTTTGGTAATGAAAAACATGTAAGAGGGGCGTGGGCTGGGACGTCGGAAGCTTCTTAGCAGTCTTAAAATAAACCTACAAGTCTATATGATCAGATGAGGTAAGTTATCTAAGCACAAGCTACCGAAAAGTTTGTGTTAACCCTTTTGGAAGTCGATATAGAACGAAACGAAAACGAAACGAAACGAAACGTAACGTAACGAAACGAAACGATTTGAAAGCGATTTTCACTTCTTTGCCTTTCTTTCTTTCTAGGTAAACAGTTAAGGAACTCGTGGCTATTTAGCTACGAGAATAACAGCCGCTCGGGGTCAATCTTCAGGTTAAGCCGCGCTTGCCTAGGTTGGTCTGTGGATGGGTGACCACCAATTATGTACCGATTTTCCTCCGTGCCTCGGAAAGCACGTTGAGCCGTTGGTCCTGGCTGTCATTTGTAGTTCTTTGACAGTCGCTATAGGTAGACAGTGACCTGAAAGTCTGACAACCAGTCTTACCAAGGGGTATCGTATCACCCAGCGCTGACTGGGTTACGTGTAAAATACTGGTATTCAGCTGCATCCGGTTAGATTGGAAGCCGACCCTAATATACATGTATATAGTTCGGAAAAGGCTTGGCAGATGATGTCCGTAAAGGTAAACAAGATCGTTTCATGAAAGTGTACTTTTTATAATAGATCACATTTCACCTTCCAAAATGTCAACCTCACACTGGCGGTGCATGGAACGCTGCGATAAAGCTGCGGTCATCAATTTGCGTCGCATGGCACTGACTGACTGTGTGCGGCTACGGACATAGTCAGATAACTACTTCATTTCCGAGGCAAGCCGACACGACACCTTGCGAGTATATATAGTTTGGAAATTTGCTAAGACATTTGTAACTTTAAGTCAGGTAAATGAATTGTTATGCTTTAAATAAAGTGCAGCATGGTTCTTTTGCAATTTCCAGGAGAGCGATTACAATTGTATTGAAAAAACGAGATGGCAGCGTCGGTTTCGACGATGACCCCGCGAAATAAAACCTATGCAGCACTATAGTCCGTATATTCTAATCATAACTGACATTCTTCAACACTTGTATGAAACTAGCTTCTGCCCGCGGCTTCGCCCGCGTGGAGTTCGGGAATTGCCCACGGAATCTTACTTCTGGGATAATAAGTAATCTATGTATGTATAGTACATACATAGATTTACGTGTACTTGCTATTGTAAATATTTGTTCATAGTAATATCGATTAAATTACATATGTGAAATATCTTGGTTTGAGATTGGACACCGGGACACCAATTAAATGATTTATTAGGAATCTATTTATAGACATAATACTTTGACATAATATTTAATATCAATGTCCCGTATCGCGGCCAACGCGAAAATCGGTGGAATAAATCATATTCACAGACACTTCTACCTCAGAAAAATCCTACCTACTTAGTAATAGGTAAATACTCCCACGCCCCGCACGCCCCACGCAACGCTGCGCGGCATGCGCCCTTCTACGTGAGCTTCGAAGCCCTATTTAACTATATTGAGGGATGATTTTGGAAAAACTGATATATATGTCTTATAATTTTAATTGAAGAGTGTGAACATCAATTTTCGAGTCAATCGACCCAGTAAATATTAAGTTTCACAGAAAATTCAACACCCCATTTTACCCTCTTAGGGGTAGAATTTCAAAAAACCCTTTCTTAGTGGATACCTACTCTTCACAAAGA